>JAWNMU010000172.1:62500-112800 GCA_035043665.1 Drosophila quasianomalipes
TATGCGTTTTGCAACTCACGCTTTGCGTTCACTTTTTCCTTTTGCTTTGCTCATTTCATTTACCGCAATGTGAACCGAAGAAGAAGCACAACAGCTAAAAACCCACAGTTGCTGTCAGTATGCAAATGTATGTATGTGTGTGTGTGTGTGTGTGTGTGTTGAGATGGTTAGATTAAATTTGTTGGTCAGAAACATTTTGGGTTCGACCAAAGGCCCCCAAAGGCCCAATGCGCATGTCTCATTCCGAATTCTACAACGGAGTCAAAAAAAAACCAGTAAGAACGATGCAGTCGGGCTTAAACGATTGCGAAATTCTCTGATAGCATAAGTAATGCCAGCTAATAAAAGGTAGCACATAACAGGATGGATATAGCCTCTAAGCGGACAATACATAGAGGCGCAAAATTGACATCAGGTTTTTCTGAGCCTCTGGGCGCAATTGTGCCCAGATTGCAACGCCTCGAAATTTTTGCAGGGGTCAGCAGCAAACATAGGTCATTATTTCACTTGACTTCGCTGCAACAACATCGCGGGTAAATGAAAAACCAGGTCCTTTATAAGCATGCGTGCATGGGTACGAACAGGTACGCACCTCATCTAGTAGGCCCTAATGGGTTAAGAATGTGGATCGCGCAGACCCTTGAATGTGTGCGAAGATAGCAAAACTCTATCCTTGCCTTTTTGTGTGCGAGCTGGCACTCGATTTTCAATTTTTTTGTTTTTGGGCCTGATATGTAACCTTTCGTAGAGTGGGGTCGTTTAACAGGTGACCAATTTTGTAACCACTGCCCGCAAGAAATATATGGGCTATCATTGGCTTGACATACAAAATTCTTTGCTTCTCGACGGTCGCACAGATACGCATGCATGCAAAGATACTCCTGTTAAAATTTCCAGTAGACAATGTCGTTAGAAAACAGAATTGTTGTAGATTTGAAATAGATTGGATTAGATTTCCTTCCCGTGAGTTCACTTTCGATCAGTTTTGTAACTATTCAACTTTTTATTAACGCATTTTTAAAGAATTCCTGCCAAAAAATCTACTTGCCATCAATATCTTGCCATTTGTAGGTCGGCTTTCTAACGACATAGCCAAGAATATAGCCGATATGGCCAAGAATATTGCCGATATAGCCAAGAAATCCCAATCTTTTAAGTAGATTTTTAGTAATCTACCGTCCAAGCTTGTGAATTTTTGGGGGCGGGAGTGGGCGTGACCTAAAAGAAATGTTGGAAGAGTTTCATTGTAACCTGTCTTCCAAATTTGCTAACTATAGCTCTTAAATTGCGGAAGATTTATCGTTTTTGGGGGCGAGGGTGATCGTGGTCCAGATAGTTGAAGGGTTCTACTAACAATACATCTTTTAAATTTAGTGATTCTAGCTTTGGTGGATTGGAAGTAGCCATCCAATTTACAAATTGTGGAAGATGTGCGCGTTTCAGATTTCTGGGGCCAAAGTTCCCAAAGGCGGTGAGAGTGGGTGTGGTTTGAAAATATGCAGATCCTTGAAGGAGCTTACCAGCAAGTTACATTCCACGTATCGGCTTCGGTATTAAAGTATAAACAGCATAGTTATATATAGTATAAAGCATATATCTTTATAGATGAAAGTGTTCTATGTATAACTTGGAAGCTTAAATGTAAGAGTTATATTTATAACGATTTATTCCACAGTTTCAAAGATTTGCACATCTTTTGGTGTGGTTTTCTCTCACTCTTTATAACTGTATTTCTCTCTGTCATTTTACCAATTTTTTGCTTGCATTGGGGTTTTTCTGGATCATTAACTGCCCAAATTTACTAAATTTCATTTCAATTTTTTATTTATATTATTATATATTATATTACTGTATAAATTGTTTTTTAAATTTTAATTTAATTATTCGCTTTCTCCATTTATTTGTTTATTTTTTTCAAAATTTTAATTTATTTATGCACTATTTTTATATCATTTAATTTGTAACTTTAATTTTAATTACATTTTTTTATTATAGATAGATATTATTTTGTTTTATTTTCTTCCTCTTCTCAAATTTGTGCACAGGAAAATAAGTGTGTCCAAAATGTTGCATACTTTCAGCGACTTCTTGAATTTAGCGCGCAGTGTCAGCAAAGCTTTCATATTTTTACTATCAGCCAATCAGATCGCAGAATAAAAAGCTCAATCCAAATATGCGCCATACTTATCGATGGGGGTTATCGATAAAAGCAAATCGATAAAACAATTCACCATACCACAATTTTAATGCTAGAGTGTGTAGATTGCTGGCGAGCTCGACATCTAAAAAAAATCTAAAAATTAGAAAAATCGTTAATCGATTTTTAGCTAAACTTAAATAGAATATATATATATATATAAATATAATATATATATATATAATATAATATAAATATATATAAAAATTGTGCAATATCTTATACAATTTTAGAGTTACCATAGTTACCAAAAATATTTGATAATAGATTTTAAGCGATTTTTCTTCGAATATTGGTTGAAAGAAAACACATTTCTTGTTGGTTTGATTCTGCTTTGAAATATATACCTCAGATACCCAATTGTGAACAAATAATCGCTCAGATTACTCAACGGTATTTACTAACAACTATTTTACAGCAAATTACAATTGATTTAATCAGTGATTGACTTTGACTTACAGTTATCATAAATTAAGAACATTCGTCATTATTTTAAAGATTAGTTGTGCTTATGTTCTGTTTAAGCTTGTGCTTCAGAGAAATGAATTTTAATGTACACAATTTTTGGTGTGCTGAGTATTACCGGACTTATATATTTATATATCTATTTATAGATATTTTAGCCAAGTGTCTGCCAACAATAACTTTAAAATTGTGCTTTGTGCTTTGTATTTATTTTTTTAATTGTTTGTTTTTATATATACTTATTTTTAACTGACGTATTTTCTATAGGGTACTTGTTTGTCTTTATATATTTATTTTTAACTGACATATTTTCTATAGGGTATTTATCGTATATGTATACCCATTGTAACTGTAGCTTTTTTATAGAGAGTTTTTTTACTAGTATTATGTTGGACCTATTTTTGTGTATTTAAAAACTTGAACAACTTATCTGTCTTATTTTTTTAGGTACTATATTTGTAGACACTTTATCCGATCCAGCTCGGCTGTGACTACCTGAAGTGCGAAACTTGAAGCGCGATTTCCATCTTTTTTAATGGGATTTCTATAACGGTTATTTTAGCACATCTGTGGCGCTTAAACTGTTATTCAAGCACATTTGGGCTTTCAAAACGTGTGTTTCTTAATAATTCTAGCAACGTTTTAAGATATGAATTTACATCGAACTTGGCAAATTATAAACTATTTTAAAATGTATTTTTATATTTAAAAATTAAGATATATTTATCTATTGGATCAATATCATCACAATTCGCATATTTATTCTTAATATTTAGCTTAACCTTATAGAGCGTATTTCAATTTTGTCAAAAAAATACAAATTAAATCAGCTAAAATTATATTCATAACAAATACAACAAATTCTTACTTGCTGATTTAGTATATATACTCTTAATCAGAAATAATAGTTGATTAATATATATATATATATATATTGCTACAAACATATGCAGATTAAATTCACAAATTAGGGAAAAATTAATAATATTCTTCTGCGGAGTACAATATCATATGGCTACCATAGGAACAATCGGTCGATAGGCGAGTTTTAAGTTTTGGAATCGAGTTAGGCTTTGATAAAAATATCTGCCTTTCCATAGCAATAAGCCATACAACTGTTTTTCTTAGAAAAAATAAAAAAATATGTTTGAATTCAAATAAATAATAAAAACAAAAAAACATTTTTTTGCGAAATTCTGCACTACATTTTTGAAATTTTAACTCCGCTCTACAAGGGCATTTTTCCTATCTTCCCATTTTTCTTTCTTAACTGTTTACTTTGTTGTTGGTTGTTGCGATTCAAATGTACAATCAAAACCAATTTTAATTCGTTCATCGAGCATTTTTCTTAATTTTTTTTATTGAAACGGCAAATCATTTAGCTATAATATTTCATTTAAGATCTGCAAAATAATATATTATTATTATATTATTTTACATCAATAGAGCAACTAGCGCTTGTTAACACTTGTTTTAAATGTCAATAGAAGCATTTGTTCGATTTTCCGTGTGAATTAATAATCGGAATAGTTTTTGGGGTTAAGGAGAAGTATTGTAAGAGAAAAATGAAAAATTCAAATCAAAACTATTGGACAATTTAATTTTCTCTGAATGTTCGATGTACGAAGTCTTAGCGAGTTGTCTTGCATTTTTAGAGTTCGTAAACTTTGTGTTAATTTTTAAATAGTATCATTCATATAATTCTTATAAATATATGGAATATATGGTCGTAGCAATTTCTTCATTTATATTTATTCTTGATAGTAAGCATTGTTCTTCATCTTCGTCTTTCTGCACTTATCTAAAAAGTTAAGTATGCTTAAAAACCCTTAACAAATTATGGTGCCTTTAGCTCTAATAAATTTCAAGATATGCCAATAAAAAAATATGTATATACGTGCTATGTTAAAACTGTATAATAAACTGTAAATGCCGAAATCTCTCAGAAAAAAGAATCGGCCTCCAATTTTTTAAATTTACTTGCTGAATAATAAGGTGAGGAATACTTGACAAATTTATTAAATTCAGGGCAATTTTTTTCCTGAGTGAATATAAACCTGCGAACAAAATAATAGCAGCACTTTCGCAAAAAATTGTGTCCAGGTATTTTTTTTAAATTGGTAAGTTTGAGGAACTTATAAAAAAACTACCAATTTAATTTGAATTAAAATACAAAAATGAAAATTAAAAATAAATAAACGATTTCAATAATCTTTTCGCTACTTTTCCTTTAAATTAAAGAAGATATATATTGAAAAGGATAACAGACGCAGTACCAACTTTAATTTATAGGCGGCTGTATAAAAATAAATATTAAAATTAAAATTAATTAAAATAATATTAAATATTAAAAATTAAAATTTGGAAAAGTTTCAAAACTAATGCTTGGTTTTCTCATTCCTAAGAAGTGGTGCTATTAATTTGTTCACTACTATATATCAAGAATATATACATGCCTAGCTAGGTAGGTGTGTCTTGGGCTTATGCCCCGATCTAAACAGAGGATGTGGCATTCCTGCCACTGTCGATGGTCAAACTGGAGGCTCGCATGCTGAGCGAGGCGAGGGATAAATTGCTACGATAAACTGCCTTCGGAGAAGCGTTTGCAATCAGGAGTAGAGCTGTGCTGTCGATGCTCGGCATGGACTTATCCTTGAGGCTGTTGCTGCAGAAGACGCTGGAACCATTCGCCGATCGTGAGGCCAAATGAGCTGGCAGTGGCAAGAGACTCTCCGAGTTCAGCGATATAAATCCATCCATGGCCAATCCATTGGCATTTAGTGTCATTGTCGTCATACTTTCCCCATCGTCGAAATTCTCATTTTCATTCTCGTTTGAGGCCACGCTGCTTTCGTTGCCACACAGATGCAGGCGGAGCTCAACAGTTTGTTGCAAGCGGGCAAGAGCGTGAGGCAATGTTTTTATCACGACGCCGGAAGATCTCGTGAGCACATCTGAAAAAAGATACACAAAAAATATCAAAAACATCTGTTAAGAATATTCTACTCTTATTGACAAACACGTTTTCCAACAATATAAAATGAAAAATTTGTTTTAAAATTCAGCATGAAGTAATGAAATGAAAAGCACTTGAAATCCCAGTAAAATTAAATTATGCGCATTTTTAAACTATCTGAAATATTTTTAAACTACCAGTGCATAATAACATTCATATAAGTAACAAAAAATCGAATGCAAGAATTCTGTGTACATATATAAAAGAGCTCTGGAATTTCAAAAATCTAGCATCAGTTGAAAAAAGTAAGAAAACAAGAAAATAGTACACTTAGAAAAAAATCGCACTCAATTTTTTAAATTCATCAATGCAAACCTTATTATTTATTATTATTATTAACCTTAATATATTTTGATTTTATTATATCCTTATTTTTATTTGGAAATGCATTTCTTAATAATACAAAATATTTCCAAATAATAAAAAACATCAGCATATTTTTGTGATTGTTAATTTTGGGTAAGAAAATTATTTTCTTATAATTACAGCTGATTTGTAAAAATAGAAAAACTTTCTAGTTTTCAGTGTGATTTTCTAAAATGAGTGGATTTTGTTTGAGTGGGTTATATATTTAGCATCATTTGTATTACAAATTTGAATAGGAAGAGTAAGAATTTAAAAGAGAGTTTTGTAAGAATCGGCGTTCTATATGTCTTCGTTTAAGAAGAGAATTTCGTAATAAGATAAAATATTTCTAAGAACAATAGAAAAATATAACAAATAATTTTGGGATTGTCGATTTATAGTTTTATGAAAAATGTTTTCGTATTTTTTAAAATATTTCTAAAAGCAAGAAAATTTGTATAGTTTTTAGGGTTTCAGGTTGATTTTTTTGCTGAGTGTATAATGATTTTTATTATTTGTCTGCCTATCAATTCTGCAGCTGTGATTGGGTTTCTTTGAGGTACGAATTACCTGGCATGGAGAATGTGTGCACATGGTAGTGCCTCAAGCCTGGCTGGTTGTAGCCCAAAGACCTCGCCACATGCCCCACAATTGAGGCCCAGGGCCGCATTCGTTTGATCTGCCAATCGAAGGTGAGTGTTGCACTGATCCTCATCACCCAAAGCTCGATAAATGAGTGCCAGGCGACTTCTTATTTTTCGCACCAGCAGCTAATATACATAATTCAAAAACTACAAAACATTTCTGACTTTTGTAGAGAATATTTAGGATACAGCACCTTCGCTCCAATCGAGCTGGCCACCTCCAAGAGTCTCGTATTGAACTCCAAGGGTCTGCAATTGCAGATCTTACTCTGAAGTCGCAGTGTCTCCAAACATCGGGCAGCTCCATCCATCGCCTCCATTTGGGCCATGCGATCCCCCAAAGTGGCTGAAGTCCCCATCGCCTGCTCGTACTGGCGAAATGCTCTCTGCAAATAGAAATGAGATTTTAATTAACTAATTGAATTAATTAATTTAGTGCAGACTACTATTCATATATTAATAAATTACAAAATTAAGAGAAGAATTTATAATTATGTTAGTCGACAATTAAACAATGCAAAAAGTAGAAAATAAATTAAATTAAAAATAAAATTTTAAATTAATAAATAACAAATATTTACTAGATCTCTGAGGGTATTTATATTATTTAATTACGTATTTATATTACTTGTCTATCAAATTTCGACTAGTATCAGTCGACCCAGAAAATTACGTTACAAAATAAATTAAATTATATTAAAAATAAAAAACTTAAAACTTTTAAATTAAATAATAAAGAAATTACTAATTAAATATAATAATAATTATTAATCATATAATTATTAAATATAATTATTGAGACATTTTTAAATATCTACTTACATCAATAATACTAATACTAACTATTTAGAAATTGGGAAACTTTTAAGTAAAGTAAATACTAATTAATTCTTAAAACGAATTATTAATCAAATAATTTTTAATTAGTTATTAGTGTGATATTTTTACAATTTCTACTTACATCAATATCCATTTTCTTGCGATATATATCGCCCATGACGCGAATGCTCCTTGTGTAAGTGGCCTGATCTCCGGAGATCAGTGATAGCCTAGTCGCTTCCTAGAGAGTGAGAGAGAGAGGGCTGTGAGGAATAGAGAGAGAGAGAGTGAGCGAACGAGTAGAGATGACCTACCACGCAATAGTCGTGGGCATCACCGAGATCGCCCTGTTTGCGCAACGAGGCCGCCATGCGGAGCAAGGCCGCCCTGTGATGACAGGAGTTGAGATCGCCCAGCTGCAGAGATCTGGACAAATCATAAGCCTTCGAGGCATACGTGGCACTCTTGTCATTGTCCTGCAACCGACCAAAGAGCTCCGAGAGTGCCACATAAACCTGCAATTCCAGCGAAGGATCCCCAATTGCTGTGGCTATTTTATGAGCACCCTGCAAACCCTCCAACGCCCTCGAGAATCCGCCCATCTCCAGATAGACACGGGCCACCGTCAAGTGGACCAATCCACTCCGGCACTTGGTGCCCGACTCGTTGTACAGCGAGTGCCGGGCATAGGCCAAGGCCCGCTCCAATCCGCCTAGACTCGCATGAGCCCGACTCAGATTCAAATAGGTTTCCGCACGCATATTGGGCGAGTCGAGCTCTTCCGATATGCCCAACTGCTGGTGCCCGAAGTCGATCGCATCCCGATACTTGCCCCAGTCCATGTGAGCCTGATACAAGTAACCCAGCAGCTGGAAACAATCCTCCCGGCGACAGGTGCCCTTCAAGGCACTGCGCCAAGTTCGCACGGCGGCAGTTTGATTGTGCTGCTCGTACAGTCTCAATCCTCGCTCAATCTGGAATGGGTTATCGATAGATGTCAAAGCACAGCTAGATCGGCTAGGTACTACGAGAGATTTATTTATATATTTATGTAACGTTAACTAAAGTCAGTCGACACAAAAGATACAAAAAGTAAAAAAATTAAATTAAATTAAATTTAAAATTATATATGTATATTAAAAAATAAGAAATCTTTATAAGATTTCTGGGGGTATTTAAATGAAAAATTGTCCAAAATTTGTTGCATGAATAGCGGAAATAGCCTAGAAAAAACCCAATACTACGTCTATTTACCTGTTTCCACTATTTATTTTTAGTTAACTAATTACGTAATATCAACTAAAATCAGTCGACAAAAAAATATAAAACACAAAAAATATGTTAATTAAAAATTAAATTTAATATTTGAATTTAAATTTAAAAAAATATATATAAATATTTACAGGATTTCGGGGCTATTTAAATATGTTCCATTTAAATAAATTTAACATTTCAATTTAAATGTAAAAAAATATAACGAAATACTTAGTATTTTGGTAAAATTGCTTGAATTTAATGAATTGATTTAAATTTAATATTTTAATTTAAATTAAAAAATATATGTAGAAACATTTAAGGGATTTGGGGCAGTTTTTAAATGGAATAGCTTGAATTCAATGAAGGTCGTCAGAGCTCCAAAAATATAATTAATCCTTTAAATAAACTGAGGATAAACTTTGTAAATTGTTCCTAATCCAATTTACAAAGTTTATCCTCAGTATTTTGATTGAAGTAATAAAATCAGAAAATAGATCGGCTGCTCAGGCTGATCATTCATTTTCACAAAGTTATAGAACCTGCCTGGGTACTGTTATTAAGAGCAATAAAAGTTGATCTAGCAATCGAATAACGAGAGCAGAACTGAAAACTGAAAAATGTCAAGGTTGTATAAAATAATATAATACATAAATAAATTATAAAATAATATGCATATCGATGTGATCAATCAGTGACAGATATTTATTTCTATATTATATATATATATATTGGCACTCTTATAAACATTTAATTTTTGTAATTTAATATATATATACAATATAGTTCCTACCTTTTTTTTAGCAATATACTGACGCAGGCTGCGTTGACATGCCCAGAAGCAACTGATTACGGTATTGAATTGGCCGGAAGGGGCGAGACCACGGCGTACCCACAACGAACGGGATCCAACATCGCCATCCGGACTCGAACCATACCCAGCAATTCTCGAGTAATTCTCGTCCACCTGGCACATATCTATACATGATATAAATTATTATATATTTTCTTGGATTCAGTTGACTTTGGCTAGGACAGACCATTTGAATTATCCAGCAAATATCGCGATCCGTCCGGCGATGCCAACAAATGTGTGACTGATAAATTCTGACATGGCCTTATGCTGTAAATAATAACAATAATAATAATAAAAACTGTTCTGCTCCTTAAACCAACCTAAGCAGGTCCTTTGAGGCGATGCTCTCCCATGACATGACTGCTTCTTATTTGGTCTAGCTGTGGAAATAAAAATAAATAATTAAAGTAAAAATTAAATTTCATATTTAATATTTATTTAATCTCCACTGATATCAGTCAACAAAGAAAAATACTACAAATTATAAACACAAGCTACCTTAAATTTATTTTATGATAGTTAAGATTAATAACTAATAACAATCGGCATAGAAAAGAAGAATTAAATTAGAAATAAATTAAATTACATGTAATATTTATTATTTATGTATTTTTTGAATGTCGGCTAAACAAAAATAACAAATAAATTACAAATAAAATTTCATACGTACAATTTAACAAATAAATTTAATCAAATATAATAGTTAACATTTATTATTTATTTACTTATTAGTGTCGACTAATAACAAATTAATATTTATTAATAATGTATATATTTAATGTCGATAATTAATATTACATCAAATTACAAATAAAATGTTGAATTTATTATTTATTTAATGTTGACTAATATGAGTTAACAATTCAATTAAATATATAATATTTTTCAATTATATATTTATTTAATGTCTATATTTAAAACTAACTTAAACTAAAAGTATAATTTCATATATATTATTTATTTAATGTAGACCAATATCTGTCGACACAGAATTATGCAAAATATAATTTAAATTAAATATAATATTTATTATTTAATAAGCTGTAATAAACTATTATTTGTTTATGTGCTGCAGTCAATGAAGATCTCTAAAGTGTCTTGTGTAATTTTGCTCTGCTGAATATAAAATAAATATTGCTGATAATTTATTACATCTTAAAAATGTCGAAATTTATTATTGATGAGCGAAGGAAAGAAATGAAGCAAAGAAATGCGGACCTTGAGCAAATTGATGGCGTTGACGTGAGATTTAATACACGTGACCTTGCCCGATTCACACCCAGATTCACCCAGCTTCACAAACGAATGCACTTTTCCTGCGGTTTTCCTCGCTTTTCCTGTTGGTCGCGAGTGACTGATTGATTTCACAGCTTAAAATTGTTGACTCTCTAACATAACATATACATACATATGTATATTTATATTTATATATATATTTATAGTTATATTTATATTTATATTTATATTTATATTTATATTTATATTTATATTTATATTTATATTTATATTTATATTTATATTTATATTTATATTTATATTTAAATTTATATTTATATTTATATTTATATTTAAATATATATTTATATTTCTATTTATATTTATATATATATTTATAGTTATATTTATATTTATATATATATATATTTATATTTACATTTACATTTATATTTATATACTAGAGTGTTACTTTTATTATTATTTATTAGTATTCTCTTATTTTTACTTGCTTTGGTTCTATTTGACTGTGAACACAATGGGTTAAAGTTGACACTCCTGAAAACTTACGAGGGTTGCTCTTACTTTCTGTCCGCCTCTTTGTCCCTCTATCTGTCTGCCTGTTTCTCTGGATGCTGAGCCCCCAAAATGAGAGTTGACATCTGCCCTCTTTTTTGTATTTTTAGGGTTGCCAGCATTGTGTAAAGTTTAGGACTCGCGAGCGGAACCAGTTCACGCTGTAAATTTTGAATGTTTTGCGGTTGTATTTTGAAATATAAAAATAGAATATAAAAAACATTAAGAAAGCAATAAATTAAAATATATATATAAAAAAAAACGTATTAACAGAATTATTAATGATTTTGCATTTGAATTTACTTGAATTTATATTTAATTGAATGTTTCTGTTTAATATATTATATGTTTAAATATATTATATATCCTAACTTTTTATTTAATTATAATATTTAATATATTATATTTTAATTTATTTATTTTTGTGCAATTTTTAAAAAACCAATTTAGAAAATTAAAAATAAATTTCAAAAATAAAATAAAAATAATTAAATTAAAAGTAATAGTTGCGAATTTAAAGTTCAATAAATAAAAAAATATAAAATATCTTTGCTGTAAAATTCCGAAAATTAAACATAATTTTTTCTAAACTTCAGAAAAATCCAGTATCAAATTAAGAATGCTTTGCGTGACTTAAGCTGATCAACGGTGATAATGTTCGACATAATGCAAGATGGATCGTTGCGACTTCCTTTGATGGAAGCCCAACGCAGATTGGTCGGGATTCTTCTTCCATTTCTGCCTGTTGCATATATATTTGGGCACAGCTGTGGAATTGCTGGAAACAACTGGAAGTATCTCACTTTTTTACACTTAAAAAATGAGTTTGTAGACAATTGATAAACGCATACTTTTTGTAAATTCAAATTTGTTTTTATTTGCATTGATACATTGTTCATTTCACCACTCTTGCTTTCGTTTTCGCTTTTGTCTTATTTTTTATCATACATATCCATGCAGTTTCATTTTCATTTTGTTTTGTTTCGTTTTGAATGCATTTTGCTTTTGCTTAATTTTCCCCTTAAGTGGTAAAATTTATAGATATAAATTTGCTGTGCTACAGTTAAAAACTACAATTTAGTCCTCCTAGATCCCCCTCTTCTTTTTCTTCTTCTTGCCTACACTTTTTACGCCTTTTTATAGCTTCCTTATACGTTGTTTTTAATACCTTTTTATACCATTTTTTTGTGTGGCATAATTCATTAATGAGAATCATATACTTATGTACATATATATGTACGTATATGCATTACACATTTATTATTTTTAGTGTGGCTGTGACTGTGTGTGTCTATTTGTTGGTGTATTGTATATATGCATCACGTATAATTATTACACACTACTACATGCATGCAGGGGGCCAGTTACAGTTACAGTTATTGTTTGTGTGTGTGTGTGTGACTTATCGGCGGTTCTCTTTCAATTATACGACACGAGTTAAGAATGATGGTGTTGTTGTGGGAGATGTGGAGGGGGGGGGGGGGGGGGGGGGGGATGGGTACATAAATTTCCTGTACATACAAAATTGCAAAACAGAAACGTGAAGACGCGCAACTGGAATGTGCGCATGTTTTGTATGTATGTCGATAGTTCCGGCAAAAATAATAGCAACAATTCAACATTTTTGCTTACAAAGCAGAAAAAAAAACAAATAAAATAAGTTTTGCAATTTTTACAAATGTCGATTTTTAATATATTGATTAGTATTACGCTATAAATTCTTTTCAGCGTATTTTTTATTTAACGTAAAAAGCGCCAAGCAGTAAAAAAATAAATTTATGAAAATTGTTTCTTTATTTGCAATTTTCATTTTCATAATTAGAAGTGCAAATTTGCAAAATGCGGATATTATTTTCTTCGTTCATTTTCCGACTCTTTCCTAAAATTGTATTTGTATTGAATTATAATTCAATTCAAATCAGTTGAAAACGTTGAATAAAATTATGAATTTTTTTTCATTCAATTCATTAATTTAAAAGAAACTTTTTTGAAAGTGTTGCTATTATTTTTTTCGCAACTGTATTTTTATATGTGTATGTGTGTATGTATGTATACACTCTGGATGGCATTATAAAAAGTGATCGTAAAATACATGGAAGGTAATGGCTGGAAAGCATTCCAATGGAATCTGTTTATTTATTTTTTTCTACATGTTTAGATTAAATCAAATTTTCTTAAGTGAAATTACGTTTAAATTAATTACAAATAGTTGTTATGGCATGACAGACATGTATGACAGAAGTTTATGACGGACGTATGTGGTTGGGGCTTCAGGTATGACAGACATGTATTTTTTTTTGCAGAAATCTTGCGGACCAAAATGAAATTGAAATCCAAACTAATAATAAACAAAGAGTTGTTGAGGCCTGAGGTGTGACAGATTTGTATGACGGAAATGCATGACATACGTGTGTGAGAGACATGCATGACAGACATATATGTCAAGCCAGCCAACTGCTTTTTGGTTGCTGTTGTTATTGTTTTATTAAGAAACTATTTAAGATAAGAGCTTGAGAGTATATATGTATGTATGTATATGATTGTTTCTATGTATTTGTATTTGTATTTGTATTTGTATTTGTATTTGTATTTGTATTTGTATTTGTATTTGTATTTGTATTTGTATTTGTATTTGTATTTGTATTTGTATTTGTATTTGTATTTGTATTTGTATTTGTATTTGTATTTGTATTTGTATTTGTATTTGTATTTGTATTTGTATTTGTATTTGTATTTGTATTTGTATTTGTATTTGTATTTGTATTTGTATTTGTATTTGTATTTGTATTTGTATTTGTATTTGTATTTGTATTTGTATTTGTATTTGTATTTGTATTTGTATTTGTATTTGTATTTGTATCTGTATTTGTATTTTATTGTATTTGTATTTATTGTATTTGTATTTATTGTATTTGTATTTACTGTATTTTATTGTAAGCATAATCCTAATCATCTGAATGTGTGTGTGTGTGTGTTTGGCTGCGTATGTTTGTCTGAGTGTGTATGTATGTGAAAAACTTCCAATTGCAACTATAGGAGTGAGAGTGAGAGAGTGATAGTGAGTGAGTGAGTGAGAGAGAGACAGATAGAGTTCTTAAGCTTTGCATTATGTTAAATTATTGCGGGTGTATTTCTTGTTATTTCGGGTTCTATTTCCGATTTTTCTACGGTTTGTCGCATTGTTATAAATTCGGTTTAGTTTATAAGTTAATTGTTATTTTATTTCTTATTTTTGTTTTTTGGGTTCGATAAAGTGCCAGGTGTTAAAAGTGAAAATTATTTTTTTTAAGCTGAAAATGAAAATGTGACCCATGGTGTAGTTGGAAAAACTGATCGCAGGCTGGAAGTTATGGAAGCGTTGAATTGTTGCCCGACGTGTGTCTGTCAGCTATGTGTCAAGCAGGAGTAAGCAGATCAAGACATTTGCCATATTTAAGAAATTTAATTAATTTTTATGGAATATTTAAATATGGAATTTGCTGCCCGACATATGTCTGCCAGCTATGTGTCAGGCAAGCAGTGCATTTGCCACCTCTTCTGCACACATTAATTAGCATTGGGAGTTTTGGTAATAAATTCTTTTTAAGGCGGGCAGTTTTAAATTAGCAACTGAGTCCCCCTGTATAACTAAACTAACACCATGATGTATGCGTGTGTCTATGTGTGTGTGTGTGCATTGTTTTTTTAACTGCTTTAAGTACATTGGAAAATTACTGTTAAACTCAAAAAATGACTGTTATTAATTAAGTAATTAATGGGATTCAAAATTAGACACTATTTTTTTGAAGTGTGCAAATTTTTCTGAATTTTATTTGTATTTTGTATAAGAATATTTACTTTATAAATATCGTATGCAAATATTTGTTCAGTTTGCAATGATGTATGATGTATGATGTATGATGATATGAGAGCAAATGCTGCTACAACAATACATGATATACACATTAAATTTGTATTATTATTCTTATTATTAATATTATTATTAAATATACAATCATTATAACGTTTCACCTAAAATTTGTCTTTCTCGTGTTTTTTTCTTCCTATTTTCGTTTTTTTTTTAGGATAATTTCTCACGGTACTTCTACTAAATATATAGATATATATATTTGAGATATATATACTGCTTGGTTCATTTACAAAAGTAAAATTACAAAAAAAAGTGTAAACTAAAAAACTATGTAAACAAAAACAAAAAAAGCATCAGAACATAAAACTTACAGTTGAGTTCTTTGAATTTCACCTTTCCCATATTCGAAATACTTAAGACGAATATATATATATGTATAAACTTTTGTAAACTTTAAATGCTAAATGTTAAATGTAAATGTTAAGTGTACATGTTGAATGCAAATCTTAAATGTCAAATGTTAATTAACATTATTACATACATAGGTTCCACATTTAACATTTAGTTGTTCGGCTCTGTATGTGTGTGTGTGTGTGTGAGGGAGCGTTAATGCTCTCTCTCTTTTTAACTTATTGGCTAATTTCCTACACGAGTTCTATATAAACACGTACACTAATACATAATCCATATATATATATATATTTCGATTTTTAATTTTTTCTTTTTTGTTTTATCAGTCAAAAACTGTCATCGTACAAGGCAAATTTTTTATAGCTGCACGAGAAGTATGTGTGTTTATGTAACGTGAGTTTGCTTTTTGAGTTGAAGATATATATATATATATATATATATATATATATCCATATATATGTATATATATATAGCTGACTGTGTCCAAATTTCATATTCTCATTTTCTTATATATTTTTTTTGGACTGAATAAATTTGTCTTTTATATATTTATACCTATATATAAATTTATGCTGCAAAAAGTTGTTTGAATTTTGGTCTTCGAATACTTTTTGACAAACAAGTTGCAACAGCTTGATTTGAATTATTTGTAGGCAAAGTCAGTTAGCAATTAAAACTAATAATCGGTCTTTTCTTGTTTAAGTGTTAGGTTTATTAAGTCTATATGTATATATAGATAGATGTAGCTATAAACTATGTTTTAATGCGCTTGAAAATGTTTCCATTTGATTACTTATTTATTCTATTTCACCTTTCTCCTTCTTTTCTACTAATCTCGCTTTTTTCTCTTATTTTTCTGTTTTTCGTTTTCTTTTAATTCGGCTCGATTTGAATCGTTCCGTTTGTGAAAATACATAAATTAACCCGCCACATTTATTTGGCGGCTTTCTTTATTTTTCTCTTTTTAAAACGAGGCAGGCATAATTCACCGATAAATAATTGTGATCATTACAATGATCCAGTTCCATTTGCACAGATGACTCTGTTCCGTTCCGCTGTTGTAGGTAAGTTCCTCGTTTTTGACCACCTCATTCGGATGCTTGTCATAACCGTGATGATCATCTGTAAAAAGCAACCATTTAAATCAATTCGTTTATTTAATCTTTAAATTAAAAATCACTAATTTCATCATCGTGGCTGGCATAATAATGATCCTACTACATACACACAGCATAACAGGAAATTGGTCGGATTTTTGTTTTTGTTTGTTTATTTAGATACGACGCGAAGTTAATTATTATTTTTATTCATTGACAGCAATCTTTTTTATGTAAGTGCTCAAGTGTACTTAAAAAAGCTTCATGTATTCCTAATATATTTCTAATATATTTAGATTTTTTCTAGATTTCATTAAATAAGAAATTTATGGATGATTTAGCTAGCTTTTTATTTTCTAAGAACTATTCCACAGCAACAGTTCCTTGGGATTGTTCAAAATAATGTTAGTGTTGAAAAGTATTTAAAAATACTTCAAGCGTTACTTTTAAAAAAAAAATGTACTTTGTGTGTTTTTTTACTTTTGATTAGTATATTTAAACAAATAATTTTTTTTCCATCTTTTTTACGCTTTGGAATTCCTAAGAACTACAAATAACAAATTAAATTCTGTTATTTATTTGCATTGAGACATCATATGTCATTCTCAATGTCATTCTCAATGGCAATTTTTTGAACGTATAAAAAACTCAATAAAAGTGAAGAAATCAATATAGCCTGCTTTAGTCAATAAAATATTTTGTAATCTAACCTAAATTATAAAAGTTGATTATGAATTTTATATATTACATATAATGTATATATATATATACACATTTTAGCTATGCGTCTAATAGTAATGAGAAGAACATGAGAATATATTTTCGACTATAATATCCAAACTTGATAAAATTGTTCCAGTTGATCAATAATATGTCAATGTTCAGAAATAAATAAGTATAGATTTTTGTGAAACGGCAGCACCAGAATTTGTATGCCTAATTTGAAGTCACAAACTCTTATAGTCCATGAGATCCGATCTATATAGATTCAATTGTTGTTGCTGAAGAATATATATGCTTGTTGAGCTCGCAGTTGCTTTCTTCTGTCTGTAACATAATACATATTTATTTTGAAAGGGGTTAGGTTATAACTATGAAAATTGATATTTCCCAACAATTTTATAAATAACAAGTGATCCACTTTATCTCTTTCAAATGTCGATTTTTTTTGGGGGGGTAAATGGAGGAATGCATGAATGCAAGAAAGGAATGCAAAGAGAATGCATTACTAGAAGTACTACTTACGTTTCATCTTATCAATATTGTGGGTCAATCTTACTGTCTGATTAAGTCTGGTGTTAAGCTTGCTACTTGTATTTAGATTTGTGTTTGTATTAGTTGTTGTTAAAATGTTGATTGAAGTAGTGTTTGGATTAGTGTCCCAGTGATTGGCAGTGATCGGCCAGTTAATTGTGCTCTGAACAATATTACTGTGATTGGTGTCAACAACAACTGGCGATAAATAATGTTGTTGATGTGGATATTGTTGATGATGAGTATTATTTGTTGAAGTAATGCCAATTTGATGTATGTTGTATGTATGTTGATGCTGATGTTGATCTTGATCATTATCATTTGGTGATATTTTCTTACCATTCCCATTTGCATTTAGATTATTGTTGCCGGCCTGCTGCTTGTGATGCGGATGCGGCGGCGGCGGATGCGAATGCATATTTGGATTATTTTGATTCTGTTGCACATTCGTTGGCACATTATTAATCCGAATGCCCGTCTGTATATGATGATGACCCGGATACGTCAGATGTATGCCACCGCGGCCCGGTGGCAGCATATTAATGCTACCATGACCAGGCGATAAAATAACGCCACCAGCTCCTCCTCCAACTCCACTTTGTCCAATATTATTGCCAATAATATTGGGTTGGATGGGTATGCGATTGAATTGATCAATGTTTGTGTTGATCGAGGTGCCCAGACCGTTGATGGGCTTCAAATGGATGTTGCCAGTGTTGCCAGCGTTGGCCGTGTTGACACCAATTGTATTAACGCCATTCACGTTTACATCCACATTGATGGCCGTATTATCAACGGTTCCAGTTCCCGTTCCCGTACCTGTTCCGGCACCACCCGTATTTTCAATGAGCGTCGTCGATTCCGTTGTTTTGTTCTTCTCCTCGGCGGCACAACAAACTTTGAACACAACTTTCATATTATTTGTAGAACAGCGACCGCCAATGCGACGATACAAATCGTCCTTGGATGAAGTCGCTAAAATATTAAACAAAATATACATAAATAATTTAACATATATTGAGAATTCAATTAGAGTGCAGCGACTACTCACAAATGAAGTAGTAATCATTTCCAGGAAGGAACTCTAAACCACCTGGCTGCGGTGTAAATGGCCGGAACGTAATCGTAAAAAACATTAATTTTTGGGGCTTATCACATATAGCTATTACTCGCGGATCGGCGTTCGTTATGCGACATGTTTCATATTCCACTTTTGACACATTATAGATTATATATTTCTCCGTTTCATTCTCAAAGGCGCCCGGCTCGTAAACGGGACAAATAATGTGCACCTGATCGAATTCAAACGCCAAATTGCCCTTGTTCACGTCTATAATGTGATCCGTATTATCAATCCGAAATCTACAAAAGAAACCCATACAAAAAAGTATATATATAATATCAATATAAAATAAAGATATTTATTTGTAAATGCATAACTCTTGTTTCTACTTTTATAATTTATATTTTTCATATTTGCTTTTTTTTAGTATTTATTTAAAAACCTTTAATATTTTATTTAATTTAACAAGTTATCATATCTGTTATTCATTTTGTGGGTTTCATGATTTTCTTGAGCCTTATTCTCCATATTTTTCAATAATTAGGCTTATATAAGCTAATACAAATTTAATTTGCAAATTTAGAATATACATAACTAGATGAAGTATTCATGAATAGAACCCTATTAAAAATGAAAATTAATATATCATTTTTCTCTATATTACTTATCTCTAATTTTATTATTCATTTATTTAACTTCATTAATAACCTATTTTACCATATTACTAATCTATAATTTATTCATTTATTTAATCTAATAAATAAATTTGAATCTATAATCATTAACATTTTTTGCGCAGATTTTTTTACGGGTATTCTCAATCTTTGTCTTAAATGTTTACCCCCAACATTAATAAAATTATTTAAAATTAAAGTTACCAAGTAAATTATAAAGTTTAATAAAAGAATATAATAATAATATAATAAAAAAAATTTAAAAAAATCATTTTCGAATATTCTAATATATTTTCATAAATTAATATGTTTGGGGAAACGATTGACAATTATCGATAAACTTTATTGATAAACATCGATGGTTACGCACCCTATTTCTATTATTTATTTATTTAATTTTATTTTATACTCTCGATAACTTGACACGAATTAAGAATTTAAATAAAATCGATAACCGATAGCAATCGAATCTATAACTATTAAGCTACAACTTCAGAAATTATTTGTTTATTTGAACTATTTTATTTATTTATTTTTATTTGTTTTACTAATAGAGCAGATGCCCTGAATAAAGGGTATCTAGTAGTTTAACACTTTCTGCGAGCAGAGAGATGGACGGAGATAGAGGAGTCATTACGTCCCAGTGGAAACATCACTGAGCTGAACAAAGAGGAGCGCTACACATTTCAAAAAGTTATTATCCCTGCCCAGTTCAAACCTCCCTCTTGGTCCGAGGATATAGGAGAGGGTATGGCAAAAAATGCGTCTATTTATTTTTACAAATGTTCGACTTTGAGAGAAGTGAAGCTGAATCTACGTTTGCATAAGGTTGACTCTGAGTGCAAATCGTAAAGCGGATTCTCAAACAATTATGAATGCGCTTCAGTAGGCGACATCTCGACTAGCAGATAGCCTGTTAACTATATAGAATGGATATAAAATGGATTAATAGCCCAATTTTAGACTAAATGTCTACATTGTGTAAAGTATATCAAGTATTTAATTTTTTTTTTTTTTTTTAAATTATTTATTTATATTTTATCAATTAATTTAAATTTAAATGTTATTTAAATTTAAAAAAAAAATAAGAAATATTTACAAAATTACTGGGGGTATTTAAAAGCAAATTGGATAAATATTTGTTGCGGGAATAATTAATATTTTATAAATATATATATATATAATATATGAAATGCATTACAATTATGGGGATTATTGCTATGGAAAATCAGATAGATTGATAGATATTATCAATATTTGATATTTATTTACTTGACAACTTATATCAGTCGACACAAAAAATAAACATAAGTAAAAAATAGATTAAATTAATTTAAGAATAAAATGCACTCTTTAATATTATATAATGAAGAATAGTTGTGGAAGAAACCTTATACTAGACTCTTATAACATCTGGGATCGACTTGACTGTTGGTACTGATCAGGACTATATATATATATATACTTAATGTTGGAGTTATTTCCTTCTGCATGTTACAAACTTTCTATAAATTCAGAGTACGCTTCTTACTTACTTTTAATGGGTGTATAAAAAATAACCTCAGCTGCAACTCGACCGACAAGGAGCCCCCTCCCTCTCCCGCCCCTGAGGAAACCATGTAGTGGTTAACACGGCGCACGCACTTGTGTATGTCTGCTGTTGCCTTCTCCTTCTCCACCTTCTCTTTTCTCGTCTGTTTCCACAGTTTTCCTTGTGCCTTTTCAAGTTGTTCTTTGTTTTTTCCTTCCATTTTATTGTTGGGAGCCTTTGTAAATCAAAAATCACCCCTAATGATGAAGTACGCATATTTTACATGTACTTAGTACTTTAGCGACACACACACACTCATGCCTCTCCACATCTTATAAAAACGACTAGGGTTACAGGTAAACGTATAGTTATATATATATATATATATATATATATACATATATTTAAATAGGAGGGCAGCTTGAATAGTTGCCTGATTTGGCTTTTAACTGCTACGCACATATTAAGTTATTTCCAATTTATATTTCTTATATATTAAATTTATATATATTATTTAATTAAAGTCAGTCAAAACAAAAAGTAAAAAGAATATTAAATTAAATTAAAAATAATATTTAATAATTACATTTAAATTAATTAAATTAAGATTCAATTTGTTATATCTTATAGATTAATTATATTATACTTATTATATTATATATTTATTATATTATATTTAACAAAACAAGAAAGCTGATCATAGTTCATAAATCGATTATGATGTTTTTTTCTACTAAGCACCTCACATATGTATATATTATATTATTTATATATTGAATTATTTATTCCAAACATTTTTAATTTACATTCAGACGTAAATTTCCATTAAAATGTGACTGGCAAATTAGCGAGAAAAAAATTAAATCTGATCAAAGTTCATTAACCGAAAACAATTTGAATAATTAATGGACACTTCTACCTTTAAAAAATATATCGTTAAAAGTGGATTGAATGATTGAAACTACAAGTTTTATTTGAATTTCAAACTGGAAGCATTTAATTTCCTTATGCGATAACCGGACACTGTACATTAAGTTGACCAAATATAAATTGTGAATATTGTTCTCTTTTTCCCTTTAAGCGGTTTAAATTATTAAAAAGAAACTTTTCTTTTCCTTTTATACAACGACTGAAAATGAATGAATTTCGTTTTATTTTTTACAAGTTGTTTAAATTATTATTCCTTGGTTTTTGTTTTGTGTTCTTCTTTTTACAAGAGCTAAAAATTGATGATTTTTTTTCCTAAGTTGTTTAAATTGGCTTGATTCACCTATAGTTAATATGTTTGAACCCATACCTGTAAACACATTCATACACATATACATAAAAATTTATCAATTATTGCCAGCCACTCAACAACTGTAAAACAAGAAGAAGAATAGAAGCCACCCACAAGCAAGACGCATGCACTCAACTCCCCACACCCGAACTCACCTCACCACGCATGGCAAGAAGCTTATGTAAAAAGACGCTGAGCAATTCTTCTATGCACTTCTCACACTCTCTTTCTTCGTCTACGTCTCTCTCCTTGCTCCTTCACCTGCCCATCCCCCTTAACAGTAAAAGCGTTGTAGGTCGCGTTGCGACTGCTTTGAGGCTTGACATAATATATATCACACAAACCTACACACACACACACACACATAGACATGTGCGTGCACGATTCTTTTCTGAACCCTGGACCCCAACTGAAATGCGTTGTTATGCATTGAGTTGCGTTGCGTATTCCATCTACATCCACATCAGCATATCCCATTGCATTAAATACATATAAAATCTGTGTATATGTATGTATTGTATGTTAAAATACTTTAAAATACTTGTTATACTCGCAGCAGACTCAAAGGACTTATGTTATATGCACTGTTAGCAAACTATTATTGAAACGAGATCATTTGAAATGCAAATTTTAAATTTATTGTTTAGTATTGCAACTAGAAAATGTAGTTAGTACTGCTCTTGAAATTATTTTAGATCTTTATCTTTTTTTTCAATTTAAAGGAAAAAGTGCAAAAAATCTTAATCTTAATTAAATTTTAATGAGTTGAAAACGGTGAATTAAATTTTGGATTTTCCTTTCTCGCTTTTTTCACAAGTCTTCTAAAAATATATTCATAAGTTTCTCAAACTTATAAATTTAAAACATTTCTTGTCAGAGTGGTGCTATTATATTTGTTGCAACTGTATATTATAAAAGAAAGAACATTTATGTACAAAAATGCGTATCCCATTGCATTAAGTCGCCTTTGGAGTAACTGCATACACTCCACGAAATTCAATTAAAGGCACTTGATTTTTTCATTATAAAATTAAAACAACATTTTTTTCCAGAAAAGTTAGCTGTTTTAAATTCACGTCAAATATAAAAAGAGTTAAATTTGTAACATTAACATAACATTTTTTGTTAATTTTGTTTTTGTTTAGTGTGAGGTTAAGATGCGATATTCCATTAAAGGCAGTGCTAATAAAAATAATATATATAGAAATGAAACGAAAATAACAACTTAATATGAGTTTAGCCTCCAAATTTGTTTATAACTAAAAAAATCGATTTTATATCGATTCAACAACTATTTAGAACTCAGCGGGATTTTGGACCATTCCTTAACGCCTTCGTAGCTGCTCAACTGTTGGTTACCTACTTAAACTCGACGGTACAGGTGTCCCCACATGTTCTCCATGGGCATTAGGTCGGGTAATCTTGCTGCCCACTCTAAAAACTTAAAATCCTTATCACGAAACCACCCACGACAGGCACGCGGCATATGTGTTGGAGCATTGTCCTTCTGGAATAAGGCATTTGGGTCTGGTTGATGCTCCATAACGTTCACCAAAAACGTTGTCCAACAAGTTTATATAACCTAGAGCTAGAAGCACATACAACCTGAAATTTTACAAATCAGGGACCTGTTGTGATGACTGAATGCAGCTCAGATCATGAGTGAAGCACCGCCACAGCTTCGAGTAGGGCAAAATCTGTGACTTCTTTAAATCATGCCAGTAATACTTTTAACCGTTTGGACAATCGCAATTATATTTGTTTTCATATGAAAAAAACACATTTGGCCACTCCTGGGCGCTAAACATGTTTTCTTTTGCAACATTTATTCTGGCTGTGAGGTGTGCCTTCCTTAATACTGCCTTTGACCTCATTTTCATCCAAACCAATCGATCACACCTGATAAAATTTGTTGCACACAATGTTTCGATATTTGTAATCTCAAATCAAATATAAATTTAGATGCCGTATCATTTTTATCCAGCCCAGCCCGTAAGATTGCAGATTTAACCTGCGTGATCATTTTTGGATGTTAGTTTTTTAGCATTTCTTTTTGTACTTGTTTTTAATTTAAACATGTTATCAATTGCTAATGCCGAGCAAGTTAATTTAAATGACATTTGGCTATTGCTCAATCCAATATCCTTGTCAGAATACAGGGTTTTTCCTTTCCCATTCCAAATTTTTTATGCAACTTATGTATATTTACCTATAAAATATTAAATAAATATGTATTCTTTATTATCCCATTCAAAGATATTCCAAATAACGCCCTATTTCCTTTTTCGAAGGTTAGAACGTGGGTGCTTTTAATCGAATTTCAGACCTAAACTAGCTCAAAAAATACATATATGCAAAAATCTTGGAAAAACTAACGGGACCTTCAATGCATCATAACAGTGTAAGAAGTAGAAGCGCCGTTATAAAATGTGTAAACAAAGCCCCATTAGGCTTGGCTTGGTTTTTAGCACCATAAACACGAGTGCCTTTAATCGAATTTCGCGGAGTGTATAAGTTTATATTTCGACTACTCTGTAATGATTACAATAGACTTTATCATCTGATCATTTCACAGCCCTTTACTTCCATCAATAAAACACATCGTAAAAAAACATCTTGTCTCGTATTTAAAATTTTCGCAAGCATTTCTGATTGGGGCTTATCGTAACTTATTCATACTATTTATTTTAGTCTGATTGGGAGTTTTCTGGGTTTAGCTCATTCACATTTTACATTTAAATACAAACATAAATCTTGTGAATTTCTTTTTCTTTTTGTAATTTTATAAATAAAAAATTATTTTAAATTAATTCAAATAAGTCTCTCTGGGTACATTTTTAAAAGAGATATGTATGGACGGTACTCACATGCTGTTCGATGTATTCCAATGCATGTAAAAGGTCTTAGCACAGCTAGACATTGTGAGACAGCAGCACGGTCTCAATGCAGATGATCGTTAGCAGAGTGACAAAGGATGTTGCGCCCAACGTGGGCAACGGTATAAACGCCAATTTGCTCCCCTTCTTCTTCTTTAATTTATTTCTTTTGCTCTGATTATTAATATTATTGTTATTGCTTCGATTGATGCCTGGTGTAAAGTGTATTTTGCACTGGTCGCTATGTGAATGGATCGTCTTCATCAAGTGGAATGCATCCGGATGCAACCCGATGCGTTGTGAGCCAGCACAAATTGTAAGGGAATTGTTGTGTGTGGAATTATTATTGCTCACCGAAAAAGAACCAGAATCAGTTGTTCCACTTTTTATTTAATTTAGTCTTACTTTTACTTTTGGACTTTCGATGCGCGGCTGCTGGCATTTGAGGCGGCTCCGATTTCGATTGCTTTCGATGATTTTTTTGTTTGTGAAGTTGTCGTTGTTGTTTTGGCATAGATTTATCGATGATCGTCGGTGGAGTTGTTGTTGTATTGATATTCATATTGGTATTTCGAGGTTCGAGCGAACGTTGTTGCCGGAGTATTGCGGCTTTGGTGGTCCAAATTTCTGGATCCGCTTCCAGGCAACAACTTTTGGGTAACTCTTCGCATTCGGCATTCTTTTGATCAAGCAACGTTCTCCAGGCAACAGTTTTCAGGCCCAATTTTCGATCGAATGTCATTTTTTTTTTTTAATTTATTTGTTTTATTTTCTTTATCTTTTCTCCAGTTATCGGTTTATCGATTAATGCTGTTCGCTGTGTCTGTGACTCGTTGGTTTTGTCGTCTTTCCTTCCTCCTGTCGCCAGTCGTTATTCTTATTTCTGTTGTTATTGTTGTTGCTTGCTCGTAACCAAAATAGAGGTGCGTCTGCCATCAACATGCCGATCTCTCTTCAAGTCTCTGTAATGCAATAGAAACGCATTCATTTATTAATTAATATCTATTATTTATTATTTATTAGTTAATTGTTAAATAATATATAATAATTCTAATTATAATTAATCTAATTTTTAATTAATTATTTCTTATTATTATTTATTTTTGTTATTATTATTTATTATTTGTTGTTCCTTATTTACTACTTAATTTGTATTATTTATTGTATGTAGTTTTTATTTATTTAACCTTCGCCCATCAATATTCTCAAAGAAAAGATCGACGAGTTTCCTTATGAATAATGCAAATGATTTTAGTGCATTAAAAAAAACTTAAATTCAAAAAATTACATTTTGCTTTACTCTCTCTCTTCGAATGAACAGAAAACTTCAAAAACTCAATTCAAAAAGTCAGTTTTGCAAAAGCCAAAGACATTCAATTTTTGAAAATAGGAATAAATAGTAGAAATAGTCAAAAATAATGAAAACAACCGTTTTTGAATGTTCATACTAAGTACGAACAATACTTCTGTAAAGCGGACTTCTGAGCATTAAATCGACTGAATAATTCCTTATTAAAGATAAAGCATAAGTCGAAGAAGCAGCTATTTTCTGTTTAGTTAGTTATATAAATAGACTAAAAAATTATGCCTAAGTCGCGTTCCTTGTTAGAATTATTAAATAACAAATTTAATTTCTTATCGTTGCATTTATTTGTGTTATTTACAAGTGTTTTCACAAAAAAATTAAATTTTTTACAATTTAAAAAAAAAATGATTTTTTTCAAAATTATTTAATTTAATTGTTAATTATTTGAATAGTAGAAAATAAGAAAAAAAATAACGAATAAAAATATAGTAATTTTTATATTTATCTTATTTTATTTATTTTTATATATCTAAGTGTAGGTGTGCACATAGCATAATGTAAATATATAACGTATATGTATATATGTGTGTGTATGTACGTATTTACAGCGCTCTAAGCATTTAGCTTCAATGTAACGTATCTATTTAATTATTATTATATTAATAATAATACAAAAAATAATATTTACATTTCTTATTGAGTTATTTCTAACATAGAAATGGATTGCACGCATATTATTTAAAACGAACATTTTCATTGCTTTCATGCTCAGCTGTAGAGATTATATACATATAAATTCATACATACATATAAGGATTTAAATATATATACATACACATATACTTTGTTTAAACTCAGCTGTATGCACACATACATACATACATATGCATATATACTTATAAACCATATTTCAGCTCAGATGTACACACATACATGTATGTACACATTGTTTTCGCTATGCACTTCGAACTATATTGAATGCCGGCGATTGTGATCTTGTATGCCTGTGTAAATACAATTTTTTCTTTCTTTTTTTTTCAATTTAAATTCAAACGGGACATTTGTAAATTTAAGTGTGAAGAAACAAGTAAAACACTTTTAAAATACAATTCATTATTTTTTAAACATATATATTTGCTTGCAATTGACAAAAACAAAATCGTTGTCAAAAAAATGCTTTGTTCGATATTCATCAGGACTTTTATGGCTTGTTTTGGCAAGGCAAATAATATTGTTGTTATTGTTGTTGTTGGGTCGTCGTTGTTTTTGTTGTTGTTGGTCTTGTTGTTGTTGTTCTTGTTGTTGCTTTGCACAGAAATTCACACATAGAACGAGCGAGAGCGAGAGGGTGAGAGCGAGTACGAGTGCAAGTGAGGAGAGAAAGTACATTCTCGCTTTCTTTCGCACATTCGCCTTGCTAGAAGCAGACGCAAATACATAAACATTGAGCCCGACAAATTTTCTGTATACATACACAAAAAACCCAATACAATTAACGAAAATGTTCATGAATAAACCACGAAATGAAATAAATAAACAAATGCATAAAATAACTTTAATATTAAGTCAATTAAAAAACAATTTGCTTGCTTTATTTTGTTGCATTTTTTCTTTTCCTTAAACGCAATATACACACACACACAGAGGCCACTTTTTATGTATACATTTTATTGGACAACTTTTTTTGGACTTTACATTTTTTTCAGCGAATCACATTTTTGATTTATTTTTGTTTAGTATGTGCTGCCTCCGTGTCCACAGCATGCTTTCGTAATAAATTATTAGATTACGTATATATTAATAAGTAGTATTTAAAAAGAGCTATGTTTTAAGGTGTAAAAAAATAATACGAAACTGACAGTGTGGCTGCATCTCAGCAAACTATATGTATCTCAAATATTTTTCGCAAGTATTTTTCAGTTACCAGTCACGATGTAACATTTGTGTGTATAACTGTTACTTTAATACTAGACAAATACTACAAATTGGGAAGTATAAAAATATTTAACATGATTTTTATTAATTATTTATTTATTTATGATAATTACGTTGATAGAGCACAAATATAATACTTTAAAGTGTCATTTATAAAATATTTCCAATTTTACGAATTTTTTATTTATTTATTTAGTAGTGTTTAATTGAATTTAGTTAAACTGTTACTGTTAATATAAGAAGAATACTACAAATTGGAATTTTTAAAATATGCGCATTGTCAAATTTAAAAAGATTTTAATATTTATGTTTTTATGTATTCAATAATAAATACAATAATATTTATTGATCGATATCTATTCTATATGGAAATACGGCCACATTATTATTTATTTACTTGTCAGTATTTTATAGCATTGCATAAGGAGAGCTGTTATATATATATATATATATATTCAGTTATTAGTTATATTAATTTATATCTACATACAACCAAAAAATCGCATAAGCAAATTAATAAAGTTTTAATTGAGTACTGCCGATTGCCTGCCCATCGATAACTGCCGCACGAGTTGAGCCGATCTATTGCACGTCTGCACACACTGGTGAACAGCTGATTGGCTGACCGACTTTGACGTTTTGCCAGCTCTGTTTTGGGTGAAAAGTAGCAAAGTAACTTAAAAAACAATAATGCTTAATATATTTAAGCGTTCGGTGGCTGGGACAGGCGCTCAACTTTTCAAGACGCCAACATCGATTGCAGCAACAGCAACAACCTGTAGCAGCATTCTTAGGTAAACAAACGAAAGACAGCCGAGACTTATATAATCAGTGTGACTACAATGCAAAGATAATATTTCAAATAATTTTATTTTCTCTCAGCTCAAACCAGCAACGCAATGCAGCAAAATGGTATCCCGATCCGGAATTTATTAAACAATTCAGCGGTCCCGTTATGTATCCCGATGAAGTCACCTCGCTGTGGAAGGTGCCGCCATGGAACAGTATGTTTTTTACATATATATAAATATTTTATATTTAATACGTATGTATTTATGTGATGCTTAACAACCTAGGCAAAGTGGTGCCAGTTGAGAAATCAGTGCGCAATCTAACACTGAATTTTGGCCCCCAGCATCCAGCTGCTCACGGCGTGCTGCGACTCGTGCTCGAATTGGATGGCGAGGTGAGTGTTATGATCTATAGGCAACATCAACGAACAACTAACAGCAGTAAATTTCTTGTTGCAGACGGTGATGCGTGCAGACCCCCATATTGGCCTCCTGCACCGCGGCACTGAAAAACTGATTGAGTATAAAACTTATACTCAAGCATTGCCATATTTTGATCGATTGGATTATGTGTCGATGATGTGCAACGAGCAGTGCTATTCACTCGCTGTGGAGAAACTGCTCAATATTGAGGTGCCGCTGCGCGCCAAATACATTCGAAGTAAGTGCTCAATAAATCTTATTTATATTTTTTATTCAAAATAACTTGCAAAATGTTCAATTTTTTATTGTGGTTTGAGACGGCAAACGTGAAATGCTTTTATTTTTCTTGGCGATTCAAATATTTTGCTTTGACAATTGAATGTATTGATTGATATACATATAATAGCTGATTAATTTTTTTCTTTAATAATTTTCTAACAAAATTAACCTGACTAACTGACCTTTTTTGTTTTTATCTCCCACAATATAAATATATATCCTATTCGATTTTTAATCAATGTTTATTGCTTTGCAGCATTGTTTGGCGAAATCACTCGGATTCTAAATCACATAATGGCTATTGGCACCCATGCGCTGGATGTGGGTGCTTTGACTCCATTCTTCTGGTTGTTCGAGGAACGCGAGAAGATGATGGAGTTTTATGAGAGAGTCTCTGGCGCTAGAATGCATGCAGCCTACATCAGACCAGGAGGAGTTTCGCTAGTAAATTGCAAATAATATTCATTTTAATACTCATAATAATAGGAATTAATTTATAAAACTTATTGATGCGTTACAGGATATGCCACTGGGTTTAATGGATGACATTTATGAGTTTGCCTCCAAGTTTGCGGAACGGCTCGATGAAGTTGAGGATGTGTTAAGCACAAATCGTATTTGGGTTCAGCGCACCGAAGATATTGGTATTGTTTCCGCCGAGGAGGCGCTAAATTACGGCTTCAGTGGCGTCATGCTTCGTGGCTCGGGCATCAAATGGGATCTGAGGAAACAGCAGCCATACGATGCCTATGATCTGGTTGATTTCGATGTCCCAATTGGCACCAAAGGCGATTGCTACGATCGCTATTTGTGTCGCATAGAGGAGATGCGTCAGTCCCTGAGGATCATTGATCAATGCTTGAATCAAATGCCCGCTGGCGAAATTAAAACAGACGATGCCAAAGTCACGCCTCCCACTCGATCCGAAATGAAGACATCGATGGAGGCGCTCATCCATCATTTCAAGCTGTTCACGCAGGGCTATCAGGTGCCACCGGGTGCCACCTACACGGCCATTGAGGCGCCCAAAGGCGAATTTGGCGTCTACCTTGTCTCCGATGGTTCGAGTCGTCCCTATCGCTGCAAGATTAAGGCGCCGGGTTTCGCTCATCTCGCCGCCCTCGAGAAGATTGGCAAGCAGCACATGTTAGCCGATGTGGTCGCCATCATTGGCACTCTCGATGTCGTCTTTGGCGAAATCGATCGATAGGTATATATATATATATATATATATATATATATATATATATATATATATATGTGTGTTTCACTTGAGCCTGTTACTAAACTTGTGAAGATTGCGATGAATAAATATTAATGTGGGTACAGCACCCAACAAAATAAGACTAAAATGTCTGTCTAAATAATTATTGATAATATATTAATAATAGTTATTGATAAAACTCCTTAAATATTTCTATTTACTCCCTATATATCTCTTCCTTTATTGACAATTATTAATAGAACTCCAAATATATTCCTATCTACATCCTTTCTAAATAATTATTGAAAATTATCCAAAAAGAATCGCCATTGCTGCAAATCTAACCGAAGTCGGTTAGTTTCCAAAATATATAATAAAAATCGCGAAAAGCATTAATTATCGAGTCATTAACGTCCTGTTAACAGCTCGAATTCGCAATTCATTTTATTTGTGGAACCTGAAAGGGAAAAAAGTAAAAAAATAATTTATTTGCTCGCCTCTACTTTATAAGTCTTTATAGGTACCACTTCTTCCTGGCGATTCAAATAATTATTGTCTTACAATTTTGTTTTTCCATTTGCTGTCAAAATAAATATCAATTTCATTAATTTGGGTCTGAAAACAGGGGCTTCAAATTTTTAAATTCTCATAAGAAAATGACAATATTTTGAGTTAATTAAACTGCCTAACTATTTGTGGCTAGTTCCAAACTTAAGCAGAACTGTTTTCTATTGTTGACTTATAGTCTTATATACAAATATATATATATTGCTGACTTATAGTCGAACTGTCAGCTAATTGACTACAATATAAAAGTAAATAGAGATTTATATAAACCTGACTTTGACTCTCAAAACTAACTTGCTAAGTTAAGTATGCGATTTTGGGATAATTTGATTTAACTTTATTTTCATTCTTCATATTCACAAATTTCTTAAAATATTTCTTCTTTTTTTTCATAAACAACATAATAGATAAATTCACTGTATTCGAAATGACCGTGTGCTTACTGCTTATCAATTGATTTTGTTCTTTTTGCTGTTGATATTGCTTTCCAATAATTTGTTTATATATATATATATATATATATATATATATATATATACTATATATATATATATATATATATATATATATATATATATATATATATATATATATATACATATATAAATTAATTAGCTTAGCAGATGGGTGTAAATGTGGATTTAGTTTAGTTAACATTTTGAGCTAACACAACATTAAGTCGCTATCGAAAACTGCAATTAATTCTTGTCAAATTTTTTTCATTGCTTTTCATACTTACCAGGGGGAGGGATGGTAGTTGGGGGTGGGGGAAGGGGGTGTAATCGCCATACAATGTACAGACTTATCTCTAATATATAATATGTGTATTAATTAGTGAATTTTAGTGTAGCGCACTTTTTTTATATTTTTCTCTATGTATTGGTGTAGTTTGTTGTTTATCATTTATCAGTAATAAATATTATTAAGTTATCCATTTAAATAGGCTGTAATTTGATTTTAATGTAACACTTACGTTTGCATATTAATTATATATATTTATATATATATATATATATATATTGCATGATTTACATACACACATACTTTGTTTTTTGTTTTGTTTTTTTTTTTTTTTGCTATGCATTTTGTATTAGTTCCTAATATTTGTTTTATTTATTCTACGTGATCACATTGAAACTTTTGTTTTATAAACGTTTTTTTTTTGTTTTTAGTAATTATTTTTAAGACATTTTTATAATTTGTAACATATTTCTAAAAGCTTTAACAATTTTTGTAACATTCATATTTACGACGAAATTTTTGTAAGTTACATCAACCGGATATATATATATATATATATATATATATATATTCTATGATGAAATTTATACACTTAATTTAACTACTATTAAATCTACCAAGTGTTTTTTTTTTGTTTGTTTCTACAATCGATTTAACGAATAACTAATTGATGTGGCCAGCTGATCTAAACCGAACCGATCCCAGATTATCATAGGGTAATTTGCACAAGCCAAAAAAGTCTTCAAACCATTTTTTTTTGGCGTAGTATTTTTAAATGGATCCCAATATCGTATATATATAGCCATATATATATATCTTAAAATATAAAGCTGATAATAGCAACTGAGTAGTATTGCACAAAATTGGTCACAATATTCACAGAGTACGAAATTAATATATATATATATATATATATATATATAGACTGATCTAAACTTGCATATAGTATATATATATACATATATGTTACCAAGGTACAGAGTAATATAACAAACAATTGCAGAAGCTTATTCGAATTTTTATCCACAATTGCGTATTTTTTTAACTGCAAATATTATTATCAATAATAATAATAATATAATATATTGCGTTACGTAATCTAAATTTTTTTGTTGGACAAATAAAAATAAATGTTTTGAATTAGCAATGCAAATGTGATTGGTATGAATAATCTCTTAATACTTCTATTCATCTTTAAGTATTTCAATTAATTAAATTAGTGAATAGATAAAACAAAAATCTGATCTAATTTACATACATACATACATATATATATGTATCAATCAATCTGCGCTAAATGCTAATTTCTAGTATTTTTCATCAATATAAATACAAATTAAATTAAAAGCTTTTTTTTAAACAAATTATTATCAAGTTAAGCAAATGTTTATAATAATCACATAGCTTATTTTTTTAGCAGCAGTTGGCATAATAATATTTACATAATAATATCGTCAACAATAAACATTTTTCTCAGTGTTGTTGTTTGTTCGACCGATGCAAAAATGTTTAAACGCATAAAAAGCTTTGGATTTTTTTTAGTTTGTTCTTTTTGTTCTTTTGCATATTTTTTTTGTTTTTGTTTTTTTGTGAGAACTTTACTAACATTTGTTGTAGTTGTTTGTTGTTTTTATTCTTGGTTTACATTTTTGTCAATTATTTGAGACTATTTGTTGTTGTCGGTAGATTATTATCGGCAGTGATTAAATCGGACGATTTCTTCATTTTGTCGCAATAATCGTTGAAAATATCACGAAATCTTAGCCAACATTTCTCAGGTATAGTTATCGAAGTGCGAAAATTGTTCTTCACCTGTGAAAAATAAGAAATAAAACGTTAATTAAACTACTTAAATAATGCAGTGTATATACAATTAGCTAAACAAAAAAATAATAATTGTTGATTTTAAATATGTTTAGTATTACTGTAATAAATTAAAGTTATTTTCATATATATCTTTAAAATATTTAATAAAAAAAATAATAGTAATCGTTTATTTATTTATAATTTTTTATAAGTGTTAATTAAATGAACATTTAAAAAATTTTGCATTTTAATTTTTTGGCATTTCAAGAAATTCTATTTTTTAATTTCAATTAAATTTAAGGAAGTTGAACGCGCTGAATAATGTTATTGTTTTCCACTTCTAAAAAAATTAACCTAATTCTTAAAAAAAAATTTATTTTACAGGTGCTAGTGTACGCAACTGTATACAACTGGTTTAATTTCATACCTCACTGATGCGCATATAAACGCCGCGATGATTTTGACCGATGTCAAAGTAAAAGTTTTTATTATCCACTTTCATGTGACGTTCTTCGGGTAAATCGCCCTTAAATCTGAAATATAATATTGGGAAAAAGATTAATTGGCTAAATTATGATGACTAGCTATATTCGTTCCTTTTGAATAAACTTTTTCAAATCAGATTTTTATCTTCACAATTTCGTTTTAATTTATAGAATATATATAATTTAATTTTAATTTGAACTTTGTTAACTTAATTAAATTAATTTTAATTTATTGTTTATAGTTTTTTAATACTTTACCCGCCATCATTAGCGCCAAATTCCTCTAACAAATCAGTCAACGCATCCCGAAATTCAATCATGCCCTGTGCAGGCAATGCAATCTGAGATCTGGGCCCGCCTCTTGTTATTGTTTGCGAAACCTGAAAATGAATTCATTAATATTAATAATAGATACAATTGCGAAAATAATACAAATGGTTTTTAAATTGGTAAGGTGAAGGATAAGATTAAACTTGGAACACGATTCTTCTTAAAATGAGTATGAAAAAATAACAACATTTTATTTAACGGGTTCAACCTATTTAAATTGAATTAAAGTGAAAAAAGCAATTATATTTAAGACAGAAAATGATCGAAAAAATAATAGCAGCATTTTTCAAAAGTACACTTTAATTAATTATGAAAATTACAAATAAATAAACGAGATATAAAGTGATATTCTTTCTAAATTTATATTAAAAACAACAATTTTTTTTTTGCATTCACACATTAATGTTTTGATTGCAACTGTAATAATATATATATAATATTTACCCGAAGAAATCGGCCGCGCGTATTTTCCTTCAAGTCCAAATAATATCGTCTATTGTCCTTCATCATCATCTCTGATTTTAATTTACCATCTTCCGGCAAATTGTCTGTATTTGGTGGCCCTATGTAAATATTTTTGTTTGTTTTTTTTTTATCAGTTTATTGATTATTAAAAAAATACAAATATGTTTAACTGCGTACCTAAAGAAGCATAATAGTCACTAAATGATGATAGATGGTCGCGAAACTCGGCCGCTGTCGAAAGCGCTAAATATATTTGACTTCGTCGCCCATCGGCACCAATCTGAAAATTAGCATAAATATATATATTTTTCAATAAATTAACATATGAAATATGAAAACTAACACTAACAGAAATTAATACCGTCGTCAATATAGCTGAAAGTTTTAATTGATAAATCCTTGAAATTTCCAATGTTAATTTAGTTAATTTCACCAAAATTAAACAAAATCATTATTCTAATACTCTAATTCCCTAATTCCCCCAGAAAATAAAATATATCTTAATATTTTTTAACTTAAATTATATTGTAATTTAATTTAAACTATTTTCCTTTTTAACTTTAGCTTACATTAAATAAGTTAAGTTAATAAATAAATATTAAAACAATGTTTAATCTTAATAAATCAATTGTTATTTTTAGAAAATTATTATTTATTTAATGATTACTTTTAATTACATTTTCTTTTTAATATAATATATATTTTAATATATACATGTATATATATAATATTAAAATCTGTTAAAAAACAAGAGAGTAGTCGGGTGTAACCGGCTGCGAAATATTTTGATACCATACGTAATAAAAGCTGATAACAGGTAGCAAAGAACATGGCGTAGCCAAGAAATACTGTCCAAGTTTGCGTTTCAAATTGCGATAGATATAAGCTAGTAATGTGTCTTAGAAGTGTGGTAACTATAGGTCTTAAATTTCGGGAAATATAAGATTTTGAAAATGTTGTGGGAGGGAGTGGGCGTGGCCGAAAAAATTGTAAGAGACGGTTCCTAGTAATCTTCCTTCCAAGTTTGGTAGCTTTAGCTCTTAAATTACGGGAGATATGAGATTATGAAAATTTTGGGGGCCAAAAAAATGTTTGGAGTACGATCTTAGTAATCTACATTCCAAGTTTGGTAACTGTAGCTCTTAAATTGCGGGCTTTTATCGTTTTTAGGAGCGGGAGTGGGAGCGATTCGCAAATTTTTTTTTCTGGATTTTTGAAGGGGTCTTACTAGCAATATTTTTTTTGAAATTTGGTGAAGCTAGCTTTCAAATTTTGTACGAAATATGGTCTTATCGATTTACACAAATATGTGCATCGGTTTAATAAGGCGTGGTGGGCGTGGATCGATCTCTTAGGGAAATTACCAGGAACACACGTTCAAAACTTGGTGAGTCTAGCTTATAAATTGTGGAAGATATGCGTATTTCAGATTTCTAAGGTCGAAGTTCCTGGGGGCGGCGGGTGTGGGCGTGGTCCAAAAATTTAAATGCCGTTCCTTGGAGGAGTTACCAGAAAGTTACCTTTGAAGCTCACTCTATCTTCATATTGTGGGAGATATGCGGAATATCGGATTGGCGATGATGTGTGCATGTGTGGGCATGGCCATACAAACTTGCTATCGGGTTTTAAAGGCGGCTACCAATAATATACATACCAAATTTGACGGCTCTAACTCAAAGACTGCGGAAGATATAGCCATTTAAAATTTTTAGGGAAGGGGGCCTGGGGGCGGATGAGGTGGGCGTGGCATATGCCGACCTTTGAAGGACATCGCCAAAAACCTACCAACCAAGTTTGGTGTCTTTAGCCTTAAAATTGTGGGAGATATGTGACTTTATCGATTTGCGAATATCGATTTTATCGATTTCCAAGCCCCCTAGGGGACGTAGCACTCAATTTTTACTCTATGTCTCACGCGGGCACAGACCAGTACAAGTTTCAAGTCCCCATCTTTAAGGGTATTGACAAAAGTTGCGTTCATACAGACAGACGGAAAGACAGCATGACGGACATTGCACAAAACTAATATACTATGACACCTTCGGTATCGAAGTACAAGAAGAATAGAAAAAGGAAAAGTAAACCAAATATTTCAGATAACTGGAATGAGTTTTCTACATTTGAAAGTGCAAAATTTACGAAAAAAACTCATTTAAGAATGGTATATGAAAAATATATATATGAAATAAATATAAATATATAACTGAAATAATACATTTAATTCCTACTTAAATTCATCATGCAACTTGCTGTAACTATTCGTGTGTGAGCCCCATTAAAAATAATATCGAAAGTTGAATTAATAATGATAATGTTAATTTTGACTTGAAGGCTGGACTACATTTATATATTTATTTATATTTACCTCAGCCACTTTAATAAATCGTCCGCGGCGATTTTGCTTTACGTCCAAGTAAAATCGTTTTGATTGTATTTGGAGCATTTTTGTAGCCAACTCCTGTTCATTGACATTGCCAGCTGCGTATAAAAATTAATATAACAATAAGTACTTATGTTGGTAATAAATAAAACAAAAATATGAAAAACAACTGGGGTGAATCCAATTGTCAGCAAATGTTTTTTAATTAAACAGCAATAATTACGTTAAAATATGGTCATACCTTTGCCAGATGATTCGAACTCGTTTCTGCTTGAAGAACCTTCCATATTACTTGCATTGTACTCTGAAAAAAATTCGTTCAACAAAATTTAATAATATAAAGAAGTTAAATATTTTTTGATCATAACATAATATAATTATAATATATATAAAAAACAAGATAATTTGATCTTGCATATCATAAGAAATATTTTATTTATCATTTATAAGCTCCTTATAAGAAAAAGACACATTTACATGAACAAAGAGGATATGTAGAAGAATAAAAACCATTTACATGGGCAAAGTAGGTGTAATAAATTGGTCGTGTAGTTGGGTTTTGCGACCACATAGTTACTTCCGACCTATGGGCTCTTTATAAGAATAAGACTCATTTACAAGAACAAAGTGCTTATAAATGCATTACCCATTTACACGGCATAATATAATACGAATTTAATCGTGTAAATGGATCTTTGCAGCTACATACAAATTATTTTGTTTATTATCCAACTAAACACTTACTTGATCCTGAGATACCGTCTTCCCCGCTGCCAAGATCAGACATGTCGATATGCTAACGCGAAGTACCGTTCTATTCTCTTTTTTAGCTTACGATCTCTTTTTTTGTTTGTTGTAATTCTGCTGTTGCTGCTTCTTCTTCTTCTGCTGCTTCTGCCTGCACCGCTACTGACAACAGTGTAAACCCAACGTTTCGGCCGGACCACAGCTCTGCACTCTTCTTCTTTTGTCAGCTGAAAATGTTATTGTAAATAAAAAGAGGAAAACGAAGAAAGTGATGAACAGTTAGGGTTTTAGGTACATTTGTATTTATATGTGTATGCGTACACACACACATACAAGCATAAATAAGTATATGAGAACTTTTTCATATACTTATTTATGCTTGTATGTGTGTGTGTACGCATACACATATAAATACAAATGTAACTAAAACCCTAACTGGGCATCACTTTCTTCGTTTTCCTCTTTTTATTTACAATAACATTTTCAGCTGACAAAAGAAGAAGAGTGCAGAGCTGGTCTGTTGGGTACTGTTGTAACTGGCCTTAGAGATACAGCAAACAAAAAAAGAGATCGTAGAACGGTACTTCACGTTAGCATATCGACATATTGACAGAAAATCTCAGGATCAAGTAAGTGTTTAGTTGGATAATAAACAAAATAATTTGTATGTAGCTGCAAAGATCCATTTACACGATTAAATTCGTATTATATTATGCCGTGTAAATGGGTAATGCATTTATAAGCACTTTGTTCTTGTAAATGAGTCTTATTCTTATAAAGAGCCCATAGGTCGGAAGTAACTATGTGGTCGCAAAACCCAACTACACGACCAATTTATTACACCTACTTTGCCCATGTAAATGGTTTTTATTCTTCTACATATCCTCTTTGTTCATGTAAATGTGTCTTTTTCTTATAAGGAGCTTATAAATGATAAATAAAATATTTCTTATGATATGCAAGATCAAATTATCTTGTTTTTTATATATATTATAATTATATTATATTATGATCAAAAAATATTTAACTCTTATATTATTAAATTTTAAGAATTTTCGAGTTCTTCAAGCAGAAACGAGACATGACCATATTTAAACTTGTAATTATTGCCGTTTAATTAAAAAAACATTTGCTGACGGATTCACCCAATTGTTTTCATATTTTTGTTTTTATTTATTACCAACATAAGCCTGTGATATTGGTACATACGCAGCTAGCAATGTCAATGAAAAGGAGTTGAGCTACAAATGCTCCATCAAAACAGTTTTGGACGTAGAAAATCGCCGCGGACATTTATGCACCAAAATGAATGAGAAAAAAGATAAATAAATATATAAATAATAGTCCCTTCAAGAATCCAAAATTAACATTATCATTATTAATTCAACTTTCGATATTATTTTTAATGGGGCTCACACGAATAGTTACAGCAAGTTGCATGATGAATTTAAGTAGGAATTAAATGTATTATTTCAGTTATATATTTATATTTATTTCATATATATATTTTTCATATACCATTCTTAAATGAGTTTTTTTCGTAAATTTTGCACTTTCAAATGTAGAAAACTCATTCCAGTTATCTGAAATATTTGGTTTACTTTTCCTTTTTCTATTCTTCTTGTACTTCGATACCGAAGGTGTCATAGTATATTAGTTTTGTGTCCGTCATGCTGTCTTTCCGTCTGTCTGTATGAACGCAACTTTTGTCAATACCCTTAAAGATGGGACTTGAAACTTGCTGGTCTGTGCCCGCGTGAGACATAGAGTAAAAATTGGAGTGCTACGTCCCCTAGGGGGCTTAATCGATAAAATCGATATTCAAATCGAAAAGTGCATATCTCCACAATTTAGACTAAAAACTACCAAACTGGTTGGTAGGCACGATGTCAAAGATGGAAAAAATGCCCGCCCTCATCCCCAACATACAAAATTTTAAATTAACATATCTTGACAAATCAAATTTGGTATGTATTATTGGTAACCGCACCAGCAAGCTGCCAACATGCACACATCATCGCCAATCCCATATTCCATCCTCCCACAATTAGGTGAGCTTCAAAGGTAACTTCTGGTAACTTCCACCAAGGAACGACACTTTAAATTTTGGACCACCACCACCCCAAGACTCGACCTTAGAAATCTGAAATGCATATCTTCCACAATTTATAAGCTAGACTCACCAAGTTTGAACGTGTTCTGGTGAACTTCCCTAAAGATCGATCCACCGTATTAAACCGATGCACCATATTTTGGACAATGAAATCGACAAGACCATATTTCGTACAAAATTTGAAAGCTAGCTTCACCAAATTTCAAAAAAAATATTGCTAGTAAGACCCCTTCAAAAATCCAGAAAAAAAAATTTGCGAATCGCTCCCACTCCCGCTCCTAAAAACGATAAAAGCCCGCAATTTAAGAGCTACAGTTACCAAACTTGGAATGTAGATTACTAAGATCGTACTCCAAACATTTTTTGTGGCCATGCCCACTCCGCCCCAAAATTTTCACCAATCTCATATCTCCCGTAATTTAAGAGCTAAAGCTACCAAACTTGAAGGAGATTATAGGAACTCAAATTTTTTCGGCCGCGCCCCCCTCCACAACATTTTCAAAATCTTATATTTCGGCCAAGACCTACAGGTACCACACTTCTAAGCATTACCTCTATCGCAATTTGAAACACAAACTGGACAGTAACACGCCATGTTCTTGCTACCGTTACAGCCTTTGCCACGTATGTATCAAAAATGCGCCGGTTACACCCAACAGATTTTAATATTATATATATACATATATATATTAAAATATATATTATATTAAGAAAATGTAATTAAAAGTAATCATTAAATAAATAATAATTTTCTAAAAACAACAATTGATTTATTAGATTAAACATTGTTTAATATTTATTTATTAACTAACTTATTTAATGTAGCTAAAGTTAAAAAGGAAAATAGTTTAAATTAAAATTACTAATATAATTTAAATTAAAAAATATTAAGATATATTTTATTTTCTGGGTGAGATTAGATTAGAATAATGATTTTGTTTAATTTTGGTGAAATTAACTAAATTAACATTGGAAATTTCAAGGATTTATCAATTAAAACTTTCAGCTATATTGACGACGGTATTAATTTCTGTTAGTGTTAGTTTTCATATTTCATATGTTAATTTATTGAAAAATATATATATTTATGCTAATTTTCAGATTGGTGCCGATGGGCGACGAAGTCAAATATATTTAGCGCTTTCGACAGCGGCCGAGTTTCGCGACCATCTATCATCATTTAGTGACTATTATGCTTCGCTAGGTACGCAGTTAAACATAGTTGTATTTTTTTAATAATCAATAAACTGATAAAAAAAAAAAAAACAAAAATATTTACACAGGGCCACCAAATACAGACAATTTGCCGGAAGATGGTAAATTAAAATCAGAAATGATGATGAAGGACAATAGACGATATTATTTGGACTTGAAGGAAAATACGCGCGGCCGATTTCTTCGGGTAAATATTATATATATATTATTACAATTGAAATCAAAACATTAATGTGTGAATGCAAAAAAAAAATTGTTGTTTTTAATATAAATTTAGAAAGAATATCACTTTATATCTCGTTTATTTATTTGTAATTTTCATAATTAATTAAAGTGTACTTTTGAAAAATGCTGCTATTATTTTTTCGATCATTTTCTGTCTTAAATATAATTGCTTTTTTCACTTTAATTCAATTTAAATAGGTTGAACCCGTTAAATAAAATGTTGTTATTTTTTCATACTCATTTTAAGAAGAATCGTGTTCCAAGTTTAATCTTATCCTTCACCTTACCAATTTAAAAACCATTTGTGCGTTGACTGATTTGTTAGGAATTTGGCGCTAATGATGGCGGGTAAAGTATTAAAAAACTATAAACAATAAATTAAAATTAATTTAATTAAGTTAACAAAGTTCAAATTAAAATTAAATTATATATATTCTATAAATTAAAACGAAATTGTGAAGATAAAAATCTGATTTGAAAAAGTTTATTCAAAAGGAACGAATATAGCTAGTCATCATAATTTAGCCAATTAATCTTTTTCCCAATATTATATTTCAGATTTAAGGGCGATTTACCCGAAGAACGTCACATGAAAGTGGATAATAAAAACTTTTACTTTGACATCGGTCAAAAAAATCATCGCGGCGTTTATATGGATCAGTGAGGTATGAAATTAAACCAGTTGTATACAGTTGCGTACACTAGCACCTGTAAAATAAATTTTTTTTAAGAATTAGGTTAATTTTTTTTAGAAGTGGAAGACAATAACATTATTCAGCGCGTTCAACTCCCTTAAATTTTAATTGAAATTAAAAAATAGAATTTCTTGAAATGCCAAAAAAATTAAAATGCAAAATTTTTTAAATGTTCATTTAATTAACACTTATAAAAAATTATAAATAAATAAACGATTACTATTATTTTTTTTATTAAATATTTTAAAGATATATATGAAAATAACTTTAATTTATTACAGTAATACTAAACATATTTAAAATCAACAATTATTATTATTTTTAGCTAATTGTATATACACTGCATTATTTAAGTAGTTTAATTAACGTTTTATTTCTTATTTTTCACAGGTGAAGAACAATTTTCGCACTTCGATAACTATACCTGAGAAATGTTGGCTAAGATTTCGTGATATTTTCAACGATTATTGCGACAAAATGAAGAAATCGTCCGATTTAATCACTGCCGATAATAATCTACCGACAACAACAAATAGTCTCAAATAATTGACAAAAATGTAAACCAAGAATAAAAACAACAAACAACAACAAATGTTAGTAAAGTTCTCACAAAAAAACAAAAACAAAAAAAATATGCAAAAGAACAAAAAGAACAAACTAAAAAAAATCCAAAGCTTTTTATGCGTTTAAACATTTTGCATCGGTCGAACAAACAACAACACTGAGAAAAATGTTTATTGTTGACGATATTATTATGTAAATATTATTATGCCAACTGCTGCTAAAAAAATAAGCTATGTGATTATTATAAACATTTGCTTAACTTGATAATAATTTGTTTAAAAAAAAGCTTTTAATTTAATTTGTATTTATATTGATGAAAAATACTAGAAATTAGCATTTGGCGCAGATTGATTGATACATATATATATGTATGTATGTATGTAAATTAGATCAGATTTTTGTTTTATCTATTCACTAATTTAATTAATTGAAATACTTAAAGATGAATAGAAGTATTAAGAGATTATTCATACCAATCACATTTGCATTGCTAATTCAAAACATTTATTTTTATTTGTCCAACAAAAAAATTTAGATTACGTAACGCAATATATTATATTATTATTATTATTGATAATAATATTTGCAGTTAAAAAAATACGCAATTGTGGATAAAAATTCGAATAAGCTTCTGCAATTGTTTGTTATATTACTCTGTACCTTGGTAACATATATGTATATATATATACTATATGCAAGTTTAGATCAGCTATATATATATATATATATATATATATATATTAATTTCGTACTCTGTGAATATTGTGACCAATTTTGTGCAATACTACTCAGTTGCTATTATCAGCTTTATATTTTAAGATATATATATATGGCTATATATATACGATATTGGGATCCATTTAAAAATACTACGCCAAAAAAAAATGGTTTGAAGACTTTTTTGGCTTGTGCAAATTATCCAATGATAATCTGGGATCGGTTCGGTTTAGATCAGCTGGCCACATCAATTAGTTATTCGTTAAATCGATTGTAGAAACAAACAAAAAAAAAACACTTGGTAGATTTAATAGTAGTTAAATTAAGTGTATAAATTTCATCATAGAATATATATATATATATATATATATATATATATCCGGTTGATGTAACTTACAAAAATTTCGTCGTAAATATGAATGTTACAAAAATTGTTAAAGCTTTTAGAAATATGTTACAAATTATAAAAATGTCTTAAAAATAATTACTAAAAACAAAAAAAAAACGTTTATAAAACAAAAGTTTCAATGTGATCACGTAGAATAAATAAAACAAATATTAGGAACTAATACAAAATGCATAGCAAAAAAAAAAAAAAACAAAACAAAAAACAAAGTATGTGTGTATGTAAATCATGCAAATATATATATATATATATATATATAAATATATATAATTAATATGCAAACGTAAGTGTTACATTAAAATCAAATTACAGCCTATTTAAATGGATAACTTAATAATATTTATTACTGATAAATGATAAACAACAAACTACACCAATACATAGAGAAAAATATAAAAAAAGTGCGCTACACTAAAATTCACTAATTAATACACATATTATATATTAGAGATAAGTCTGTACATTGTATGGCGATTACACCCCCTTCCCCCACCCCCAACTACCATCCCTCCCCCTGGTAAGTATGAAAAGCAATGAAAAAATTTGACAAGAATTAATTGCAGTTTTCGATAGCGACTTAATGTTGTGTTAGCTCAAAATGTTAACTAAACTAAATCCACATTTACACCCATCTGCTAAGCTAATTAATTTTATATATGTATATATATATATATATATATATATATATATATACGATATATATATATATATATATATCGTAAATATATATATATATATATATATATATATATATATATAAACAAATTATTGGAAAGCAATATCAACAGCAAAAAGAACAAAATCAATTGATAAGCAGTAAGCACACGGTCATTTCGAATACAGTGAATTTATCTATTATGTTGTTTATGAAAAAAAAGAAGAAATATTTTAAGAAATTTGTGAATATGAAGAATGAAAATAAAGTTAAATCAAATTATCCCAAAATCGCATACTTAACTTAGCAAGTTAGTTTTGAGAGTCAAAGTCAGGTTTATATAAATCTCTATTTACTTTTATATTGTAGTCAATTAGCTGACAGTTCGACTATAAGTCAGCAATATATATATATTTGTATATAAGACTATAAGTCAACAATAGAAAACAGTTCTGCTTAAGTTTGGAACTAGCCACAAATAGTTAGGCAGTTTAATTAACGCAAAATATTGTCATTTTCTTATGAGAATTAAACAATTTTAAGCCCCTGTTTTCAGACCCAAATTAATGAAATTGATATTTATTTTGACAGCAAATGGAAAAACAAAATTGTAAGACAATAATTATTTGAATCGCCAGGAAGAAGTGGTACCTATAAAGACTTATAAAGTAGAGGCGAGCAAATAAATTATTTTTTTACTTTTTTCCCTTTCAGGTTCCACAAATAAAATGAATTGCGAATTCGAGCTGTTAACAGGACGTTAATGACTCGATAATTAATGCTTTTCGCGATTTTTATTATATATTTTGGAAACTAACCGACTTCGGTTAGATTTGCAGCAATGGCGATTCTTTTTGGATAATTTTCAATAATTATTTAGAAAGGATGTAGATAGGAATATATTTGGAGTTCTATTAATAATTGTCAATAAAGGAAGAGATATATAGGGAGTAAATAGAAATATTTAAGGAGTTTTATCAATAACTATTATTAATATATTATCAATAATTATTTAGACAGACATTTTAGTCTTATTTTGTTGGGTGCTGTACCCACATTAATATTTATTCATCGCAATCTTCACAAGTTTAGTAACAGGCTCAAGTGAAACACACATATATATATATATATATATATATATATATATATATATATATATATATATATATATCCTATCGATCGATTTCGCCAAAGACGACATCGAGAGTGCCAATGATGGCGACCACATCGGCTAACATGTGCTGCTTGCCAATCTTCTCGAGGGCGGCGAGATGAGCGAAACCCGGCGCCTTAATCTTGCAGCGATAGGGACGACTCGAACCATCGGAGACAAGGTAGACGCCAAATTCGCCTTTGGGCGCCTCAATGGCCGTGTAGGTGGCACCCGGTGGCACCTGATAGCCCTGCGTGAACAGCTTGAAATGATGGATGAGCGCCTCCATCGATGTCTTCATTTCGGATCGAGTGGGAGGCGTGACTTTGGCATCGTCTGTTTTAATTTCGCCAGCGGGCATTTGATTCAAGCATTGATCAATGATCCTCAGGGACTGACGCATCTCCTCTATGCGACACAAATAGCGATCGTAGCAATCGCCTTTGGTGCCAATTGGGACATCGAAATCAACCAGATCATAGGCATCGTATGGCTGCTGTTTCCTCAGATCCCATTTGATGCCCGAGCCACGAAGCATGACGCCACTGAAGCCGTAATTTAGCGCCTCCTCGGCGGAAACAATACCAATATCTTCGGTGCGCTGAACCCAAATACGATTTGTGCTTAACACATCCTCAACTTCATCGAGCCGTTCCGCAAACTTGGAGGCAAACTCATAAATGTCATCCATTAAACCCAGTGGCATATCCTGTAACGCATCAATAAGTTTTATAAATTAATTCCTATTATTATGAGTATTAAAATGAATATTATTTGCAATTTACTAGCGAAACTCCTCCTGGTCTGATGTAGGCTGCATGCATTCTAGCGCCAGAGACTCTCTCATAAAACTCCATCATCTTCTCGCGTTCCTCGAACAACCAGAAGAATGGAGTCAAAGCACCCACATCCAGCGCATGGGTGCCAATAGCCATTATGTGATTTAGAATCCGAGTGATTTCGCCAAACAATGCTGCAAAGCAATAAACATTGATTAAAAATCGAATAGGATATATATTTATATTGTGGGAGATAAAAACAAAAAAGGTCAGTTAGTCAGGTTAATTTTGTTAGAAAATTATTAAAGAAAAAAATTAATCAGCTATTATATGTATATCAATCAATACATTCAATTGTCAAAGCAAAATATTTGAATCGCCAAGAAAAATAAAAGCATTTCACGTTTGCCGTCTCAAACCACAATAAAAAATTGAACATTTTGCAAGTTATTTTGAATAAAAAATATAAATAAGATTTATTGAGCACTTACTTCGAATGTATTTGGCGCGCAGCGGCACCTCAATATTGAGCAGTTTCTCCACAGCGAGTGAATAGCACTGCTCGTTGCACATCATCGACACATAATCCAATCGATCAAAATATGGCAATGCTTGAGTATAAGTTTTATACTCAATCAGTTTTTCAGTGCCGCGGTGCAGGAGGCCAATATGGGGGTCTGCACGCATCACCGTCTGCAACAAGAAATTTACTGCTGTTAGTTGTTCGTTGATGTTGCCTATAGATCATAACACTCACCTCGCCATCCAATTCGAGCACGAGTCGCAGCACGCCGTGAGCAGCTGGATGCTGGGGGCCAAAATTCAGTGTTAGATTGCGCACTGATTTCTCAACTGGCACCACTTTGCCTAGGTTGTTAAGCATCACATAAATACATACGTATTAAATATAAAATATTTATATATATGTAAAAAACATACTGTTCCATGGCGGCACCTTCCACAGCGAGGTGACTTCATCGGGATACATAACGGGACCGCTGAATTGTTTAATAAATTCCGGATCGGGATACCATTTTGCTGCATTGCGTTGCTGGTTTGAGCTGAGAGAAAATAAAATTATTTGAAATATTATCTTTGCATTGTAGTCACACTGATTATATAAGTCTCGGCTGTCTTTCGTTTGTTTACCTAAGAATGCTGCTACAGGTTGTTGCTGTTGCTGCAATCGATGTTGGCGTCTTGAAAAGTTGAGCGCCTGTCCCAGCCACCGAACGCTTAAATATATTAAGCATTATTGTTTTTTAAGTTACTTTGCTACTTTTCACCCAAAACAGAGCTGGCAAAACGTCAAAGTCGGTCAGCCAATCAGCTGTTCACCAGTGTGTGCAGACGTGCAATAGATCGGCTCAACTCGTGCGGCAGTTATCGATGGGCAGGCAATCGGCAGTACTCAATTAAAACTTTATTAATTTGCTTATGCGATTTTTTGGTTGTATGTAGATATAAATTAATATAACTAATAACTGAATATATATATATATATATAACAGCTCTCCCTATGCAATGCTATAAAATACTGACAAGTAAATAAATAATAATGTGGCCGTATTTCCATATAGAATAGATATCGATCAATAAATATTATTGTATTTATTATTGAATACATAAAAACATAAATATTAAAATCTTTTTAAATTTGACAATGCGCATATTTTAAAAATTCCAATTTGTAGTATTCTTCTTATATTAACAGTAACAGTTTAACTAAATTCAATTAAACACTACTAAATAAATAAATAAAAAATTCGTAAAATTGGAAATATTTTATAAATGACACTTTAAAGTATTATATTTGTGCTCTATCAACGTAATTATCATAAATAAATAAATAATTAATAAAAATCATGTTAAATATTTTTATACTTCCCAATTTGTAGTATTTGTCTAGTATTAAAGTAACAGTTATACACACAAATGTTACATCGTGACTGGTAACTGAAAAATACTTGCGAAAAATATTTGAGATACATATAGTTTGCTGAGATGCAGCCACACTGTCAGTTTCGTATTATTTTTTTACACCTTAAAACATAGCTCTTTTTAAATACTACTTATTAATATATACGTAATCTAATAATTTATTACGAAAGCATGCTGTGGACACGGGAGGCAGCACATACTAAACAAAAATAAATCAAAAATGTGATTCGCTGAAAAAAATGTAAAGTCCAAAAAAAATTGTCCAATAAAATGTATACATAAAAAGTGGCCTCTGTGTGTGTGTGTATATTGCGTTTAAGAGAAAAGAAAAAAATGCAACAAAATAAAGCAAGCAAATTGTTTTTTAATTGACTTAATATTAAAGTATATTTTATGCATTTGTTTATTTATTTCATTTCGTGGTTTATTCATGAACATTTTCGTTAATTGTATTGGGTTTTTGAGTGTATGTATACAGAAAATTTGTCGGGCTCAATGTTTATGTATTTGCGTCTGCTTCTAGCAAAGGCGAATGTGCGAAGAAAGCGAGAATGTACTTTCTCTCCTCCACTTGCACTCGTACTCGCTCTCACCCTCTCGCTCTCGCTCGTTCTATGTGTGAATTTCTGTGCAAAGCAACAACAAGAACAACAACAACAAGACCAACAACAACAAAAACAACGACGACCCAACAACAACAATAACAACAATATTATTTGCCTTGCCAAAACAAAGCCAGAAATCCTGATGAATATCGAACAAAGCATTTTTTTGACAACTTTTTGTCAATTACAGCAAATATATATGTTTAAAAAATAATGAATTGTATTTTAAAAGTATTTTAACTGTTTCTTCACACTTAAATTTGCAAAAAAATGTCCCGTTTGAATTAAAATTGAAAAAAAAAGAGAAAAAATTGTATTTTACAGGCATACAAGATACAATCGCCGGCATTC
>JAWNMU010000173.1:0-96344 GCA_035043665.1 Drosophila quasianomalipes
ATTCTCTGCAGTTGTATAATGAGCCTCACGTTCACTTTTAAAAATCTCAAATTGAGTAGTACATTATCACTTCTGTTCAAATTTGTTTTACTCCATACATATTGTTTATACTAGTGCATGCAGCAATGTATATCACATGAATCAAATTGTGTCTTAACACTAGTGTTTATAGACATCAAATCTTTTGTTTACTGCTATAGTATTGAGTAATCATAGCTAAATATAATATTCGTAGACTACGATAAATACCAAAAGGATGCGATATTGAAAGTGGCTAGCATAAAACATGGATTATTTGAGTGTTTGTGATTGTAGGAGCATTTTAAGTGGATATGTTTTGTATTTATCAATTTAAGCAATCATTGGGCTCAGTGGTTTTGAGTTTGAAAAAAATCTTGTATAAGGAAAAAGACAAGTTTAGATGTAACAAAAAACAACAACGCATCTATTAAAATTATTCCAAAAATCAACGTATATTTGGTGAGAGCATAGTGACACCTCTTGGAAGTCTTTATTGAGGACTTTCTCTGAAAGTTATGAGCAAAAATAGTGATGCGGAGCTAGTGTTCAAATGTTTTGCGAGATAAGCGCGACGGAAAATTGAGCGGCAAAATGAAATTGAGCGAGATAGTGAGGGGAGGAAAATGTCATCGGTTCAAAGGAAAGGAAGAAAGATGAAAGTAGGCACATATTTCGACGACCTTCGATTTCTTCTTTAAGTTGTTTGGATGATACTTCGAAGAGCGAAAAGAAACTGGAGCCTTCGCCTCCCTTTTCTCGTTTGAACGTTCTTAGCGCTGGCTCTGATTGTTTGACGTTGCCTCAATCTCAAAGAATACTAAATCATCTAATCGATCTGAAGAGCGGAGAATGTATTTGTCGTCTAAAAGTAAAAACGAGAAAGGCCTAGTGCATCTCCTGTACCCACTCGTCCATTCTCCTCCTCCTCTTTCTTCTCATCGTCTTCACCTTCATCCAATTCTCCTAAAACAAGTGGTGAAACTATTACTGTATATCCTGAATCGATTATATTTGATTCATCGATGCCTCCTGCGCGTAAGTTATTTTCCTTTCCATTGGCAGCCTCTGCAGCGTCCTTCTCCTCTTCACCTCCCCTCTTCATCGTCATCCTCCTCTTCCTCTTCCTCTCCCTTCTGCCCTCTCCTCCCAAAGCTCCTCTTCGAAAGCAGAGAGTTTCCTAATCGGAGATGCATGGAAGAAGGAGAAAAGGGAAAAATACGGTTTGAAGGCGAAGGACAGAAAGAGAGTGGGAGAGGAGGATGGGAGAGTGGGAGAGGAGGATGGTTGAGAATTTCAGAAAGAGATATCGATAAAGAGAAACGTCGAGAGGAACACTGAGAAAGCTGAGAACGAAAGGGAAAGGGAGGGGGGGCGGAGAAGGAGGGTAAGGCTTGGAGATGAGGGGGAGGGCCTAGTCGGTCGGTGAGTCCTGAAAAGAAAACGAAAGATAAAAACATCAGTTCGGGAAGGAGGGAAGAGGAGAGGAAAATGGGGGAGGTGGCAAAGGAGGGGAAAGGGGAGGGAAGGAGGGGCAAGATGAAGGAAGATGACAGGGGGAATGAGGAAAAGGGAAGGAAATAGAAGAGACAGAGGAGGTAGGAGAAAAAAGAAAAGAGTGGAGAGCGGCGTGAGAAGGAGGGGGAATGGTAGGGAAGGAGAAGGAAGTAGAGAGAAGGAATCCGAGGATGAGCGTGCGCAGGAGGAAAATATGACGAGCGCAGTGGATGGGGAAGGAGCGAATGAAAGGAGGGAGGAGAGGATGGCGGAGAGGAGGAGGAGAAGAGAAGGAAGAGGAAGAGAAGGACACTTTGTTTTTGTGGAATAGTGCGAGGGGAAATCATCGACTGTGGCTCAACATGGAGGCCATGAAGCCAAGGCAGAGGCAATGGGGATAGGGAAAGAGGTCCTGGGGAAAGAGAGGACAAGAGACAAAGCGAAGGAAGAGAACAAGGAGAAGGAGAGACAGAGGGAGAAGAGGAGGAGGAGAAGGAGGAGGAGAAGGAGGAGGAGGAGGAGAGGAGTGGAAAAGATGGGGAAGAGGGACGAAGATAGAGAGGAGAAAGCGATATTGGAGGATGGAACGAGAAGAAAAGGGGGGGGGGGGGGGGGGGGTGTGTGTGTGTGTGTGTGAGAGAAGGAGGAGGAGAGGAGGAGACGTTTCGATGTAGGAAGAGGAAAGAGAGGCAGAGAGAGAGGGAGGAAGAAGGAGACGGAGAGGGTAAGGGAGAGGAAGCGGGAGAGGGGAGAGAGATGAGGAGGAAGAAGGAGAGGAAGAGTATTCAGAGTATAAAGATGGAGAAGAGGAAAGTAGGAGTGGGGAGGAAGGAGAGGAAGAGAGAGAAGAGGAGGAATGGGATATACGTGAAAAAGAAAGAGAGGAGATGGTGAGAAAAGAGAATCGAAGAAGATAGAAAAGAAGGGGGAGGGAAGTGGAGCAGGCGCTCAAGAGGGAACGGGAGAGGGAAAGAGAAAGGGAAAGGGAGAGGGAAAGGGAAAGAGAGGGAGAGAGAGAGAGAGAGAGAGGGAGGAATGGGAGAGAGCGAAGCAAATAGAAGGTGAAGGAGACAGAGAGAGAGGATGGGGAAGAACGAGGGAGGTAGATAGGGTAAGAGAGAGGAAGAAGAACAGAACGGGTGAGGGAGAAAGAGAGGGAGAGAGAGAAAGAGGGAGAAAGAGAGGGAGAAAGAGAGGGAGAGAAAAGAAGAGAAGAAATAGGGAGCAGGAAGCCCAGGAAAAAGAGAGGAGGGAGATAGAAGAGAAGAGAAGGAGAGGAGGCAAAGGAAAGGGAGAGCAGCCAAAGAATGTCTATAGAAAGAAGAGAGAGAGGGAAGAGAGAGAGGGAGAGAGCGGAGAGAGAGGGAAAGAGAGGAAAGAGAGGCAGAGGATAGGGAGAGAGGAGAGAGAGAGAGGAGAGAGAGGTGGAAAACATGAGTGCGATGCGAGGGTTCGGAGATCCCAGTGGGATAGGGCTTGACATATTCGATAAAGTATGGGTGGGGATAGTGCCAAAGGAGGGACGAAGAGAAGCGGAGGGAGGAGGAAAGGAAGCTCGCGAAGGAAAGAGGGGCGGGAGAAAGGGGAGAAGGAGGGAGCGGAAGAAGGAATCGACACTGTTCAATCATACTGCTTCCTCTCTAGTCGCATCCGCCTCCACCCCCTCCTCCTCCTCCTCTTCTTCTTCTTCTTCCTCTTCTCTTCTCTTCTTCCAGCTTTCCCCTCGTCTTCTCCTTCCCCCTCTCCCTCCCCCCTCTCCGTCTCCCTCCCCCGCCCCCTCGTCCGCTCTTTCCTCTTCCTTTCTCCCTTCCTCGCGACGCTGATTCTTTGAACAAACTTTCAATGAGGAAATCTATAAGTGGAGGGAATGAAGGGGAGGGAGAAGGAGGAAGAGAAGAGAAAGAACAGAAGAACAAGAGGGAAGGGCAGGGGAGGAAAATGTAGCAAGGGAGAGAAGAGAGGATTGGCCGGGCAACGAGCAAAGTCAGCTTCTCTTTCTAGAATAGGCGGTGGTGGGGAAGAGCGGGAAGAGTGGGAAGAGGAGGAGGAGGAGGAGGAGGAGGAGAAAGGCAGAGTGGAAATAGCGATGGAGTCAAGAGAGAGGCAGGGAGAGCAGAGGAGAAGGAGGATATTTTGAGTATGAAGGCATAAGGGGAAGAGAAGAGGGCATCAGAAGGGAAGGGAGAAAAGAGAAGAGGGGAATGGGGGTGTTGAGGAGCACAAGTAGTTGCGGAAGTAGAGACAGTGGAGGGACGTGGGCAAGAGGAGAAAGAGGGAACACACACAAACGGGCAGACAGGTTGTAAGGGAGACAGAGACGGATCTGGATAGGAGGAGCTGCGGACTGAGAGAAAAGAACAAGGCAAGAGGGGAAGAAAGAAGAGGGGAAGGAAGAGAAGGGCTCGAGGGAGGAGAAGAAGGGAGGGGAAGGGACGTGTTTGGTAGCAGGCAAGTGAAGTGGGAGAGAGGAGAGGAAGGGGAGGAGGAGATTCGCGGAGGAGAGAGAGGGAAAAGGGAAGAGAAGGCAAAGTGAGGATTGAAGAGAGGAGAGGGTGGGGGTGAGGGCGAGGAGTGGGAGTGTGATTAGGAGTGTAGGGAGGAGGGGGTCAGAGTGGAGTGGGGAAGGGAGAAAGGGAGAAGAGAACGAGGGAAGAATAAGGAAACATAAGGAGGTGAGAGTAGATATGGGGGAGGAGGAGGAGGAGGATAGGGAGGGCGATAGCGAGAGGGAACGAAAGACGTCGGGGTGGAGAGAGGGGAGAAGAAAGTTTCGTATATTGGAAGTGGAGAAGAGAGGATATGAATGAGAGAGAAGGAAGGAGAAGAGGATGGGAAAGAGAGAGGAGAAAAGGAGAAGAAAAGGGAAAGGGGAAGGGAGAAGGGAAAGGGAGGGGAGGTGAAAGCGAGAATGGGAGTGGGAGTGGGAGTGAGAGTGAGAGCGACAGCGAAGGGAACAAATGGGAGTGAACAGTGGGATGAGCGGGGGAGAGAAATCGGGAGAGGGATCGGGAGAGGGAAGGGGAAAGAAAGAGGGAAGGGCGAAAGTGAGAGTGGAGGGAGGAGAGGGAGAAAGGAGAGGGAGAGAGGAAGAGGGAGGATGGGGGGATGGAGTTGAAGAGAAGCCAAAGGGCATGCAACAGGAAGGAAAGAGAAGAACAGAGCCATACGATGAGTATCGCGCCTCCCTCTCCCTCTCCCTCTTCCCCTCGCTCCTCTTCTCCCTCCTTCCACTCCTCTTCCTCACGTTCTTCCTACTCGCTCGCTCCAACCCCCCTTCGCTTCCCTCTCACTCGTCCCCTTCTTCTTCTCCTTCGCCTTCTCGCTCTTCCTCTCCCGCTCCCGCTTCCTCTGCTTCTGATTCCACATCTTCCTCCGCATCTGCTTCTGATTCATCTGCCTACTCTGCTTATTCCGACGTTATTTCTCAGACTCAGACCCCTCCCCTTTCCCTCTGCCTCATCCCTCCTCTCCCTCTCCCTCTCTCTCTCCTCTGACCGCAATGGGCGGGAGGCAGAAGATGAAAAGTAAAAGAAAAGAGAAGGAAAGAAGGGGGAGGATAGAGAGAGAACAAATAATAGTGACGAGGGGAAAGGAGTGGAAGGGAACGAGATGCGAAGAGAAGAGAAGATAGACAGATAGAGAAAGTGAGGGAGATCGGGAAAAGACAGAGGGGAAACGGAAAGAGAAGAGAGTAGAGGAGGTAGGGTTTCGTTGGAAGGAAAGAGGGAGAAGGACGCTGGGATGTATTAGGGATAGAGTATGGGGAGTGCAAGGGACCGATCGAAGAAGAGGGGCGGGGAGAGGGGAATGAGGGTCGTCGGTTATGGGAGAAGGGAAGGAGGATCGGGTGAAGGAGAGAGAGAGGGGGAGGGAATGCGAGGATTGGGAGGGGAGAGAAGGAAAGTTTTTATATCGAATACGCTGGAAGAATACGAGTGGGGGATGGAGAGGAGCGCGAGAGGAAATGTGAGTGATCATATAGAAGGAGGTTCGCTCTGCCTTCTTCCCTCTGAATTGAAACATGTCCGTCGTCTCTTTCCTCGATCCCTCCACCCTTTCCTCCCTTTCTTCATCCAAGCACTGGAGAGCGCTGTGCACGAACCCTTCTCTCGCACCCGTTGTTTCGTTCAGATTGAGAAATGATATCATTTTCTGTGGTGGGGCGGAGATGTGGGAGGAAAGTGAAGAGGGAGGGAGGAGGAAGACAAGGGGGAGGGGGAAGGAGGGGAGGAGGGAGAAGGAGGAGAGGGGAAACAGAGGAAGAAGAGGAAAGAGAAGACTTCGGTGAAGATGATGTTGATGAGGATTGGATGAGAAGAAGAGGAAACCAGAAGAAGGGAGGGAGAGAGTAGTGGACAGGAGAGGGAAAGGATGGGAATTCGAACAACTCAAAGGAGAGGGCGTGGTGGAATCGAACTCAAGCAGGCAATGCTAGAGGAAGTGTGGAAATATGAACGATCAGGGGAAGGGGACAGGAGATGGGAATACGGGAATATGATGAGGAATGGGAAGAGGAAGAAGAGGAAGACGGAGGGGGAAGAAGAGGAAGACGCAGGGGAAGAAGAGGAAAGAGAGGACGAGGAAGAGGAGCGAAAGAGAGAGGGAAAAGGGAGAGGGAAAGGGAGAGGGAGAGGGAGAAGGAGAGGGACGGAAGATGAAGATTACGATGAAATGACTATGAGGAAAAGAGGAAAGAAAGAGAAGGAGGTAGGGAATGAAGAGAAGAGGAAAGAGAGAGGATGAGGGAGAGAAGAGAGAGAGGAGAAGAGAGGAGAGAAGAGAGAAGGTAAGAGAGAGAAGAGAAGAGAGAAGATGAGGTCGAAGTGGAGCATGATATGGGACAGAAGATCGCAAAGCTATGATTCAGAAAGGAAGAGACAGGTTCTTTGAGGGAACTTCATTTTCCTCTTGGATCAATCATATTTCCTACAAACAAAGCACACCCCACCATCCCTCTTCGCTCCCCTCTCCTTGCTGCTTCCCCTTCTCCCCATTTCCCATATTGCCTCTCTTCAATGTCCCTCGCTTCGTCCCCATTTTTCCTCTCCTTCCTTCTCTTCCCCACTTTCCTCGCCCCTCAGTTCCCCAGATCTCCTTCCCTATGCTTCCCTTCCTTCGCTCCCTTTCCCTAAAAAGAAGACAGAGTGGAAATATGAATGACTCCTATGCTGACCTTCCTCCCTTCTCCTTCGACTTCTCTGTGTTCGCTTCCCGTTTGGTAATCAGTTTCCTTGTCACACATTGAATCACGATCTCATTTTATACTCAAGATAGATATTCACATTCGATATTTTGTCATTTATTTCATCAAATATTTGTGTGTTGTGCTTACGAATTGCATGATATGTTTGATGAGACTTATATTACTTCTATTATCTTTATACTCTTTATACACCCTTTGTTCTATTCCTCTATCTAACTCTATCTCTTTCCTCCTCTCCCCTTTTGTCATGGCTTCCTCCCCCTTTCTTCCTCCTCTCCTGCCTCTTCGCCCCTCTTTTCTCCCCAGCGCCTACTCTTTCACTCGATGAAGTTCCATTTTTTTCGGACTACACCCTCCACACCCCCCCTCCCTCCTCCTACTCCTCCTCCTACTCCTCCTACTCCTCCTTGTCTTCCTTATCTCGTCCCTCCTCAGCATTCAAATCTTCCTTCTCCCCCTCCTCTACGTCAAATATCCCTCGTCTCCCTCTCTTTAAGCTTCCTTCATCTACTTCATTCACCTCTTCTTCTCCTTTTTCTGCCCCCTCCCTCCTCCCTCTTCATTGTCCCCTTCTGACGATTCTCTGCTCGCATATGCCTCTTCTCCCTCTCCCTCTGCCTCTGCCTCTGCCTCTGCATCTGCCTCTCCCTCTCCCTCTCTCTCATCCTCTTCTTCTCCCTCCCCCTCCATCCCCTCCGTCTTCTCTCTCCCTTACTCCCCCTCCTCCCCCTCCTCCCCCCCGCTGTTTCACTCACCATTCTTCTCGTTCCTCCACCACCACCCCCTTGTCTTTGCCTTGGACCTTTCCGACGTCAAGTTTTCACTCCACAACCCCCCTCCCAATCCCCATCATCCTCCCTGTTCTCTTCCTCGTCTTCTTCATCCTCTTTCCCACCATCTTTCATTTCACTTCCCTTCTCTGTATCTTCGCCGTCCCCTTCTTCTTCCCCTCCCCTTCCTCTTCCTCTTCCTCTTCCTCTTCTCCTTCCCCTTCCCCTTCCCCTTCTCCTTCTGCTCCCCTTCCTCTGTCTCCCTTTGCTCTGACTCTCTTTCTTCTAGCTATTCGAGCTCTTCATCTGCCCTGTTCTCTCCCCCATCTTCCTCTTCCACCTCCTCCTCCTCCTTTCCTTTTGCCTCTTCTTTTCATTCCTTATCCGTTCCCACCAAGGTCCTCCTCTCCCTCTGCCCCGCCCTTCTCCACCTCGACCTCTCCCTTTACTCCTCTTCCCTCTCCTCATCTATATCGTCCTCTCTATCTCCTTCCTCTCCTTCCACCAACTCGTCTTCTTCCTTGTCGTCCCAGCACTCCTCTCTTCTGATTACAATATCCTCCTCCCTCCCTCCCTCTTCGCTTTTCTCTTTTTCGAACGGACCCTCCTCCTCCTCCACGTTCTTCGCATCTTCATCCTCCTCCTCATCTCAGTTTTACTCTCCCTCTCTCTCTCCATCTCCCGCTCCCTCTCCTTCTCCCCGTGCCTCTTCTTCTCGCCCCTCTCGCCCCCTTCCTCTCCCTCACATCGTTTCTCCCCCTCTCTTTCGAAAAGGCCAATGTCCTCACATTCATCCTCAAAGCGGCAATCTCCCCCCTCTCCCTCGCCTTTACTTTCCCTTCCACCTCAGCTGCCCCTTCCCCCCTCACTCTGCTCTCTTTCCTTCCTCTCTCGCATTCCTCTCCGTTCTCTCTATCTCACAAACAGGACAGATCTCACAGACCAAGGTAAACCTTCACCTGCCTGAACCCCTCTCTTTACCCCTCTCTTTACCCAGTACCTTCTCTTTCTCCTCTCTTCATCGCTCTCCCCTGTATCTCACCCCCATGTATCGCACCCTAATATTTTCTCCCTTATCTCTTCTCCCTTATCTCGTCTCCCTTCTCCCTTCTCCCTTCTCCCTTCTCCCTTCTCTCTTTCACTTTGCTTGACCCCTCCTTTCCCTTCTTTAAATTTCCCCTTTCTTCTCTCTATCGTCGTCTAACATCAATAATATCTTCCCCATGCCCTCCCCCATGTCGTTTTTTGTATATGTGTGTATGTATGTGCATGCGTATCCGCGTGTGTGGTATGTGTGTGTGTGTGTGTGTGTGTGTGTATGTATGTTATGTGTTTGTGTGCGTGTGTTCATGTCACCCCTTTTCCCTCTGCATCGGCTATCATTTTTACCAGACTTCGTGTCAATGTTTTCTCTTTCTTTCGCTTCCTCCCTCTTCCCTTCTGTCTACGCCAACCCCTCCTTCCCTCTCTCTCTGCATTTATGGAGAGATTGAGGACAAAGAAAAGGGGTAAGGTGGGGAGAGAAATGGAAAATAGAGGAGGAAAGACCGTAGAAAGAAGAACTGGGACAGGAGGCATTATAGGAGGAGAGCGGAGGAGATGGGAGAGAAGAAAAGACGTAAGGGACGTCATAACCCTATATTTAGATGGAGAGAAAGGAGGAGAGAGAGCGAGGAGTGGGAGAGACGAGGAGGAGAAGAGAGAAACGTGGGAAAGGTCATTGGGATTGGGGAAGGGAAAGAGTAACGATAAGAGGGTGGGGGCAGGAGGAAAGGAAGAGAGGCGGAGCGGGGAAAGGGAGCTAGAGACAGAAGAAGAGATGGGAAAGGAGGGGGAATGAGATATGAGAGGAACAGTGCGAAGGAGCGAAGGGATGGGAAAGGGGAAGGGAAAGAAGAAGGGAAGAAGAAGGGGAAGGGGCAGGAGGAGGGATAAGGGAGCAGGAAAATGGGAGGGAGGAATATTCGTGGACTGGGAAGAGAAGGAGGGGGAAGAAAGGGAGGGGGCGGATGCAGAAGGAAGAGTGGAATGGGGCGATGAAGGCGAATGCTCCAGTGCACTAAGCGAGAGCCTTCGCTTCCTTTCGCTGAGTTCCTGTTTCTCCCTTTCTCCCGAGTGCCTCTCTCTCGGCCTGCTTTCCCTGCCCTCTCTCTCTCTTCTAGACCTATCCTCGACCTCTGTTGACTCCTCCTTCGCCTTCTTCTTCTCACTTCGACAGATCCTCGCACAATCAAGTAGTCCATCTCATTCTGTCTCTACTCTCTCCTCCGCTTCCTCCGCCTCCTCTTCCTTCTCCCTTTCTCACCCCTCTTCTCTTGTGTCTACGCTTTCGTCTTTGACCTCTCCCTCTTCCTCTTCCTTTTCTTCTTCCTCCTTCACCCCTTCCTACGCGAACACTCCACTCTGTTCTCCCCATCCGCTTCCGTCGCTCTCTCCCCCACCCCTTCTCTCCCATTCGTCATTTGAATCTTCGCAAGTGCTTATTTTTTTCTTCCTCATATGCCCCTCATTCTTCCTCCTCCTTCTGCAGCCAGGCCTCTAAACTCCCCTCTCCTCTGACCCCAGTCCCCCCTGCTTTCTCCTCCCTCTTCTCCGCCCTTCCCTCTTCTTCTGTCTCCTCCCAATCCAACCTTTCCCTCTCCTCCCCTGCATCATGCCTCTCGCTCATCCTCCTTCACTGCTCCTCCCTCCACTCTCTTGTCCTCGATCACTGTTACGTTACCTCGGATGAACACATCTCTATCGTCTCTTCCTCTTGTCCCTCCCTCCGCCTCCTCTCCCTCTCCCACTGCACTGCCCTGACAGATCGAGCGATCTCTTTTCTCCGATCCTCTCGCCTCCACCACCTCTCTGTGCTCGTCCTCGACCACTGTCCCTCGCTTTCTTCCCTTGCCCTCACTTCTCTCGTAGTTTCAGTCCCCAAGACACTTGGATCAGTTTTTGATTCGTCTGCTTCACTGCTGCCTCAATCGTTTCGAGGGGTAAAGTGGAGTCCCCACATCCCTCCTCTCCTTCTCTTCACATATCTCCTTTTATCCAATCTAAACTATGGAGCTTCTCTCTCCTTCTCCCCTCTACCCCACCATTCTCCCTCTCGGTCCTATCGTCGAGGCTATGCCCCCATCCCCTCTCCCTAGCACACTCCTCCATACATGCTGAGTGTTTTCCGACCCTTTTCCCCTCCTCTCTCATTTTCCCCCGATGTGTCAATCATCGGAACTTTTTCTTAGACCTTGCCGCGTCCCCTTTCTTTAAGTCCTCCTCTGCTCCCCTCCGCACTCCCACTGGTTCTCACAACGACGAATACCTAGGAGGCGAAGAGGGGGAAGGCGAAGAGGAAAGGACAGAGTCTCCTGGCTCAGGAATACCCTTCCTTTGCATCGGTTGTGTACAGAGGTTCGTCTCAAAGGACGCTCTCTCTGGAGATCAGGTGGTCAATGCAAAGGGACAGGCTAATGGACGGGGAGACCTCTGGACTAGGTTTCCTGGCTGCCGATTCATATCAACTGTAGATAAGAACGTAGCAGCAGCAATCGAAATACTCAGCAACAGGAAAGTCGTGGTCTAGAATAGAACCAAGTCAGCTCAGTATGTGGCTCATGCTGTGAAGAGAACCTGCCTTTCTGTAATATTGATGTGTATGATTCTATCTCGCTTTGTTCTTATTATACGTGTTTTTTTTTATTTACGTTCTTTTTATTAGTTTATTCCACTTGTTTTCTTTCTTTTACCCTTTTTTTTTATTAGCGATGTTCTTACCAATTTTAGTCTCATGTGAACAATAATGTACGCATATTGAGGTGTGCAATTATTTGTACTGTCATTCATTAGTATTTGAGTGTATTTGAGTGTATGCGAGTTTATTATATTGATCTCTATCACACGAAATAAACCCATATGTCTATTCTTAAAATGTCGGTATAGTGGATCATTACTGCTCATCAGAAAACGGGAGTCTTTCAATTCGAAGGCAAGGTAACATACAGATGGGAATGGGAAGGCCTGTGTATTATGTACGTGAGGACGTGTGAGTGTAGGCGTTTACTGTAATGGAGTATGCCCGTTGTACCCTTGAGATGCTATCCTTCAGATACTAGTTCTTATGATTCTTGAGATGCTCGTAATGCTATGACTACTTGGCTACCCTAGAAATGTTCCCTCTGCTCTTCATTTGTGCTCCCCAGCAGCCTTGATGGCAGCCCCACCTGCCCCAAACACATACGGGGAGTGGGCGCAAACGTCAGAGAGGAGAAAGAAGGGTTGCGATATGATGGGAGTGTATAACATGACTACTGCGTTGACGGTGGACAGAACGCACATAGGCACAGGAGTGACGAGGAGGAGTTCCATCGTATCGAGATCAATGCCCTTCACCAGTCCATACCCCATGCATGGAATAGCGCTTCCCTCCGTCCTCTCTCAATTGCCCTAACTCTCTGTCTGCTTCCTCATCTGCCTCCTCCCCGCTTCCTCTTCTCTGCAAGTTGAGGAAGGCTGATGCGGAGATGGCTTGAGAAGAGGACTGTTCCAACGAAGCTAATGCGACAACGCTGGCGTTGAGTCCCATGAGGAGCTCGATGTCTTCGTCAGAGAGAGCAGAGAGAAGACTTTCGGTTCTGAGAAGTAGTAATCGACAGTGAATACTGCTTGGGCCTCGTGCAGTAGAGCTCGGAGACAGCAGGAAGGATGCTGAGGAGGGAGAGAGGCACTCTGTAGAACGGAGAGGAAGAGAGATATTTGGAGATAGTGAGGAAGGAAGGACCCTTGCGATCTATGCAGCTCAACAACGCAGGCCAAGTCACAGGCAACTTCTCAATCTGCTCTGAGTCGTCGCTCTCTTTCTCATCCTCGCTCTCAATGTTCTCCCCCTTGTCCCCCGCCTCCTCCTCTCTCTCCCTTCGCATCTTCTTGAGGAGGGAGAGCCACTGCCCACACGTCCTGGTACCTTTGGCTTTGATAGAGAAGAGGGACTCAGAGTACCTTCTAATATCTGCAGTGGAGCAGAGGAACTGTAGAGGAGAAGGTTCCGTCTCACGTCGTTCTGCTTCTCCCTGCCTCCACCCGATCTCTCCCCCGTGTCTTCTCCGCTCTCCCTCGGCGACCAAGTCCTTGGGAACGATGTGTTGGATTTGGTTCATGAAGTAGGAGACCACGCTCATCCTCCGAATGTCAGCGGCAACCACCGAAGAAACCACGTCTCCCGATCCGCTGGTCTTGGAGGAAGGCGAGGAAGATGAGGACTCAGCTGCAGCGACCGAGGGCTGTATCGTCACTTGGAGAAGGTTGGAGTCAGGAGAAGAGTGGAGAAAGGGGAGCAAGGCGGGACAAAGGGAGGAAACAGCAGAAGAAATGGAGAGGGCGGAGAGGGAGGTCCTAGCCTGTGAAGAGGAAAGGGGAAAGAAAAGAGGGAGGCTGAAGTGGGAGGGGGAGAGCTCGAGCACTTGTTTGATGAAAGGGTAGTTAGACAGATTGAGCTCCACTCTCATTAAGAGCACACTCAATACAGACACTGCCTCTCTCCTCCTCCTCACCACTACGTCTTCTTCTCTTCCGCTCCTCTCACTATCCTTCAGATCATTCTTCTCCTCGCCATCCGTCTTCTCCCTTTCCTTCTCTCCTTCTCCGCCATTGCCTTCGTTCCTATCTTCCTTCTTTCGCTTCATCCCCACTCTCCCTCTCTCGCTCTCCCACCTGCTCCTCCTCCCAAGCCCCTCCCTCTATTTGCGCCTCTTGGAGAGAGGAGAGGGAAAGGGAAGAGAGCGAAGTGATGACGGAGGATAGTAATTGCCTTGAATGGGTATTCACGGTGTATTCGAACAAAGAAAGCGTGGGTGAGTCGTAGTTGTAGCGAGGAAGACAGAAGATGAAGGGGCAGTAGTCTGTGGACGAAAGGGCGGCATCGGAAGAAGGCGAAGAGAAGGAGGAGGCAGAAGAAGGGACGGAACAGGGAGTGGATGAGGGAAGGGAAGGCGTAGAAGTAGATGTGTGAGCAGAAGCGAAGGAAGCCTGGTACTGGTTAAGAAGAGGGTTTGAGGAAGAGAGTGCGAGAGTAGTGAGAGTTTGATCTGAAATGATTGAAGGGGAATGGACTAAGTATCCTCTCTTAGATACGAGGTCAGAGAAGAGGATCTCCTTTCCCCCCAGAAGTCTAGAGCCAAACACCAAGGGGTATGATGGACAATCGAAGCTGAGGGGACCGAAGCGAAGGGGAGAAAACATCTCACGCAACAGAGAGGGGGATCGCAAAAGGGGAATCAGGGACGAAACACTTAGAGAAGAGGGGAGGGAGGAGGGGGAGAACAGATCACAGAATCTGGCTGGGGCATATTCGAAGAAGATAATAAAGAAGGCGACGAAATGGAAGGAGAAGAGGGGGAAACAGAGGAGGAAGGAGATGGGGAGGAAGAGAGAGAGGCAGAGGAGCAAGGTGGGTGAGCAGTGGGGTTGAAATGAAAGGGAGAGAGGGTTGACGTATTGAGACAGAGCCCAAGCGAAGACACCTCCACGATATACGTAGGTCTCACCATCGAAACAACGGCGTCCAGCAGCATCTTCCCGAGTCCAGTAGTCCACCCACAAGTGTTAACCACCAATGGAATCAGTCGCCTCGATCCCCCAGCTCCTCCCCTTCCCCTTCCTCTCCTTCCATTTTTGTTCTTCGCTTCCTCCAGATTATTCTTCTCCGCACAAGCCTCTAAATATTTCTCAAAAGCTGCTTGCACAGCCCTGATGTATAGGGGAGGTGAATGAGCTAGGGCGACAAACCCAGTGGCGAAGGAGGAGGAGTACTGGAAGAGGAGGTGAGAGTGGGGATGGGAAAGAATAGGGCTCTTGGCTGATATGGAAGATAGAGAGACTGTTCCCTGGGGAGACCACTCACTCTGTCCTAGATCCGTTTCTAAAAACATCACCTCTTCGTAGTAACTCAACAGGGCATTCAGTTGGTGTCTGGCGTAGGTGCTCTTTCCTATGTTCCTCGTTCCACAGACGAGGATGATCGGGGGGGAGGCAGAGGGACAACGGGGGAGCTGGGGAATACAGCTGAACGAACAGGAGAAAGGGAAGGGATAGGACGAGGGACTGAGGACGAGTATATCGATGAAAATAGACTCACGTGGGAAGGGAGGATAGGGGCAGCAGATGAACAAAGCGAGGAGGAAGAAGAAGAGGAAGAGGAAGAGGAGGGGGGAAAGGAAGAAGAGGAGGAAGATGAGGAGGAAGAGGAAAGGGAAGAGGAAGTGGGTGGGTGGTTGAGAAGCAGATGTCTAGTGATTGCATCGATAGCACTCGAAGCATATGGACCAGGCAGCTGTAGTCCACAGACAGAAGAGGGAGGGGAGGAGGGGAAGGAGGGGGACGAGGAGGAAACGGAAGAGGAGGACGATGAAGATGGACATGCTAGAACAGCTGAGCTGTAAAGAGAGGGAAGCGGAGGGGGGATCACATTGCATCGCATGTTTCTTTCTCTCTTTCCACTACCTTCATCTCCCTCTCCCTCTCCCTCTCCCTCTTCCTCTCCCTCTCCCTCTCTCTCCTCCACCTCCTCGTCCGAAGAAGCCAAGGAAGCTACGTCTTCTCTCTCTTCTGTATCGATGGCCAAAGCTACGTCCTCCTCTTCGTCCCCCTCCCCCTCCCCCTTCTCAGCCTTTTCTACCCTCCCCACTGCGAGCTTGTCCTTGCCCTTCATCTTCCCCTTCTTCTTCTCTTTTTCTTTCTCTTTCTCCTTCTCAGCTTTTTCCTTCTCTTTCCTTTCCTTCAGCCGCTCGTATTCCCTCTCCTTCTCCTTCTCTTTCTCCCTCTCCATCCACCTCCACTGAGTGTGCTCTACAAAAGGGCCCCCTCCCCCCACCGAAGCATGGGAGAGGACAAGGAGCCCAGGGATGGAAGAGAGTGAGAGACTGAGGAGAGAGGCAGGGGAAGGGGATTCAGAAGCTGAGGAAGCAGACGAAGAAGCAGTGGAAGAGAGAGCGGGGGGCATGAGTCCCAGATCTCTAGCAGTAGCTATCGTGGAGGGAGAGGAGTTCTCAGCTCCCAGCAGCTGATCCACTCCAGGTAAGTAGAACAGTTCAATTGTGGCAGAGAAAGGGGAAGAGGAGAGAGATGGGGAAGAGGAAGACAAGTCTCCGCGAAGGGAGGTTGAAAAAGGAGAATGCGAAGGGGAGGAGGAGGTCTCAACGCAAGATAGACTGAGAACAGAAGAGCTCCTAGTGAGGACGAATGGGGAACAACCGAAAAAAGGAGTGAGGAGTGAGGAGTGAGGAGTGAGGGGAGGTGGGAGGGAGATGTAAGTGGGACAGATGAGGTGGGCAGGCGAGGGAAAGAGAGAAGAGGAAGAATAACGAAGATATGGGAAAGCGAAGGTCAAATGAAGAGAAAGAGGGTTATCGAAATTAGGAATGTAGAGGTGCAAGTGGAATGGTTTAGTCAAAAGAGGGGAATAGGGTATTCATATGTGTATATATGAGCGAATGGGAGATCCAGGGCAGAAGCAAGCGAAAGAAAGGGAATCAAAAAAGGTAGTGATGAAAGGTAGAGATGAAAGGTAGAGGCACTCAGAGGCAGAGAAGAATGGAGGAAAATAGAAAATAGAAAAAAGAAAAGGAAAAAAAGATCGAGAGAAGAGGTAGAAGAGGTGAAGAGAAAGATAAAGAAAACGACGTAAGATGAAGGCGTTCCCGTGGAAGAGATTGGAGACAGAAAGAACTGATACTTACAATGGAGGATAGTTGATTTCGAAGAGAGTGTCTCCTGATCTATTGGAGTACAGGTGCCCTAAACAGAGTACGAGTCCCTCTCTCACTCGGAAGCGGGCGTACCCTCTCAAAGCAATCGTCTCCCCAGCTCTCATTCTCACGCATATCGCAGACACCTCTGTTGTCTCTGCTGCAGCCATTTCCTTCCCCTCCTCTCCCTCCCACTTCCCTGCCTTCCCTCTCTTACCCTCCTCCCTTGACTCGCTGTCCCTCACTCCTGTGCTCCTTATAAGAGACACGTGAGGACCCCTCGGACTTGTCATTCTCAACTTCAAACATTCCGAACCTAAGATTAAATCAACGCCCGTCTTCTTCTTTCCTGACACACTTACTTTCATGTTTATCTCCTTTCCCGAGTCGGTTTCTTCCTCCTTCTTCCCCGCATCATCGGCTCTCGCCACCCTCTTCCTCTTCTCTTGCTTATCCGTTCCCCTTTCGATCTCCCCAACCTTCCCTAGAACACGTTTAGAAACAGGATTACTTGAGACGTTCTCAGAAATTATATCAAGTATGCTATTCCTTACCCCCTTATTGTCGTTTTCACTGTTCGATCCCTGGCTTCTTTTGGGGCTAATTAAAAAGCTATCGCTAGACGTAGATCTAGTCAGCTGCAAAGGTCTCTCGCTTTTGTCCTTCCCCTTTTTTCCACGTAGAACGGTGCTACCAGCCCCACTACTTATTGCCATCTGGTTTCTCAGTATGTTGTTATCAATCACTGCGTTCGCTTTCTTCGCTGCCTTTGCGGATTTTGTTAATCTCTTTTCCTGTTCTACGTGAACTGCAGCTACAGGTTTTGACTTTGCCCCTCTTTCTACCACCCCTGTTTCAATTATATTAAAATCACTCCAAGAATTTGACCCTTCGCTTGAGTCCATCTCACTAGATGTGTTATTGTTATCTTTGGTAGATATCTTTCTCTTCTTCTTCTTCCGAGGTTCTTCACTTAACAGACTGAATGGGTTGAAAGATTTAAGTTTGTCATTTGATGGATAATCATGAGATATTGAGCGTAACGTGGGAGGCATAGCTTAAGATAAAACTATACTACTTGAATCTACGATTTTTTATAATTGCTGCCCGCTGTAATTTGAATAAACAAACACTTTTTCACTTGAACTGAACTGTAATAGTTTCTCCTGAGATTTTTCAGCCAAGATTTTTTATATCCAATTTTCTTAACCAAACAGTAAAAAGTATGAATTTGCACTGTAATACATTATCATATTGGGTTATGCTTAGTATATATATGTATATCAATGTTTTTTGCTAATTTAATCTGTGTCAGAAAATCTAACTGAATATGTGCTGTGTATTTCCCAGTCATGTCCTGGAGAGCTCACTCTGAGAAGGAGGTTATTCAGGAATTGTTTTCCATAGGATGTTGTCCTTACTGTGTCTTGCGCTTCGTCAACTGCAGGAATATGGACCTCTACAAGTTGAATCGCAAAGAATTGGCGGACGCGCTGATTGAATCTGATCGTGTCTTGGGAATTACTGATGATTTAGTTATCGAAGCTCTGACTAAACCTCACACTGTATGTGTGTCTTGTTTAGATATTCTCAACCTTCCTTCCCACGTGTATTCCTTCGTGCGCGCGTGTGTGGGTGTCTCAGACTATGCTTACGAAGACTACACTATCTTCAAGACTATCCCTGCTCCTGTGTTTATCCGCCAGCAAGGAGTGTGGATGCACTTGCATGACAAATTCAAGCACAAGTTTGATAAATACAAGGGCACTTCGTACGATGGACAAATCATTGAGATGAAGGAGTGCAGCAAGTGGGTGCACAGCCACTTTCTGTCGAAGGCATTGGGAGATGTTTCTTTGAACCCTGAAAGTGGATTCAGAGTGCACATGGTATTCGTCGCTGACGACTGTGGATGTGAAGAAGAGCTCAAAACGCAGCTTGATAAGGGAGCTGGGAGGGGTACGAACACTGCGAAGGGAAGGTCCCAGGGTAGTGTTTTGTCGATCAATAGTAATCTTCCCCGCCTCCTTCCTAAGATTCCGATTGAACTCTTGAAGAACAACCAACTCTGTCCCCCCGGTCTGCCCACAGTGAGACCCCCTACTGTCCTCCCACTCGAATCAGACTCAGTGGGGTATATTTCCACTGCCCCCCCCTGCGCCCATCCCTGAGGAGCTTAGTGCTGTGTTGTCCGAGGGAGAGTACTACTTCCCCTACTCTGGATCTGGCTCCTTGGTCGCTAACAATGACCAATGGCTTGCCTCCGCTCCCTCCGCCTACTCCCTCACCTCCGACTCCACCCTCCCCTCTCTCACCGCGGAGACTTGGGGTCCTTCTGTCTCCGTTCCTATCATTCCCGTAACCCCCTATAACTTCAGTGAGTCTCCCTTTGCCCCTGTAGATGCATCCGCCACTTCCTCCAGCCCCTACTCCCCCCGCAACCCTCGTGAATTGCACTCCGCCCTCCTCCCCCCTCCAAGACGTTCGTAATGAGAGCCACTCCCTACTACTACGTCGAGGTCTTCTGCTCCAGATCGAACGTCTTGATCGAGGGAAGCTACAACAAGCTCTCTAGGACAATTTCCCAGACAACGTGGACCCACACCGACCCCTCTGTCACCGCGAAGGCGAAGGCGGAGGCAGGGAACAACAACTCTGGGAAGAAGAACAAGAAGAAGAAGACCGCCACCAACGACATTGAACACTTTGATGGCTTGGACAATGAGCAGGCCCCACACCCTTCAAGCTCTCCTGCTCCCTCTCCTATCGGTGAAGTGGACGAGGAGGGAAAGGGGATCGTCGCGGAGAGCTCTGTGGAGTATGAGATCGCTAAGGCTGTGTTGGCTTTCTATAGACCCGAATCGTTCAAGTTTCATTCCTCTGGAAGAGAAGACCTGAACGTTAGGATGTTGGGAGGGGAAGACCCTTCTTCCTTGAACTTGTGAACCCTCACAGAGTGGTCAAGGTTACTGAAGAAAACAATCAAGCCCTCCTCACGCAAATCAACTCAAGCACTGGACTCATTCGCACCAACGCAGTCAAGATCAGCGATACCAAGGCGTTCGAGCGGATGGTGAAGGGGATCTCTGAGAAGAGGAAGAAGTACAGGTGCGTTGTCTACTCGGTAAACCCTATCTCGAAGGAACAGTTGGAGGAGACGTTAGATAGGTCTGACGAGCTCGTCCTATCCCAAAACACCCCCATTCGCGTGCTTTACAGGCGGTCTGCCATGCTCAGAGACAGATCGGTGTATTCAATGAAGACGACATTCATCAGCAAGCACTGGTTCATTCTTGACCTAGAGGCACAAGCTGGGACGTACATTAAAGAGTTTGTGCACAGCGACAGGGGTAGGACATTCCCTTCTGTTTCCTCTCTGTTAAAGTCTCAGTGTTCTATTCTTCAGCTTGATGTAGCTGACCTTGTTTTGTAGTTAGTCATAAGGAGTCACATTTTTGGTTTATCTCCTTGATTTTGTACGTATGGTATTATAGATAGAAGTGTAGTTTGAGTATTTTTTTTCTGTTAGTGTTTAGCTACTTGTCTTTGTAGATAGTTTATTTACGCATGTGTTTATTTATGTATGTATTCATTGAATTATTTATTTATTTATTTATTTATGTATTTATTTATTTATTTATTTATTTATTTGTAAGCGAGTACATTGATCTTAGCAAGCATGCGTAACTCCAGTCTATCATGTTTCGAAATAAAGGTGAAACCTCATTGCCATATCGTCATACGTGCTTAGTCTCTATAATTTTGAATTAATTTTGTGAGCTGTCTGAAACGTATAGCTTGCACAAATAACGGATTATTACTCTGTTTTTTACGCAGGAAAATACTAAAAGATAAGGAGAGTATTTCTTTATATCGTATTCCATTATATTCGCCGGTTGAATATTTTTGTCCTTTCAAATTTTGGTATATAAATGTCCTTGTTTAAGCTCTTTGGCTCTGGCAAGAAAGAGCTGAATGCTGTAGAACAATTAAACTTTGAAGAAAAGGCTCGCAGAGAAGCTCTCCTTCGCAAACAGTTAGAGAGAGAGAGAAACATAAAGGATGAGGATGACAAAATTAATGAGGTTTTCTATAACCCAATGGCGGACAGCAATCACTCTGAATCTGAAGAAGACGATGAAGAAGAGGACCCTGAGGCGTTCTACTGCCCCCCAGCATTGGCTGTTCCTGCGTATGTGCATAGGACAATTCATGGTACGTATACATGGATGTGTTGAAGTCCAACATGCGCTTGGTGATGATATTTTCAAATTCTGGTGGATGTAAACTAATATATCTAAATTGTATATCTGGAAAGTGAGTTAATGAAGTAGCATTGTTGTTATATTGTCATGTAATTTGTGTGTCTTAGGGCTTGAGAAAACAATTGAACTCCCCAGTAATCCTGAATTGGTAGAAGTGAAGGAGGAGGTGGTGGAGAAGATCAAGTTGGAGGTGATGGCAAAGAAGAAAAAGGGCGAGAGGAAGGGAAGGGAAGGCGAGAGGAAAGAGGAGGTGAATGGATTGTCTAGAGACTCCCCGCTCTCCTCCCTTTCACTCAGCAGCATGGGAAAAGACTCTCCCTCTTCCTCGCCGTCTCTTTCCTCTGTGTCACTGGTAGTCGATTACTCGCCTTCCTTTCTTCCCTCGCAGTCTTCCTTCACCTCCTCTCCCTTCACCCCCTCACCTCCGCTGAGCAATTCATCATCTTCATCATCATCTTCTTCAGCTACATCGTCTCCTTCTCCCTCCTCTCCTCTGAAGCAGAAGAGGATCGTGAATGTGTCACTCGAATTGAGAAACGAGAGAGCTCTGGTGCTGCGCTGGGTGTCTCTTCTTTCCTCCTCCTCCCCCTTCTCCTTCCCCATAGACTCTGGCAGAGAAGAACTCTTCCTCGCTCCTCTTTCCCCTCCCCCATCTGCCTTCTCCTCCCCCTTTCCTCCCCTCCCTCTCCTTCCTCTTCCTCTTCCTCCCCCTCTTCTTCCTCCTTCTCTTTGTTCGACCATATATTCGATAACCACGTATCTTCATTCCCTCCATCTTCCTCCCTCTCTTCCTTCCACCCCCTCTCTCCCCCTCCCAGACCCTTGAGTTGTGCTCCCTTGTGTTCCTTGGCATTCCCTTGCAGATCAGATTGGACGTGTGGATGCACATCACCGGTGCCTCCTCACTTAAGCATCTATACGACCAGTCGTATGCAAACAAACGGGGAACGAAGACAAGTGCACGCGCCACGTCTTCTCCCTGTTCCTCCTCTGCCTCTTCTTCTTCTTCTCCTTCCTCTTCCTCTTCTCCTTCCCCTTCCCTTTCCTCTTCCTCCCCCTCCTTCATCCTCCTCGACCCCCTCGTTCTTTTCTCTGGGGGACAAGAGAGGCTTTTACTGGCGTTGCGTGAGGGAATATGAATGCTCATTGAGGGCATTCCACAAATGGAGGCAGGACGATTCGAACAGATTCCAAGAAAAATATAGGGACGAAGAAGATGAAGATGAGGAGGAGGATGAGGAAGGGGAGGGGGGAAAGAAGAGGCAACAGAAGCAGCAGGTGTATGGGGGTGGGTGTGGAGTAGGAGGGGGGTGGGTAGGGGAAGGGTGTGGATCTTGCTCTTTATGCCGAAGTGTGGGTGGGAGGGGGAAGAGGGAAGGAGATGAAGAGGCTGGAGAGGGAAGAAGAGAAGAGGGAGGGGGTGGGAGTCATCAGAGTGCGACACGAGGGGTAGGTAGTGGACTGGGACTAGGAGGGCGAGTGAGAGTGAGGGAAGGGGACGACGGGAGCAGTGTGAGGGGGATGCTCAAAGTATTGAGCGACGTTCAGTACGAAGACGAGATCTTCAGAGATATCCACCGCTCCCTCCCCGAACACCCTCTCTTCCAGTCTAAGGTATGTCTGTTTTTATGTGTCTCTGATGCGTCGACTACTCCTTAAATGTATTCGTACTCGTGTGTGCTGGCCTACTCCGACGGTGTTAGTCTATTCCTACGTGCCCTGCTCTCATATCTCACATCTGGGGCCTCGACTACCTCTTTGTGTTTTGTTTTTATTTGCTACGTTCGAGTCATCCCAATGCACCGACTTATTCCGATTAATTCTCCCTATAACAATCATGTCGTTCATTACTCCTACCTATGATCTATTATTTGCACCACTTCTACCATCGCTGTCATATTTATTGTCCCTGTCACCCTTTCCACTCGTATCCTCCCTTTCTTCTCTGTCTTCTCTGTCATGTATATCATCCCGATGCAACACTCACTCTCTTTCTTCACGTATCACTCGCCACATCAATGTGTATCGTTTCTTTCCTGTACAGTGCGGTTTATTTCGGCTCAACCGGGTATTGCGTTCGTTTTCACTTGTGTCGGGTGATTTTGTCGGTTACTGCCAATCGATGAATTTCATCGCAGCCACTATCCTAGCTCTCTTCTTCGACGCAAGTGAGAGAAAACAACTGCTCCTCAAACAAAACTACCCTCACCAGCACTCTTCCTCTTCACCAGATGCTTCTACTCTGAGAGGGGGAGAGTTTGGAGACATGGAGGAGGAAGCATCGTTCTGGGTGTTGTGGGTGCTCGTTGGAAGACATGGGGACTATTACTGCAAGAGTATGTGCGGGCTAGACGCGGACATCCCTCTCGTCTCTTCCCTCGTCAACTCCCGCCTGCCCCACCTCGCTCCCTCTCTATCATCGCTCAGTCTCCCTCCCTCTGTGTTCATAGTTAACTGGCTTCTTTGCTTGTTCACCAACGTCTTCCCCTCCTCCCTCTCCATAAGGATATGGGACGTAATTGTCTTATTTGGAAAGGGCCCCCTTTTTTCCATCCTTCTCGCTATGCTCAACTATCGACTCGCCCCTCTTCCTCCTCTCCCCTCACCCTCTCTTGCACTCTCCCTCCTCCCCCTTCTCCCTCCCTATCTCTCTTACTCGGAAATATCTCCCTCTCTCCTCTCTTCCTCTCCCTCCTCCTCCGCCTCTTCAGAAGCATTGGGGGAAGGAAAAGAGGGAGACAAGAGGGAAGGAGAAGGAGGGGAAAGGAGAAGAGAGGGAGGAGAAAGGGTGAGAGAGGGCGAGGAGGAGGAGGGTAAGCTAAGAGTAGGACACGTGTATGTTTGTGACTGGTGCAAAGGCGAGGTGGAGGTGGGAGAGAGAGTGCAGGGGGGAGATAATCGGGAGGGAGGGAGGGGGAAGAGGAGAAGGAGGGGGAGGAGACAGTGTGGATGTGTTTTTGTCTCGATTGTTGAGGGTGAGAGAGGACCCATTGAACGCCGACCCCTTCGTCTTCTGCGAGGGAAGCGATGGAAAGGAAGGACCGAGCGGAGGGGCAGGAGAGAATAGGGAAGCACAGAGGGAGAGAAGGGAAGAGGGGAATGGAGGCGATGCTAGTACTCGTGAGGGAGCGGAGGACGGGGATGGAGAGCAAGAGGAAACGGAAGAGGGAGAGAAAATGGGAGAGGGAAAGGAAACGGGAGAGGAAGAGAAAATGGGAGAAGGAAAAAAAGAGATGGAAAATACACAGAAAGAGGATCACGAAATGTACTCCTCTAATTTCTCATCTTCCCCTTCCTCTCTCTCTCCTCACCATCCTTCTTTTCCCCTCCTTCTCCTTCCTCCAGCTCGATACTGTTCGTGACTTCTTCTCAGAGCTCTTGTTTTTCCCTCCCTCCCCTTCCCTCTTCTTCTTCACCCTCCTCCCCCTCTTCTGCCTCCTCGTCTGTCCCTTTTCTCTCCTCTTCCTCCTCCCGCTCTCCCTTTGGCCTCAAGAAATGCAACTGCCCGCACTCGTCTTCCCCCTCCCCTCCTATCTCAACTTCCTCTTCCTCTGTCTCTTCCTCTTCCGTTCCTTTACCTTCCCCTCTACCCACCCACTCTTCCTGCCTCCGTCCCTCCCCCTCCCCCCCCTTTGCGGTGATCTAAACGTAGAAGCTCTCGTCAAAGTTATCATTGCCAAGTATGCAACCCCTCTCCTCTCCTCTCGCTCCTCTTCGTCTTCCTCCTCCTCTTCTTCTTCCTCCTCTTCTTCCTCCACCTCATCCTCTGCTTCTTTCTCCCCTCTCTCGCCCTCCCTGGCTGAAGAGGATGATCTTGTGGCTGATGCCGAGCTGTACTTGGCTCAGGTGGAGAAGGAAAGAAAGAGGCAAGAGAAGGAGTGGAAGGAGGAGAGGATAAAGGGCTCGGAAGAAGAGGAGCAGCAAGAGGAGGAGAATGTGCTGAAGTGGGGTGAGGGTGGACCCCCTGTGTATGTGTTTACTAGTTTAATCGAGGTCTTCGACCGAATCCACCTCTCCCCTTCGCTCTTGATCTCTGTTCTCCCTCTCCTTCCTCCACTCCCTCTTCTTCCTCCTCTCCCTCTCTCTCTTTGTTGTCCCTTTCTCTTCTTCCCCAAACCGCCCCGTGTGCGTTCATATTTCCTCTTCCTTCCCAATTTGACTGGTGTTCCCTAGACCCACTCTCTCTTCGCTTGCGGCTGATAGACTGAGACCTCTGACTCAGGATTTTGTAAAGAGAAATGCAGTCGATCTGTCCCCTGGCAGTGCCAAGAAAATAGCTCAGAACTATTGCTTATCTAATGTCAGACTCAGCTCCCAGTCTTCCGTCTCTTCCCTCTCGTCCCACTCTTCGCATGCATCCAAGTCCCCTCCCACCTCGCAACCCTCGCACTCCGGACAGAAAAAGGGAGAAGGAAAGGGGACGAGGGAAATGTTTAGGGAAAGCGAAAGCAAGATAGGGAGGGACAGAAGGACCGGAAGAGAAAGTATAGCGACGACACCACAAACGCAGACGCTCACTCCCATTCCCTCCTCCTCTCCTTCTCCCTCTCCCTCACCCTTGTCCTCTCTTCCTCCCTCTCTACCCCCCTCTCTTCCTCAGTCCCACCCACATACTCACTCCCACTCCCTCTCTCGCTCTGTTCCTTACCCTACCTCTCTCCCCCTCTCTGCTCACTCATCTCGCTCCTCCCCATCCTCTTCCTCTCCTGCTTCCTCTTCTTCCCACTCCTCCGGACCCTCCGGATCTTCCTCCTCCGCCTCTCCTTCTCTTTCCTTTGCGCCAAGCAGAGACGGAAGAGATACAGGTAAAAAGAGATCCGCAGAGAGAAGGAGCGTGTGCGAGGAACAGCAAGGGAGTGGGTGGAAGAAGAGAAGGAGAAGGAGAAGGAGAAGGAGAAGGAGGAAGATAGTGAGGAGGAGCAGCAGGAGCAGAAGCAGAAGCAGGAGCAGGAGGAAGATGAAGATGAAGACGATGATGTGGGTGTGTTGTTCTGCCCTGACTTCTCCTCCATTGTGATTGATCCAAGGGCTGTGTCCTCCTCCTCCTCTTTTACCTCCTCCTCTTCCTTCTCCGCCCCTCTTTCTTCTTCTGCATCCTCTTCCTCTCTCTCTCTCCCTCCTCGACTCCCTCTGATCCCCGCAAGAGTGACAGAGAGAGCGGAGGAAGAGGTGAGAGAGAAGGGCGTGTGAGTGGGGAGAGAGAGGAGTTTTCTGGAAGGAGGAGGTTCAGTGTGTTTGATTCTCATGATACCGACTCTCTTTTCCACATCCAGGTCCTCCCCTCTTCATGTACCTTTCCTTATCCTTCCTCTCCTTCCTCCCCCTCCTCTCCCGCTCCCTCCTCCTACGCCAATTCGTCATCCCCCTCTACTTCTTCTTCTCGGTCCAGAATCACATCGTCTATTCCTCCCCCTTCTCTTTCATCTTCTGCTGCTGCGTCCTCCTACTCCTCCGCCTCCTCTTCGGTCCTCCTTTCCTCCATCCCGCCTCCCTCTCCCTCTGTCTCGAGAACCCGATCCATGGCACTCCCTTCATCTCCCTCCTCTTCCTCCCCCTCTTCCTCCTCCTCCTCTTCTAAACTAAGCGCTCTGTGTTCCTTATCTGTTCGCAACCCTAGCTCTGTGTCTCAGTTCAAGTACCTCACTCTCTATCGAGTGATGTTCGGATCGATTCATTCGCAGATGATCACGTCAGCCTCCTCCTACTTCTCGCATTCCTCCTCCGCATACCCCTCGTCCGTTCTACTCCTCCACCTCCTCCACCTCCTCTGCATCTCCATCCAGAGATTCTCCACTCGACTCCCACCTCTCCCACTCGACCTCTGCCTCCGCCCCCGCCTCCGTCCTCCTCTCACCCTCCATTAGCAGAGATAGGGAGAGGCACAGAGCGCTGGACACAGAGTCTGCGGTGAAGGACATCTCGTTCTACAAGAGGATGTCTTCCCCCTCTTCCGAAGATGGAGAGGCGTACGCCAAGCTTCTTTGGAAATCCTTCACCCAATTCGTAAGACATATCCTCAGATATTCTCGTATACTCGACTGTATATATGCCATTCTCTTCTCTTTTCTTCTCTTTTCTTCTCTTTTCTTCTCTTTTCTTCTCTTTTCTTCTCTTTTCTTCTCTTTTCTTCTCATTTCTTCTCTTCTCTACTCCTCTCTTCTCTACTCCTCTCTTCTCTCTTCTCTTCTTCTGTTTCTTCTGCAATCACATCCCTTACACTCGGTCGTTTGTTGTGCCTCATCTTCCCTTTTTTCTCTCTCCTTTTTCTTTCTATATCTCTCTCTCCCTTGCTTTTTTCTTAGGATACCTGGGATGTTATTCGATCCTGTTCGATCAAAGACTCCTCCTCCTTCGCCCATGCTTTCGTCCCCTTCGCCTTCTCACCTTCCCACAGACAGGTAAATCTCCCACCAACATCCCCTTCCCCTTCCCCTTTTCCTCCCAGTTGCCTGTATCCCTACGCCCCCACTATCGTCCCTCCAGCTTCCTTCACGTCCCTCTCCCCGTCCTTTCTTTCCCCTTCTATTTCCCATATATGTACATAGACTCTAGATCCCCTCGTCTAATATACCTCTAATGCATGTATGTCTGTGTGTTGGTGCATATTTATGTATGTGTGTGTGTATGTACTTGTGTATTTGTGTGTGTGTTTGTGTGGTTTACTAATTTCCCCTCAGTGCTGGTGTGGAGGAGACCTAGGAATCGACAGCGGGGTATCTCGTCTTCTCTTCAACGCCTTGGACTTCAACAAATCACATTCGGTGACCTTCGATTCGTTCGTATCGGGCGTGGTCATCCTCGCGCATGGGTCTCCTGGTAAGTGCTAATGTTCGCTTTTCTCTTCGCCCTTGCTGCCGTAAAAACAAAGAAAGGCAAACAGTGTACTGTCGTAGCTTCGCCATTGGAGTTCGTTGTTTTTTCATTTTAGCGAATCCTTTCTTTTCTAGCTCCGGGCGTCTTCATTGATGCTATTGCAAGTGCTTGCATATCTGTGTTCAGAGTAGTGTGTATTTTAATATCTCAATGCGTATGTATTCGGTTGCTTGCGTGCAATCATATTTCCATATCTAATGTTGATTTTGGTGTCATTTTTACTATGATGTAGACTCTCGCTTGAGATTTGCTTTTATGATGAGTGACATAGATGGAGATGGAAGAGTGTCCGAGAAGGAATTGTTAGCCGTCGTGTTGGCCCTCTACAAGCTCTACCACGGAACCAACCTCACCCCCCAGCAAATCAAGCAGGCGATCGCATTTGTTCATGTGATGTTTGATAAGGTAAGCCCCTCTTTTATTTCTTTTCATTATCCTCTTTTTCCCATCATGGTGTCATCTTCTTGTTTTCTGCTCTAGAGATGCATTTTCCTCAGCTCTGGTATTGAGGTTGAAATTTGAATGGCATATTAGCGTGTGCGTTTAACGTGTGTATACTTTTGTGTGTCTTTTTCTTCTCTGCCTCTGCTCTCCCCACCTCGCCCCCCCTCCCTCCACCCCCTTTCCCCGCTATTTGTTCTGAAGGCTGGAACCCAGGATTTCCTCACCGAATCGGAGTTCTGCAGTGTTGCGTTGAGCTGCCCCCACTTGGTGGCTTTCTTTTCTCTCGATAGCCCCCCGATTCAATACGATGGGTGAGAGTTGTAGTGTTTTCTCTTGAGCGTGTTGATCTCTTCCGCTGCTTCTCTTTCACCACATCACTAATTGAGTGAGTGTATCCAGTACAGTATAGTTCATCCTTCTCAATCGTGTCCTTTCTCTCTTTCTGTTTTGGATTTCACTCGGGCTTAGCTATATATTTCTGTATATCCATAGATACGGTTGGCATACTGAAGTGGGGTAAATCCTGTGTTTGTGTTCATGATCGCTTTTATTTTTCTTTAGCCTTCGCATCGTTCCCCCTCCATCTGTGCCTGTACCTGTATCTGTATCTGTATCATATGCGTTTCTTTGTCTTTACTATTGCTTTTTCAAATACCAATGTTGAAAGTTTTATTCTCCGAATGCTCTTGTTTTTTCCTGTCACTAGTTTAATTCCTATTGTTGATCTTACTGGTCATTATTTGTACTCACGTTTGTTGTTTTTTCCGAGGACTTGATGTTTAATACATATTCAATATAGTCAAGTTCATTGTATCTCTCCTACTAAAAACAAGTATTTATTCCATTCCTTTTCCTGTCCAACCCGCGGAATGTCTTGTAGAAGGTACGCATGTGTTTTGTGTGCACGTTGTTGCGTAAACAAGTTTTCTGTGTTGAATAAGTATGTGTAAAGCAAGCACATCTGATTTTTATTAAAGAAACGTGTTTGTGAAAGCGACATGTTAAGCAATAGATGACTCCGTCTTGAGTGTGTTGCTAAACAGACAACAGCGTTAAACGATGTGACGAACAGAAAGCAAAAGCAAATAGGAAAATGTGTGTAAAAACAAACTAGCAGCCATGTACGAGGCAGCAGTAGTTAAAGGAAACGTTACGAAAATAGAATTAGCAACGGAAAACATAAAAGGGAGTGCAAAGCACATAAATAAGTAAAACTAGTTGGCTAACAATAGGGTTAGACTAGTTGTTATTAAAAAAGGTACAAAGGGAATACTAGAGGTAAAAATAAATAGTTCAGAGCTGCTTGATGAGCTTAGCAGAAAGCTTGGTGAGTGGTAGAGAGAGAGCTTCGGGATCTACGTGGATGATCCAGAGGTCTTCGTAATCCGAGGGCTGGGTCTTGTAAATGAACATAGAAGGGAGTTCGAGGCAGAGCGAAGCGCAGACAAGAGCAGTCGTGGATGGGCGAGATGGGGGAGTAGAGGGAGTTGAGATCGCACGTGAGCGAGTGTTTGTTGTTAATGAGGTGGGAGGGAAGAGCGGAGGGAGGGGGTACACTTTAGAATTGCTGATAGAAGAAGAGAAGGACTGTAAGAAGGAGGAGATCGACGAGAGTTCGGCCTTCTTCCTCGCTAATGCGGCGGCAAAGGAGGGGAAGAGGCGGGGAGAGGTAGAGTGTGCAGCTGAAGAGTCATTCGGAGAGGACTGGAGAACCATTTGACATTATCTAGGAGAGGCAAGACGAACTGATCGACAATATGGTCCTCTCTCTTCGAAGCACACTGGCGCCTCATATCTCCATTCGCTCCCTCTTTCTTCTCCTGCTCTTCCGTACACTGCCCCTCCCTCTTATCCGCCTCTCCGATCTCGTTGAGAAGGAGTCCAGAGATGAGGAGGAAGGAAGAGAAGATCTGGGCGGGGTCTGCGAAAAGAGCACAGCGATGAAGAAGGCAGTGGACAAAAGAGGAGGGGAGAAGTTGGTGGGTTGAGAAGAAGAAGATGAGATAGAAGCGTAGGAGGGGGACAGGAAGGAACTCTCCCAAGGAACGTTGTGGGTCAAGAGCCAGACGGATTCGATTGCGGGGTAGGAGCATAGGAGGGCGGGCAGAGAGAGGAGGGAAGGGGGCCGGAAGCCTTGACGTTGAGAAGAGAGAAAACGAAAGGAAGGCAGCAAAGGGGTCTAAGAATACGGAGGGGAGTAAGAGAGGCGGAGTGGGAAGGAGAGAGAGCGGAAGAGGAGAGATGAGAAGAGGAGAGGGCGGAAGGGGAGGGAAGGGAAGAGACGAAGGAATTGTTAGTCAGTGCACGCGATAGCTTGATGAGGGCGTTGATTGCGCTCAGGATAACGGAGTCTCCATCCCCACTGCTCTTGCTCGTACAGAAACAAGTCACGGGGTAGCTGGACGAGCGAGAGGAGTGGGAGGAAGAGAAGCAGGAGTAGCAGGTGTATCTCGATGTCTTTTTGTCAGATAGGACGGGGAGAGAAGAAATGACCGAATCGTCGTTCACTCCGGAAGGAAAAGAGGTTGCTGAGGGAGGAGAGGAAGGGGGACGAAGCCACAGTGCTAGAGAAGAAGGGGGAAAATGAGAAGCAAATGGATATGGTGGAGAGCACAGGGAGGAGCGAGGAGGAGGAAGAGAGAGTGATGGGGAAGCAGGAGTCGGAAGAAAAGGAAACGCTGAAAGATGGTCCTGTGCCCAAGACCTCAGAGGAAGAGAAGAGGATGTCAGAGAGAGACTCCAGGTTCAGAATGGAGGATTGAACAGAAGAACAGTAAGAGGAAACGGAAGAACTGCCACTACGGGAGGATAGGGAAGGGAGGGAAGGAGAAATGCCAGGCAAAAGGGCAGGGAGGAGGAGACGGTGTTTTCTTTGGTGCAGAAAGAGGCTGCAAAGTGAGAAGAGGCGACGAGAGATTGGGGAAGGACAGAGAGGGAAACGATTGAAACCAATTGGGAAATCGCAGAGGAAATGATGCACGAAGCGACACGTGAGGAGGGAGAGGAAGAATCGTCGAATGAAATAGAAGAGGACTGGGGAGAGAGAGAGGAGGAGAGCAGGTGGGTCCAGGGCACCCTATCCATCCCCACGCAGAACACAATCACTTCACTTAGTTCATATGTCTCCTCCTCCATCTCCTTTGCCCAGTCCGCCGGCCTCCCCTTCGCCCCCTCCGTCTCCTTCGCTTTCTCTGCCCCCAAACTCAACTTCTCTATCATATCGCTTGCCTCAATATCCTCCCTCTCCCTCCTCTCTTTCTCCTCATTTGTCTCCTTCTCTTTCTCCTTCTCCTGCCTAATCCTGCCAGAGCCTGTCTCTTCCTCCGCATCCCCCTTCCTCTGCTCTTCACCTTTTCCTCCTTCATTTTCCCACGCTTTCTTTCCCTTTGCCTTCCTCTGTCTCCCTGTTGGCTTCTTCTGCTCCCCAGTCGTCTTCTTCTCATCCTCGTTTTCCTTTTCCTCTTGCTTTCTCTTATTTGATGTCATTATATCATCCCTCGCCCCACTCTCTCTCTCTCTCTGGGCCTCCTTCTCCCCCTTCTCCCCTCTGCCTCCGTCTTCCCCAGCCTCACAGCGCTGTTCAGCGCACGCACAAGGTTAGGAGGAATTGATGAGGAGAGCGACGGGGGCAGAGAGACGGGCGAAGAGAAAGAAGAGCCGAGTATTTCAGATACTGCACGTGCCCTCTCCCGCTCCTCCTTCCCCGAAGATGACCCTGGGCCGTTCGTCTCTCCCACCTCTCTCTCTGAAACGATCGACATCACACCTAGGGCGTTCACTATGATCGAGGCTACCTCATTCGAATGTTGGGGAGACGCAAGCGCAGCTGCAGCAGCAGAGGCGGAGGAGGCGGACGTAGAGATAGAAGGAGCAGAGAAACAAGTGGAGAGCGAGGGCACCGGCTCCACTTTGTCTAGGAGTCCTAAGAGGATAATTCTGAATACTGAGGTTCTAGAGACAAAGAGGACGAGGAGGGAGCATGCGCAGAGCGGGGAGAGGGAGACGAAGGCCTTGATGATCTTCCACCAAGACCCACACGTCGACTGCCTTCCTCCTCTCAATTTGAACGACAACATGTACATCACTCCCGCCAACATTGCGTTCCTGGCAGCCATCTCTGCCTCATGTAACACTTCTCTCGGATTGAGGAAGGAGAAGGAGGAACTTTGAGAAGACTTCGAAGAGAAAGAAGATACGGAGGAGGAGGAAGAGGAGGAGGAGGCGGGGGAAATAGAAGGGTAAAGGGGACGGAGGAAAACTTTGAGCAGAACTTCCTTCGTATTCAGAGGCGGTGAGGGCGTTCCCGATAGCAAAGAGGAGCTGGGTGTATGTGACGGAGAGCGAGTGGAGCAGGAGTTGCTCATAGAGGGGTTGCATTGTCTTCTGAGTGTCCCTAGCTCTGTGTTGTTCTGCGCCAATGACTCAAACAGAGGCAACAGATGGTCCAACGACGTCAGCTCTTTCCCCAGGACTCTGCTCCACAGTTTCATTCGATTTCTCTCCGACCTGACTTCATGGCTTCCCCTTCCCCTCTGACTCTTCATTTGGCCTTCGTGGAGGACGAGGGAGGAAGGAGTCTTGTATTCTCTCAGGGATGAGAAGAACGAAGGCGAGGGGACGGAAGCGTCCTTTGAGCAGTACACCAAGATGTACGCGTTGGTGGAGTAAGCGGAGGAAGGGGAAGGGGCAGAGGAGGAGGAAGGAGGGGGCTGGCTTCCAAACCCTTCCTCCTCGATTTGAGCTTGTGTAACCTCAGACACCTCTCGATCATTCATCTTGTACCAGGTTCTTCCTCTCTTTACGAATGAAAAGTAGTGTCCACTTGTCTCGTTTCCTTGATGGACAATGACCCCCTGCAGTTCGTATTCAGGAGAAGAAGCAGGAGCCCTCACCGCCTTCTCGTCCACCCAAGCCCTCTCATTCTTCTCCCTTTCTGCCGACAGAGACTCTCCCTCCTCCGCCCTCCTCTCCCTCTCCCTCCTTATTTCATTCTCTCTTCTCTCCCGCCTCACCTGCGCAGAATCCTTGGCGACCTTATCAACAGAAGAAGAGTACTTCTGTGGCAGAAGAGTGGAAGACACGTTGAGCTCGAAGGGGAAGGAGAAACGGGAGTGGACTTTGCGGAGGGAAAACGTTCTCACGTCGTAGTCGAATCTCTTGAGCTGGAGGAAGAGAGTGGAGGGAGGCCGTTCGATGAACATCGTCTTCTCCAGCTCTCTCTTAGCTTTGCATTCCGAGCAGGTGGACATGTTGTCTCCCATCAACACCTCCGGTCTCACTAGTCTTTCAAGAGACTGGGAAAGGGAGGGGCAGTCAGAGATCTCGACTGTCAAGGTCAAGAAGCTTTCTCATCGGCTGAGAGCGGTGGCCACAGCGGTATTCCGAGATGTTGTCGGTGAATCCGCACAAGAGAGAGTGGAAAACGTCCGGGAGTGAGTAGGGGCAGAGGGGGAGTATTTCTGGATCAGCGTCAGCTCGTCCTCAACAGAGTGGTATAACACTGAAAACACTTCAGCTGCATCCATTTGTACTGAGACGTCAAAGGGAGCTCCGTCGATCCCCCGCATAGCCTCGATGAGGGGCCTGGGGCAGTAAGAAGAGTCTAGCGATGAACTGAGGTGAATCAGACAGCACTGGAGGTGGTAGATCACCCAGTCCTTCAAGGGTTTAGCGGCGGGATGAAATGAGGAAGCGGAAGAGGATTGAGGGGAAGAGGAGGCGGGAGCATCCTTAGGAGGAACGATCAGAGAAGAGGGGATTGGGGTGCTGAGCACGAAGTCAACGAGGTAAGGTATGTTGGCTAGTTGTTGAAGGAGGGAGTTCAGGTAGCATGTATTGCCCATGTTCTCTAACCCAATGAAAGCAACATCCCTCTCCTCTCCCTCTACCTCCTCGCCCTCTCGGCCCTCCTTCTCCGCCTCTGTGCCTCTGTCTTTCCCTCCCTTCTTTCCCTTCCCATCTCTCCTCCCCTTGCTCTTCGTCTCCTTCTCTCCTGCGTACTCAACTGCCCTTTCCATGAGTTTACGATCCGAAACAAATGACGACTGGAAGAGGGAGAAAATAGTTGCGATATCGGAACAGTTCGAGACAGAGAGAGGAGAGAAGGGAGATATGAACGAGCTAGAGGAGGAGGGAGGAGACGACGCGCAGTACTTCTTGAGGGAGACGAAGTCGATCGCAGAGCCTCCCTTCCTCTTGTTGAAAGGGGAAGCGGAGAGAGCGATGGTCTTGAGGAGTGAGACGGCGTGGTGTGCTAGGTCTGGGCAGAGAGAGAGAGATCTCTTGAGCGCAGGGAACTCGGTGAAGATGTTGGAAACGAGTTTGGGGGAGAGATGAGGGTATGTGTACGACAGAGGAGTGAAGAAGGGGCGCGGAGAGGGAGAAACCACAGTCGAGTACAGACTGAGAGCGAGAGAGCGGAGGGACGAGTGGGAGGAGAGGAATGAGTAAGACGAGATGAGCGAGGAGGAAGAGAGGCAGAAAAACGAAAGCAACGCGTCGGAGAGGAAACGGAAAGCGGAGGACGAAGTGGAGAGAGAGTTCGAGCTGCGGACAAACTCTAGTTCAGGGGTGTATCTTACGACAGAAGAAGAGGAGGAAGACAGGGAAGAGGAAGAGGAAGAGGAAGAGGAAGAGGAAGAGGAAGAGGAAGAGGAAGAGGAAGAGGAAGAGTTGTTTTGATCGTTAAACTGAGACTTGCGCTTGTTTTCCTTTTCCTTCGCTTTCTGTTTCTCTAGGAGAATTCTCGCTCCTTCTGTAATACCGATAATGTTTATAGTATCAGCAAACGACGAAGGAGCAGGAGAAAAGGCTCTTGGGGAAGTCAGGAGAGTCGACGTAGAGAGAGGAGGAAGAGACAGAGGAGTGGTTGACGTCAACGTCCCTCAGCAAAGTCATCCTCGGAATGCGGTCAAACCAGTTGGGGAAAAAGGAAGACGAAAAAGAGGAAGAGGAAGAGGAAGAGGAAGAGGAGGAAGAGGAAGAGGAAGAGGAAGAGGAAGAGGAAGAGGAAGAGGAAGAGGAAGAGGGAGAGGAAGACGAAGGGGGAGAAGAGAGGGAAGAGGGGGAGGGAGAGAAGAGATCGAGGGGTAGTAAGACTCGACGAAGGAGAGGAAGGCAGCCTTGTCAGAAGAGGAGATAGGGCTGAGGGGAGAGGGGAGGACGAGGTAGAGGACGAGGTAGAGGACGAGGAAGAGGACGAGGAAGGAGGATGGAATCTGTGGCTAGCGGAGAAGACGAGGGAGAGGATGTCGAAAGAGAAGAGGGAAGGTTTAGGTATACAGGAAGGATAGATAAAGGAGAACAGAGAGGATGCAACTGAGGAGAGAGGAGACCAGGTAGAGGGGACACACGACAGAGAAGAGGGCGGAAGGGGCATAGAGCCAAGCCCATGGGGCCAAGGAGGAAAAGGGGAGGAAAATGAAGTGGCGGAGGAAGATGAAGAGGCAGAGGCAGAGACAGAGGCAGAGGCAGAGGCAGAGACAGAGGGGGAGGAGAGGAGACGCATAGTAGTGAGAGGGTGGGGATGCAGAAAGCTGGATAGTCTGATGCTTGATAAACTTGTCTATGGAGATGGAGAAGGAGAGCGAGGAGAGGGCGAGGGAGAGCCAGGAGGAGATGTTTGTCTCTTTGACGTTCATCCAGAATAAGTCTTTTTTGAGGAGGGTCAGGAGGGAAGAGTGCACGGAGGCAGCAGAGGCGTCAGGGGAGTTAAAGAAATCAAGGGGGAACTGGCCACTAGATGAAGAATGAGAGGGGAAGGAGAGGGAGAAGGAGAGGGATGTGGGTTGTAGTACAGTTGTTTGTACGCATGAGATATCGCTTTGACGTTGGAATCTCCGAACAGAGTGAGGAAGAGTGAAGCGATGCTGGAGTGCGGGGAGAAGACCTTCATGATCTCGGTCGAAACAGAACTGGGAGGGCAGTTTGGACGGCGAGTGCTTATAGCACTGCGGTGGATCCAGGGAAGAGACGTCCCAGAGCTAGAGGAAGCAACACAAGTCCAAGCCAAAGAAGGAGAAGGGAGCAGCAAAGGGAAAAGAACTGCGAAGAAAGGAACGAAGAGGGGGACAGGGCGAAGGGAGAGGGGGAGGCAGCAGAGGAGGAGGATGAAGAGGAGGTAGAGGGAGCGTGTTGCTGGGTTGCGAGGAGCAAGGAATGGTGGAGGAGGAAGAGGGAGGTGGAGTCAACAGCATTGGAGAAAGCAGAAAGAAGAGAGAGGAGGGAAGGGTCGGCTAGGGAGAGGGAGTGCACGAGGAGCGATGAAAGGGCGGAGGAGGAAGAACCACACGTGATGGCGTACTGGGAAGACTCCAGTCTTTCTCTGCTCAGATCTCTCAGCGCAAGGGACGCTTGCCTCTGCTTCTCCCCTTCCCTCTCGCTCGCTCGAGTCCTCTCCTCTCTCTCCTTCTCCTCCCTCTCCTTCTCCTCCCGCTCCTTCTGTTTCGCCTCTGTCCTTGCCTGCAGCATTCTCTTGTTCTTTCTCCTTCCTCCCTCCTTTTCTTCCGCTTGATCTGGTACGGCCGGATCAAGGGTAGGGTGGGGGAGGGAGTGGAGGAGGGAGTGGAGGAGGAACTGGGTGTGGGGTGGGAGAAGGGGAAGGTGAAGAAGAGGATGATACGGAGGAGGATGAAGAGGAGGAGGGGGTGTGTTTTGGTAGGCATTGGATGCTCGGTCTAATGATGAAAAGAATGGAAAACATGAGCTGAAGCAGAGGAACGAGGGCGGAGGAGAGGGTGAACAAAGACCCGAAGACTTGGAGGGAAGGGCAGGAAGGGCGGGTGCGGTTGGAAGAGGCGGAGGACAAGGAGGTGGTGGAGATAGAGTTCTCACTCGTCGATTTGGAGTAGGCTTCCGAGAGGAAATACCCAACTGCTAGGGAAGGAGAGGGGGTGAAGAGGAGGAGGAAGGAAGATGGGAAGCAGAAGAGGGAGCGGAAGAAGACAAAGGGGGAACAGTGCTGAGCAGCCAAGTGGGAAAAGAAGGAGAAGAGAGGGAGAGGACCTCAGAAGAAGAGGAGGAGGAGGAGGATGACGAAGAGAAGGAGGAAGAGGAAAGAAGAGGAAGAGGGAGAGGAAGTGGGCAGAGCGAAGGGGGAAGGAGAGGAGGGTGATACGGAGCAATCTGCAATCAGATTCTGTTTGGAGATCGAAGAAACAGAAGAGGATCCCCACGCGGAGGACGGGATGGAGGAGAAGGAGGGAGGCAAAAAGAATTCTGGGGTATACGAAAAGAGGGCCCCCAACGCTTCTGCGTGGGCGAGGGGCATAACGAAGTCAGAGAACGCCCTCTTCTCCTTGGCTTTTCCAATTTCATTTGCGAAGGCGAGAGATTTCACAACAAGCAAGGCGGACGAAGAGGGGGGAGAGGAGGAGAACGCCACACCACCGGGGGAGAGGAGTGGGAGGAGGAAGAAGGTGAGGAAAGGGAGGAGGAGGAGGAGGCGGAAGGGGAGGAGTGTTTTTCCTCTCGCTTGACTTGGACTGTGAGTTGTTTCGCTTTGTACAGGATAGAAGTGAAACACTGCTCAATCACAGCGTTCTCAGACAGTGCGCCAGGGGAGCAGAAAGAAGACGAGGAGAAGGAGGAGGAAGAGGAGGAGGAGGAAGAGGGTACGGACAATAGCGACTCCGCAGGGAGGGACTGGAGGGTGGAGGAGAAGAGGGAGAAGGCGAGGTGAGGAGGGAGGGAGAGGAGACAGAGAGAAGCATACTTAACGACCAGTGCATCCGTAGTCCTCGCTACCTCTTTCGGTCTCAGAGGCCTTCCCCCACAATCAAACTTTCCTCTTCCCCTTCCTCCTCCTCTTCGAGCTCCTCCCCTTCCCTCCCCTTCTCTCTGCCCCAGCACCATGCTACACATCCTCTTTCCGAAAGAAGAGTGAGCTAACCAAGAGACCCACTCCCTATGCATACGGATCACGCAGGGGGAGAGCAGGACAAGGAGCAGGAGCGAGAGGAACAAGAAGAGGAAGAGGGAGGGACAGAAGAGTCCGAAGAGAGAGGGGAGGAGGCTGGCGAAGAGGGAGGCTGGGAGGGAGGGGAAGAAGAGGCTGATCGAGGCACGTTCGTGTGAAAGCGAGATGAGGAGGTGGACGAGGGAGGAGAGGAAGAAAGCTTAGAAGTGGAGGAGGAAGAGGATGGGTGGGGAGAAGAGGAAGGAGATGCAATCGAGGAGTATGAGGGGGTGCGGAAGGAGTGGAGGAAGAGGGGGAAGCAGAGGCAGAGGCAGAGGCAGAGGAAGAGGAAGAGGCAGAAGATACGAAGGGGTAGTGTGCAGGGTCGTCGGAGAGAGAGGGGACTGCGTTGAAGAGTGCGTATATTCCAAATAAAAGATAAAGGAGGCGGGGACTCGAGATGGAGAGAGAGATCTGGGGGCGGGAGAGGATGATGTCGATTCCCTTGCAGAAGAAGGGGAGCGAGAACACCAAGGTGCTGGTCGGGGCGCAAGCGGGGTTATCTGGGGGAGGAGGAGAGGAGGGGCCAGACTACAAGCCCACGAAAGGGTAGGAGGAAGATGCGAAGGAAGCGACCTCAGATGAGAAGGGAGAAGAAAAAGAAGGCTTGCTGAGGTCAAGGGAACGGGTGAAAGGGACGGCGAGCAGCGAAGAAGAGAGCGCAGAGGACGAGGAGCAGTCTGAGATAATGTGGGGTGGCAGGGGGAAGAAGGGAGCAGGAGAGGGAGACGACGGGGTTGATGGGGGAGCACAGAGACCTTGAAACGGAGCAGGAGTCCTGGAGGAAGGGGAGCTCTCGATGAAATTACAACATCGACCCTGCTAGCCCCCACCCACTCCGCCACCCTCGCTCTCACTTCTCCCACCGTGCACCCTCCTCTTACTCCGATTCGGCGCACCTGCCCTTGCCCCTCCTCTCTCGGCGACCTCCTGGAAGGAGAGATGGAGGAGGAAGGGGAGGAGGAAGAGAAGGAAGGGAGGGGGGTGTGATTGTCAAGGAGATCTCCTCGGGAGAAGTAGAGGAGGCCGAGGGGGAGAAGGGAAGGAGAGGGAAGAGAGTCCTCGTGCTCCCTTGGACCCTAGCTTTGGATTCCCCTATCCTCCCTCGCACCCCTCGCTCCATCATTGGTAGAGTAAAAGAAGGAGAAGGGGGTGGCAGCGGTAGAAGGAGAAGATGACTCTATCTCCTTCAGCTCAGAGAGAGAGAGTGGCGTTGGAGGCAGAGGTCTTCAGCTTAATCAGGGAAGAGAGGCGAAGACAGAACAGAAACAGACGGAGAAGCAGACTTCTCAAATTGAACATTTCTCTCGGTGGATGGTGATTGTGGTTTTATCTGCGTGGCAGAGGAGTAGGGGCGGATGAGTGAGGAGCAGAACTCGATGAAGCATGAGGCAGAAAGGGATATGGAGATAGAAGAGGCCTTGTGGAAGAGCTCACGAGTGAGAAAACAAGGAGGTCGACAGAGGGAGGAAGAAGCGAAGAAAGGGGGGAACAAGAGGGAGCGGAGGATGAAGAATGAGAAGAAGTAGAAGAAGGGGTTGAGAAAGAGGGTAGTGTGGGGAAGGGAGTAGGGACAGACGCAATAGCGATGAGTCTCCAAGGGAGATAGGGAAAGAGGAGAAGCGATAACGAAAGAGGAGGGGCCTCGTTGAAGAGGAGGAGGAGAAGGAAGGGGACATAGGGCAAGCAGAGGAAGAGAGAAGGAGAGGGGGAGAGATCGAGGCCATGTTGTTGAGGCAGAAAGAGAAGAGGAGGAGGATGACAAGTGTAGAGCAGAGCGAAGGAGAAAGGAACCTCCGTTCTGAGACGCGGAAGAGAGGGAGAGGGAGGCAGATAGGGAAGAGGGGGAAGCGAGTCCAGACAGAGAGGGAGGGAGAGGAGGCGGGAGACGAAGAAGAGCAAGTGGAATGGAGAGAGAGAGAGAGCGGGGGAGAGAGAGGAAAGGATGGAGCGAATACGTAGACTGCATATACATACAGAAAGGAACTCCATTCCTTTTGAGCGTCAGATGGGTCGATGAGGGAGGGAAAGGCGAGGGGAGGGGTGGCCTAGGGCAGAAGCATAGGGAAGGGGGGAGGGAGGAGGAAGCGGTGGGGGAAGAAGAAAGGGGGTAGAGTGAAAGGCTAGAGAGACAAGGGTCCGAGGCACCCCTGCTGAGAAAACAAAGGAAAGGAGGTCGAAGGTAAGGGGAATAAGCGAGAGGGGCAGGAGGGGGGAAGGAGAGAGAAGAGGAGGAGGAGTGCACGGGTGAGGAGGAAGAGGAGGAGGGGGAGGCGAAGTGGGAGAGAGAGAAGGAAACCATAACCCAAAGAAGTTTCGATGAAATAGAGAAGAAAGGAAGAGTGATATTTCTCTGTTTGTATCGGCAAGCAAAGCGAGAGAGGGAGGAGGGGCTGAAGACGAAGACGAGCGGAAGAAGAAGAGGAGGAAGAGGAAGATGAGGAGGAAGGAGGGGAGAGGGGAAAGGAGATGAAGGGTAGTTGTTACAAAGTTCAAATTGAGACTCCTCTGCTTCATTGCATGTGGAGGTAAGAGAAAGGAAGGAGGAGGGGAGAGAAGAGGGGGCAGAGTCAGAGGCTGAGGCAGAGACGAGAGAGGCAGAAGCAGATGAAGAGGAGAGGGAGGGAAGAAACAAGCAGTTTGTGATGTTTCATGAAAGAAAGAAGAATCAAACAGAGAGTGGACAAATGAATGAGCAGCAGACAGGTGGTCTCTGTTCCAGACGGAAACAGATGAAGAGGAGGAAGAGGAGGAGGAGGAGGGGGAGGAGGAGGAGGCGGGGAGAGGATGGGAAGGTAGGGGCAGCTGAATATTTTAAAAACAATATGTTGGACAATGGAGAAGTGGAAGGAGGATGAGGAGGAGAGAGGAAGGAGAAGGGGGGAGAGAGAGGGGGAAAGGAGCCAGAGGAGGATGTCAGAGGCACAAGCGCTCGCACTGCACGAGAGAGAGGCAGATGAAAAGAAGGGCGAGGAAGAAGACGCGGAAGAGGCGGGGCGGGAGAGAAGGAGGAAGCTGGAGAGGAGAGGAAGGGAGAGAAAGAGGAATGGTAGAGAGAGGGAGGAGGGGAGGATGGAGGAGGAGATGTCGATCAAACGTAGGAACAAGGAGGGAGAGAACAGTGAAGAAAGGAGCGGAGGAGCGAAGAGAAGGTGGGTGAGTGGGCGCTTCCCAGGGAATTCTGCTGGGACTCGGTAGAAAGACCAGAGGAGAAGAATATGAAAGAGGGTGGGAAGCGTTCACATGGGAGGGAGGGAGGGAGAAGCCCTGAGTCTGTCGCTTTCGGTTGCAAGGCCAAGCACGAAACCTAAGATGACGGAGCGGAGGAACAGGAGAGACAAGCTATGTGTTTCACTCGAATCGTTTGCACTCACGCACGCATCGTCAATCCAAACACTCTCTCCCTCCGCCTCTTCCTCTTCCTCTCCCTCTCCCTCCACCTCCTCGTCAACCTCTCTCTCTGCCTCCTTTTCTCCCCACATATATTTATCTCCCTTTCCCTCTCCCTCTCCCTCTCCATCTTCCTCTCTCTCTCCCCTGTCAGCTCCCCTTCTCTTCCTCCTCCCCTTTCTTTTTCTCTCCGACCTTCCCCCAGTCTCTACCTCCCCTACAGCCTCCGTCCTTGATCTCCCTTCTTTCTCCCCCTCCACCTCTGCCTCATCTACCTTTATCTCTGCTCTCTCATCTATCTTCCCCCCTACCTCCTCCCCTCTCTCACTCCTAAATGATCCTCTTCTCCCTCCCTCCCTCTACTCCCTGGGTGTCTATCTCTTCCCCCCACCCCACCTCCCTCTCCTCCTTTTTCTCTCTCTCCCTTTTCTCCCTTCTTTCCCTCCTCTGCCTTCTCTCCTGTTTTTCTTTGTACATTTTTCTTCTTCACACACTCTCTCATTGATTTAAGAGCAAAGGGTTCTACCGGATTAAAAGAAAAGCAAGCGCGGTCGAGGGTGGAGGAGAAGATGCGAAGGAATGAAGGCGAAGAAACGACGCAGGGAAGGGAACTCAGATGTTTGAAAGAATCGAGGAGGACGAGCAGGAGAGGAGGAGGGAGGTTGTGCAAGGGAGAAGGGGGTGAGGGGAAAGGTTGGAGGAGGAAGAAAGGGACGGGGAGTATGACGAGGGAGGGAGAGTGTGAGAGGCAGAGGGCATAGAGGCAGAAGAAGGGAGAAAGACGGGAATAATGAGGGAGAAGAGCTGGTCGATGAGTTTTTGATGAAAAGCAGAGAAGCACGGATTGGAGAGGAAGGAAAAGCAGAGGTCAAAAAAGGAGGAGACGAAGGAGGAGGAGGAGGAGGGAGGAGGAGAACGAAGGGGAGGAGAGGGAGGAAAAGGAGGAGGAGAAGGAAGGGAGCGTGTTGTAAATGAAGAGAAGGGCGATGTGACCGGCGAGAGATGGGGGCGGCGGGGAGGGAGGGAAGGGGAGGGGGGTAGAAGCAGAGAGGAGAGGAGGTTTCGTGGGTCTGTTAGTCTGGGTGTTTGCCCGTGAGTATTAGTTGGAGAACTGGAGGGACTGGCATTCACGAGGGAGTGTGAGAGGTCGAGGAGGAGAGAGGAAGAGAGAGACGCCGCATTTTGGGCTCGCAGGAAGACGAAGAGGAGGAGGGAGGATGTTTCTGAGACGAGAGAGTGCCAAGAGGAGAGGGAGGAAGGGAATGAAGCGAGGAGGTGAGCGGGGAAGGAGGAGCTCTTAGAGAGGTGCGAATGTAGGAAAGAGATGTCTTGACTCGAATAAGGCGAGAGTGAGTCGAACACGTATTTGAAGAGGGGAAAGGCTCTCTGTATGATCGAGGAGTGGGTGGAGGGGCTGAGGATGAAGCGGAGGAGGGAGAACGAGAGCAGGGCTCTTGCGAATGGGTTTTGGGGGACTAAGAAGAAGGGGGAAACACAAGAAAACAGGTTCAGCTCGATCAATGAACACGAAGGGGAGGAGGGAGAGCACGAGGCGGGGAGGGAAGAGGAGGAAGAGGAGGAGGAGGAGGAGGAGGAGGAGGAGGAGGAGGAGGAAGAGGAGGAAGAGGAGGAAGAAGAGGGAGAAGAGGAGGAAAGAGAAGGGGGGAGGCTGAAATTGATGCATACGAAGGGTTGATATCCCCTTCCCTTCCCTTCCCCCTTCCCTTCCCCCTCCCTCTCCCGCTTCCTCTTTCTCGTTCTCCTCTTTCTCCCTCCTTGCTTGGTTCCCTCGCTAACCCTACATCCATCTCCCTCTCCCTCTCCCTTTCCTCCTTCTCCCTCCGCGCCTCCTTAACTGTATTCAAACTCTGGCTCTCTTCCCTCTCTCTATGTACGTTCCCGTACAAGGACGAGGGAAGGAGGGGGAATGGGAGTGACGTGGAGTGGGGGAGAGGGAAGACGGCGGGGGGCAGGCAATGGCCTCTCTAGAAAGAGGAGAAGAGAGGAAGGCGAGGACGGAAAGAGGGATGGGGAAGTCTGCGGAAGAGGAGGACGAGGAAGGGGAGTTACCATATCTTCTTCCGCCCTTCAGCATGGCCTCCTCTCTCTTTGTTTGTATCTGTTTCTGCATGCTGAGGAGGACATTGAGGGCGAATGTCTGGTGGGTGGCTTTTCCCTGAAGAAGCGATTGCAAAAGGTTGCAAATGACAGAGAGGAAGAGGTCAGGGTGCGAGGAAAGAGGACCGCATGCCTCTATCAACTCGGACGGGGTGTCTGGAAGCAGGGCTAGAGGAAGGGCGGACGCGCAAGACATACAAGCGGTAGAGGCTAGAGGACGGGGGAACAAGGAGGAGAGGGAGAAGAGGGAGGAGTAGCAAAGGAAGAGGTCAGGAGGAGAGGAACAGAGGGAGGGGAAGGAGCAGAGGCGCTGGATGGGGCACTCCGTCAACAGCAACAAAACCAACCCCTCGCATTCATTTGCTGCGTCTGTGTTGAGGAGAAAGGGGGAGCAGAAAGAGAAAGGAGAAAGGGGAAGGGAGGGGGAGGGGGAGGGAGGGGGGAAGGGGAGGGAAGAAGAAAAGGGGAGGGAAGAAGAAAGGGGGAGGGAAGAGGAAAGGGGGAGGGGAGAGGGAACGAGAAAGAGTATAGGGAAAGGGGTGACAAAGGGAGGAAAGAAAGATGCAAAGGAGGAAAACGTGGAGTAAGGAGGTGGGGGGAAGGGGGTGGGGGTAATGGAATGGCAAAGGGAAAGTAAAAAGAAGAGAGTGTTACGGACAATGGACTAATAGTAGAGTGCAAGAAGAAAAGAGAAGAAAAGATAAATATAAAATAGATGAGTAGAAGGACATGGTACCTAGATATCCCAATGCCTTCGGATCAACAGACACGTGTAGTTCTCTGATCAGAAGCCTATTTCTCTTGCAGATGTCTGTGCGTAGTGTGTGTGTGTGTGTGTGTGTGTGTGTAAGTGATGTATGGAATTGAGGGGGGGTTTAAGGGCGGGTGAGTGGGGAAAATGTTAGGCATAGATGGACGAATAGGACAAGGGGGGAGAAGGCAAACGGAAAGGAGAAGAGGAAGGAAAAGGAAAGAAGGGAACGCGAAGAGAACAAGAGAAAAACAAATATTAGCTTGTCGGAGATACCTTGGGCTGAGTACACATCAGTAACACGTTTTCCCATATGGGAAAGAGCTACAAGTGCAGGGAGAGTCGCTGGAATGAAAGGGATCGCTGGTTCAAGGACCAATCTGCAGACCTGCTTAACGCAATCAAACACTGCATCCCGAATGCCTTTCGAACTACAGTGAATATCATGCGCGTCTTCAAATAATAAGATTGTTGAACGAATCGCTTTAAGTGCATCTGAGCATCCTTCCACGCTTCCATTCTCAGATGAATCAAGCAAATTCTCAGTGTTCTTTTTCAGGTCGTCGAGCAATGATTGGGCGGAGTGGTTCGAAATATTCTCTATGGATATGATTTCCGGCGAGCTTTTCTCTTGTGCAGCTGGTCTAGCTGTTCCACATATTTCACAAGAATGAAGGTGGTCGTTGTTGTCGAATGTGCAAGCTGAGCACGACCACATTCTTCAACAAGCTATTAAATAAAATGACATCATACACAAAATCAAACACCTCATTGTAATTAGGGCACAGTAAGGGGATGAAAAATGTAATTATATACACAGAAGGGTAAGATAGAGGTGAAAATACACATAAGATGTTCAGCGTGCATGTTTAAAAAAAATTAAGAGCAATGCTAAGGATATAATGTATATTTAAGCTGTGCTTGTGGGAGAGTGAATCGGAAGCAGATTTTTGGATTTTTTGAGTGCTTCTCCTTGTAAAGAGAACAATTCGAAAAACTGGAGTTTAAGTTAGTTATCGAGCTGTTGATGAGAAGAAACATATTTTCAATGACGGCCTCGGATGTATTCTAATTTTTTGCTAATTGATAATATAGTATGAGGAAAAGTATTGTCATTTCTATTCCCTTGGCACCTCATTAAATCAATCATTTTCCCTCACTACTTTCGTACGGCATAGCTAAATCACTTTTTTTGGAGCGTATACAAGTGTAAAAAATCATCGCAGAGATGTATAAACGTTGTGTAAAGGTGGGTTTATATTTATTAGTGAATTGCATGTGTTGTTTGTTTTTATTTTTCTAATTTTAAGTCATTATAATGTGTTGATGAACCTCCAGTGTAATTCGTACCTGACGACCTCAGTGTGCTCTTCGTGTGGTTTTAATCAAGAAAACTATGTCCCTCCTGTGGTAAGGCGAAACGGTACAACAATACCTGCGTGTGTCTGGGTGATGTTGGAACAGATGTGTGTGTTTTATCTTGCTGGGAATAGAATCTTTTGACTTAGAATCCGGTATTTTTGTGCGTATGTATACAGCCAAATCGTCGTCCTGAAGGAAACTCTAGATCAACTGCCCTTGTGGATTTGTCGCAAAAAGATATGGTGCCTGCATACGATTACGATGGATCGCAGAGCGTTGAACCCTTCGTAGAAAACCCATTTAATGAGCGATGGGAAGGAGGGCCCCCTGTGACTCGTTCTATGAAGAACACCACTGCAAACCCAGACTTTCGTCTCAAGCTGGCTCCCGAGGAGCAAGCTGCGAAGAGATCAGGAATGTTCCAGAAGGATGAGCGCCACAAGGCAGATCTTCCTCCCGAGTACCAAGAAGTGGTAACGGAAGGAATGAAACAGGCAGACGTGTTGATTGCAGGACTCAAAACTTACTACAAGCAGTACCTCCTTCCTCTTGAGAAGCTTTATCGATTTGACATATTCGACAGCATGGCTCTGACGGACGCCGATTTCGACTCTGTCCCAATGGTGCTGCTGTTGGGCCAGTATTCGGTAGGAAAGACCTCGTTTATCCAGTTCATGGTAGACAAGTCGTTTGAAGGTATGAGGGTGGGGCCTGAACCCACTACCGATAAATTCACCGCAATCATGTACGGAAAGGACGAGGGAGTCATCCTGGAAATGCAGCAGCTGCGATGGGTGACAAACCCTTCTCTGGATTGAACAAGTTCGGAATAGGTTTCTTGAACCGATTCGACTTGGTTACTTGTAATTCACCGTCTCTTAAGCACGTGACCTTCATTGACTCCCGGGAGTCCTCTCTGAGAGAAACAACGCGTGGGAAGGAACTATGACTTTTCAGAGGTACACATTTGTGTTTCTGCTTGTCTTTTGTTTGTTCTTCTCTCTCATTGTTTCATGTATCTTGTCTCTTTCTTTCGTTTTGTCTCTTTCTTTTGTCTTGTTTTCGAGCGCGCATACATGTGTTTCCACTGCGGCTGTACGTCTGCGTGATATCTTGCAACGCTAAGTGACCATTCATGTGCATGTCGGTGTGTGTATGTATGTGTTTGTAGGCTGTGAAGTGGTTCAGTGAGAAGTGTGACCGCACCCTCCTAATCTTCGACGCGAATAAGCTCGATATCTCTGACGAATTGAAGGATTCTATTCAAGCGCTGAGAGGAAATGAAGATAAGGTCTGTGCTGTCGCTCTTTCTGTGAACGATGCGTTGAATCCACATTGGCATTGAGTTATCCAATGTATAGATGATGTATGTGTAGTGTGTTTGCTCATTGATTTCGTAGCTTTTGCGTAGCTTACACGTCTGTTGCGCCCAAACTCTGTTGTCTCCTATTTTTGCCCTCTCCCTCACGTGTCCAGGTGCGTTGCGTGTTGAACAAGGCTGATCAAGTGAACACTCAGCAGTTGATGCGTGTCTACGGAGCATTGATGTGGTCGTTGGGCCGAGTGATTTCAACTCCTGAAGTGTGCCGAGTATACATAGGGTCTTATTGGAACGGAGAGATCAAGCCTTGTGGACACGAAGACCTCCTCTTCCAGGACGAGTCGGAGCTCATTGCCGACCTTGCATCGCTCCCTGCTAATTCCGCGATCAGAAAGGTACGTGAATTCCCCCTTCCCTCCTTCGCTATCGATATTTGCCTCCTTATACTTTCACCCACTCTGCTAGTACCTTTTGTCTTTGCCCAGTAGACGTTATGCTCGTTGATATTGCATAGCCCAGGCCAGTGTTGCTAACAAATGAACTGGTGAACTGTTTGTCTTGTGTGCATGTTTTTGTTCATGTGCGTTGCCCCTTGTCTTGTCCGATAGGCCAACGAGGTCATCAAGAGAGCCAAGTTCATAAGAGTGCACGCAGCCATTGTATCTTACATGAGAGCACAGGTAGGAATTAGCCGTGCGGCTGCTACTGTATTTCTACGTATGTGTGGCAACGGTCTGAGTTAGCTGCAAGATACTGAATTGTTGAACGGGATGAGCAGACATCATATGTTCCTGTGCGTGTCTTATTTGAAACTAATGTAATCACATGTATATGATTTATGAATTTATGTTATCGATGTTGTGCTTGTGCGTAGTTCGGCTTCTTCACGTGGGGAAAAGACAAGAAGCAGGAGAAGCTGCTGAATGACATCATATCGGTGTTCAAGCACGTGTCTGCAGAGTATAACATTCCCCAGAGTGACTTCCCCAACTTCGAGAAGTTCCGCTCGATCATGTCCGCAATGCAGGTCTACAACCTACCCTCTCTGGACAAAAAGAAATACAACAAACTCCAGTGGCTGCTGGGAGAAGGATTGCCTGATCTCCTCAAGAACATGCCCAACGTGTATACAGTCAGACAGATCAATAAGTAGTTGGTGGTCTGCTCATACATTTCCTAGTATGCGTATATGGGTGGTGAATGTGTAGGTTTTGCGCTCCGCTTTTGTCGAGAGAACCTACTCTATTCAAAGGGACGTGTCGACTTAATATTCAGCCTAAGTATTTCTGTTATTGTGTGTATTCGTATATCCAGCTGTCAGTAATTGTTGTCTACGTTAACCTCTTTTTGTAGCACACATTTTTGTTGTTCCGTCCTCTTTCTACTATTGCTATTGCTATTGCACCACGATTCTTTTATATTTTGTCAGTTATGTACGCTTGTTATGATATATAACATTTTATTTTCCTCTCCCCCCTTTTTTGTTTCATATATTTATGTGATGTTATTTCTCTCGTTATGTTGGCGTCATGTCATGTGTGAGGTGTGTGTTCTTGCGCAAGCATCATATAATTGTCTTGTTGTGTTAAATATTCGCATTATCACACTTAATTTCGAGTGTATATGGTTTGATACTTATTCGAAGTACTGCAATATATAATATATCAATACGTCAAAAGCCTTGACTGCTGATAATGACTACATCTTCCTCTCCATTCATCCCATGTTCTTTAGAAAACAATTTTTTTGTTGTCAAGTAATCGTTTTTCTCCAGCTATCTATTATGCTATCACTGAAGGTTGTATGTGCGTTCGTATTGGCTATTCCTTCGTGTATATTTTATATTGTAACCTGTAAAATACATAGCTCAAAAGTCTCTAATCATTCAGCTGTAGATGTCCAATGGCAGCAATGATTGTATCCGTATCTGTCACTTTCAAATAAACTCTTTACATTTTCTTGCACATAAACGTGCCGTTTCGGTCAATGAGATTAAGTGTAGTTACTCTAATCACGATTGAACAAGTGTTGTGTATCTCTTACTATTTGCTTGCACCAGGGAGTTAAAAGTTGTTTCAGAAGATAGAGTTTGTTTGAAGTGGAAAAAAAATCTGTTATGCGTTACTTTCTGTCCAAAAATTCTGAGAAATTAGAATAAATGCAATAACTCTGTGTCTATTCTAACACATTTCGAGCAGAGTAGATATATTACTGTAAGGTGTATACTCAAAACTGAAATCCTATATTTGTCTTCAAAAAAATTGTACGTAGAAAAAAAATATGGACTTTTCCGGTGTTGACTTAAATATTAGTAAGTAACATGTACATTTCTTCTTTTAATGAAGATGTAAATTATTTGAGTTCGGACCGCATTGTATGTATATGATATCAACGCACTTGCTTAGTGTTTGTGTTTCTTTGGTTGTGCAAATGTGTAGGATTTTTGGATGTACAGAAAGCAAGGATGCGGCAATTGTATGAGTTAAAAAAAAAACTCCTAACTGGCTGGATGATGGACTCACTGAGTACGAGCTCTACGTTAGGAATACTTGCTGGAGTACGTACGTGCAAATTGCCCTAAGCAAAGTGTTTCTCATCCACTCAAAGCTCTATGATCTGGACGCAATGCTGCGGGACTTCAGAGCAGGGACTGTATCTGGTCTTGTGACGAGGGATGAGCTCATCAAGATCCTCCTGTCATATGGGTTCAGCAAACCCGATGCAACGGAAGTAACGGACTCTTACTTTTCGGATGGAAATTATGAAAACAGAGAAGAGTTGTCTTTCTCCCGCTTCGTCGAATACTTCACCTGCTTTATCTATTTTTAAGCTCATTCAATCTTTTGCAAAGCAGGCATATTCAGTTCGTATCTAGTTGGGCATCATATATTCCCTACTGCAAGGTTTATATACGTATAGAGAGAGAGAATGTATGCTTCTGTGTGGTTTGTGCGTGCTGACACTATGGTACATGCGCAAGTGCAAACATAAATGTGAATGTGTGTGTAGGTATCAGGAATACAGTATTGAGTACGACAACCTGATCGACGTGAAGGAGATCCGTCAGTTGTACCATTCACAACTGGGCAGTGTATTAGGTGTGTACGAGGCCTCCAAGTGTTTGGGGGTAGCTGACAACGACCCTGTCTGGGCTCGTGTCAATCACGGAAATGATAGTGTGGTACCTGCACAAATACCAAATGTACAGGAGGGAAAGGACTAGGGGTCTACGAAGAGTCCAGGTCTAGTCAATATTTTTCAAGCAAAGAGTAAGGCGTGTGATTTGTTGTGGTCATCATATTGAGTTTACACAAAGGGGAATGTATGTAATACATCAAATAATAAAAGATTTGTTGATTCCTGGATAGATAAAAATCATTCTTCGGGATTGTTTGGTTGTAAAATTGTAAAGAATTTCATATCTATAGAACAAATAGGAAACGGTTGCATAAAGTGTGTTTTTAATCCGAAATAAGCACTGATATAAAGAGATGTATGTGATTGTATATATAACAACACGGAAGACGTGGGCATCAGATAATTTATATTCAGAGAAAGATGTTGAGTTCTATGGACTCCATGCTAAGGGGGTCAGCACAGAGATGGACAGTGAAAAAACTAACAGATATAGTCTAGTAGATGGGTCATAACGTATTAAACCATAAACTAGGTGAGTAACCACGCAAAAATAAAGCAAGGCAACAATAAAAACTAAATGAAAAAGTAAATGAAACATAAACATTGGAAGAGCTGACTACAAGGACAAAACGAAAAAATTAGGAAAATGGAAATAAAAAATAAACAAGAAAAAGCAAAAATCAAATCGAATCAAATCAAATCAAGCAATAGCAGAATATATAGACGTTGTTGAAAACAATATATGTAGTGTTTAGTAGGTAAAAAAGTGGTTGTCCCTTAGTTCGCGGGGGCCGTGTGGCTCTGATCCGCTACCCTTCTAAATGGCGGGCCCTCCTCTCTTCACTCTGGACGCAACGACGGTGATATCATCGTTTCTCCCCCGCTCCACATTACGTTGTTGTCCTTGGCGAGGATGGAGAATGGGGTGTCATTGAAGCGGTCGTTGGACGCCTCGAATGCTCTCTTGGCTACCTCGTCAGCGATGATTTGAGGAGAAGCAAGGGTCATTCCGGAGGTAGACTTGAAGTTTTCTTCTTCGATTGCGTTTGCCACAGAGACAATAGAGTCAATAGACATGTTGTCGAAGAGCCCATCGCTTGCAGTGATGATTAGATCACTCTCCTCCACCACCACGTTGATTAGTGCTGCGTCTGCAGGTGTTTCAAATCTCCGGAAGCTTCCATCAACGTCTACCCCAAGCTGCATAGGGCAATCGAACTCCTTCAACTGGGGAACAGAGCGGTACACTACCTCATACTCCATCGTCCCCCTAGAGGAGGAAGAAGGGAAGCCGAGGGGGGAGGAGGTGGAGAAGAAGGGTCGAGGAGGTCATCGGTGACGTTGTGGAGAAGAGCTCTCCTTCTCTTGTTGAGGTTCTTCAATCTCAGTAGAATGAACCCGGAGTCGCCAATGCTCACAACGTGTAGTTGGTGGCTTCCGCTGTGAGGGTACAGCACCAGAACACATATTGTACTGCTTCCAACACATCTCTCCCTCAGCATGCACTGCCAGATGTGTTGGAGGATCGAAAAGGGGAAGGGAGGGCCACGTCGCTTGCAGGTACACAGGAGTAGGGGAATGGAGAGGAAGGGATCAGAGGCTTAGGGGGGGACTGGGGAAAAGGAGGGGGAACGGAGCCCACGGAAGGGGAGGAGGAAAGGGGGAGGCAGGAAGATCAGGAGATGAGGAAATAGGCATGGAGGAGGACGAAAGGGGAGGCGAAGAGAAGGGAAAGGAGCTCTTAGGGGGGATGACACGGTGCAGTAAGAGTCAGAGGAAATATCTTCGGTGGGAGAGGAGACGGGGGCGGAGGCAGAGGAGAAAGAGGATGAGAAGGCGGAAGAGAAGGAGGAGGAGAAAGGGAAGGAGGAGGACGAAACGCGATCACTTCCTGCGCCGATGTTGTTTTCGTTGTCTTGAACGTCTAGCTTCTCTATTCTCGCCCTCAGAGCCCTCTCCTCCTCCTCAGCCTCCCTCTTCTTCCTCCACTCCTCCTCCTTCCACTTCCTGCGCTCCTCCTTTTGTTCCCTCTCCCACTCCTCCTCCATCTCCCTCCTCAGCCTCGCATCCCTCTCCAGACGAATCTCCTCTTCTCTGGATACGGAGGTAGATGAAGGAGAAAGAGAAGCAGAAGGGGAATGGGAGAGCGAAGAAGAGGGAGAGTGAGATAGAGAGTGCGAGGGAGAAGGAGAGGGAGATGGAGAGGGGGATGTTGGTTCGTTGGACTGGTTGAAAGGGGTTCCCTCGTGTACCTTGGCGTGAGACAGACCAATCCTAGAGTCAGAGGGGGGAAGGAAAAAGATTGAGGGGGGATTGAAGAAGGAGGGGGAGATAAAGAAGAAGAAAGGGAAATTTCACGTTCCCTCTCTTCCCTCTCCCTCTCCTCCCTTTGTCTGTCCCTCTCGGCCTCCTCGTCCTTCCTCTTACGTTCCTCTTCCCTCCTCATTTCCCTGTCTCTCTCAACCAAATCCTCATCCCTCCCATGCTTCGCACTCCACTCCCTCTCCCATTCCTCTCTTCTTTTCGCGTTGTCCGCTTGCCTTGCCCTCGACCTCTCCCTTTCCTCCTTATCCCTCGCCCTATGATCCAATACAGAGGCGATCGCCTCGTCGTTTTTCGCAACCTCTTCTCCGCACACACTACATACCACTCCGTACCTCCCCTCCACCTCCTTTTTCAACCTGTCGATTTCCTTGTTGTGCTTTCTCCTCCACCACAAATAGCTCTTCTTCTTCTCCTCCCTCCTCCCTCCATACATCTCCATCTCCTTCTCCGTCAGATATCCGACCCCACCCCCCTCTTCCCCACTCATGTACTCATCTTCCGCCTCCGCCCCCTCCTCTGACTCTGCCTCCTCTCCATCTTCATCACACACATCTATGTCATCCTCGCTCTCTCCTTCGTCCAAATAGTGTCTCTCCCCGGAGTGAATCTTTACTCTCCTCACATTCGCCTCCTCTTTCTCCTCTCCAGCAACAAGTCCTTCTGCGTCACTTACCTCCCTTCTTCCCACCCTTCTCCCCTCGCTTCCGCTGGGCCCAGTCCTTCCCTCCATCTCAGAGAAATCAACCACCTCACTGCTGCTCTCCCCCTCGTTCCCGATCTCCCTCTCCTTCTCCTTCGCATCGTAGTCGCTCTCCCTCTCCCCCTCATCTGTCCTACAGGTCTCATCCCCGTCTGTCTCCTCCTCCCACCCATCCTCTCCCCACTTTTTCCCCGCCCTTCCCTCTCTCTTCCTAGCAGCCTCTTTCTCTTCCTTGTCTCCTTCCCCTGCAGCTCTCCTGCGTTCACTCCTTTCCCTGAGCAAGTTCTCCCTCTGTCCCTTCTTCTGCAACCTCTGAATTGTGGTTGCTGTGTTTGAGCCTCCACATGATGTAATCCAAAGCTAGAGACACCAGTCTTCTCGAGAACACTCCTCCGTCTACGTTCATCTCCATTCTCCACGAACTCACTCCGTCCGCTACTGCTACCACGGAGTAGGGTAGGGTGGGGTTCGCATTCGCTTCATCTTCCCTCAGCGCAGTCATGACCATCACTGCGTCCTCTCCCCCGTCGCAGCCTTCTTGGGGTGAGGAATGTTACATACAGAGGAAGAGAGATAAAGAGGTCCTGCCTCCGTCGACAAGCGAGGGGTCCGGAAGATCAACGTGTCAGGAGGGACTCCTGGGGATCCAAGAGGCGAGAGGGGAGAGGGGAGAGGGAAAAGGTAACAGGGGGGAGGGAAAAGGGAAGAAGAGGGAGGGAAATGGAAAGAGGAAAGAGGAAAGAGAGGTGTCAAAAAGAGGGGGACAGAGAGATTAGGAAAAGCTAATCAATGGGGAAGAAAATGATGAGCAGAACGGGTAGATAAGATGAAAGAGAAGGAAAGAAGAGGAAAAATAGAAAAGGTATAGGGGAATCAGGAAGGGTGTGCATTACATGACGTACCTGTCCTGGGAAGGATGTCTCTCATGAACAAAGACTTCACATCCTCCGCACTCTCCTCCCAACTCCTCGCCCTCAGGTCCGCCTCGTCCTCAGATGAATCAGGGGAGTAGGGCGAAGAGGGGGAGGAGGCAACGGATGCGTAGTAAGAGGATACTGATGAGGAGAAGGAAGCGTCAGGGAGGTTGGTGGTTCTCCTGGTAGATGTGGAGGAGAGATATGCTTTGTATGCGTGACTCGCATCCAGGACGTCTGAAATTGAAAGGAGTCCTACCATGAATGACCCTCCTACGTATGAATCTAACACAGGCAACTGCTTATTCCCTGATGTTGCTATTGCTGACAAAATCAACTCAGGAGGATCCTCTGCAAAAGCTACTATAACCTAAGATATGCGTAGATATGTACACATACAAACATAACAAATACATCCATATGCAAAAAAAGATAGCGAAAAACAACACGGGACCATTCGAAAGTGTAAAAACATGAATGAACAAATATCGGAAAGACCGTTTAGAAAAATATGGAACTTCGCAACGGAATAAGAAAAAAAGAAAAAAGAAAAAAGTAACAGTGGAACCAATCAAATAAAAGGAAATAAAAGGGAATTAAAGATAATAAAAGAAAATTAACGATAATGAAAGAAAATTAAGTTTGCAGATGAGATTGATAAACTGGGCGAGAATGAGGAGAATAAAAACAAGGGTAAAGAAAAAATAATCGAACTAATTCAGAAAGCTGAGCTTACCTTAGAACGAGGGGTCATGACATCGCGAACCCGTCTATCCTGCCACCTACCTCCGTTCTGTTCGCATTGAGCAATCGCCAAGAGAACGTCTCTCTCCGTCACAACTCCCAGAAACGAATCATCCTGTTGCACAACCAACGTACTCACTCTCTTCGAAATCATCCGCAGCAACGCAGGGTACAGTCGAGTATCCATTGACACCGCATATGCTCTCCCATCCAGTCCCTTTCTGAGTAGTACTTCTGCGGCAGTGGGAGCTCCGTCTGTCCTAGGCTTGATGGACAGTCCTCGGTACTGAGGACGCGTGGATGAAAAGCATCTCACATTCAACTTCATCTTGTTTACGCTAGAAACTCTCCCCGTCCAGCTAGAAGTATTAAATGTTCGGGAGAATATGGATGATTGGCGCATATGATGAGGTTTATGTAGTGATTCCATCGCTAGAGTAGCTCGTTTCACTGCGTACGATCCCCATCCTCTAGCCGGAGCACTGGCTTTCTGGAGAAGGAGGTTCATGTTTAAAGGGTAGACAGGTCCTGCAAATAATGTAGTTGAGAAAGTGCTGTGCATACAAATAAATAGTGCGTGTGGATGTAAGTTGTTTCGCAAGCTTAAGGAAATATCTTAGCCTTATAAAATGAAGGAGATGAAGTTGGCAACAAGAAAGAGAATTTTGAAGGCCTACCTTGTATTTAAAAGACTAAATAGAGAACAACAAAGTCTTCACTAGAATCGAATAGGACTTGAAGCACATAAATAAAGTTGATTTGAAAAATATAATGCAAGGCACAATTGATTAATGTCAGAAAAAATGCAGAATGAAGTAGGAATGTGTTTTCAAACTGCACGTGTCAGAAAACTAGGAAAATGATGAGGTATGGATATACGCACGTGTTCTCCTCATGAAAAATATAACTCTTGAAGTAAAACATGTGTGTGAAATTACTCTTTTTAAAGCAAAGAAAAACAGAAACCGAATTACCTTCCTAGACACTGCTAGAAAACAAATTGTAATTCACACTCTTGTGGGAAAGTGGCAGGCGGCTGTGCATGTGCGAACACATTTCCAAAAAGCGAATGACCACATGTCTATGAATAATTTAAATAAACAAATGTTTCTCTGAGAATCCTAATATATGGCCTGTTAGCTCAGTGGTAGAGCACCCGCTTAGTAAGCGGAAGGTCACGAGTTCAATCCTCGTACAGGCCTTTTTTTTATGGTCCGCCCTTTTCTTCTACTTTTATGACATTGATTTTGATCATAAATTATCCCCATAGTATGATATATTTTGATAGAATGTTTTTATTGATTTATTTTTTCATATATGTTACTAATCAGTTTGTCAATTAGAGTTATTTTTGCGCTTATTATATCTTATGACTATTCTAAATTGTTGCTCTTATTCGTTCTGAGGTTTTCAATAGAAAATAAAAGCGCTAAAAATGTATTATTTAACGTAAACATAATACATTTAGATAAAATATAGTACATGGTATTCAATCATTTAAAAAGTATCTAATGATATCTAATTGTGTATGAGTTTATTAGCACAAACAATGACAACCCCACAACATATTCTCAATTTGATGAGCGCGATATGTTTTTGAAAAACCACAATGCTGTTTATTTTTTTTAAACAGAACTACAGTAGTCGCAAATCGTCTGTATAATAACACCATTCTATGCATGTTTCAATGAATATTCAAACTTTCTATGTTACATATGCTAACAACTGTCTGTGCTTTCATTTCTTGCAAATACTAGAGATGAAAGAGTCTGCACTCAATAGCAGTACAAACTCAGCATTTATCTCCGACAAGAGAGAGTTAACTCAAGAAGAATTAAAACAACTGGAAGAAACGGAAAAGAAGCGAAGAATTCGTCTTGCTGAAAATCAAAAAGAACAAAAAAGAAGACAGCTTGAGAATGTAGACAATGGTTCAGTGTCAATGAATGTGATTAAGAAGCAACAGAGAGAAGAAGAAGACAAGAGACTCCGCAAGCTGCTAGACCCGGAAGAGAAACTATCTAACAGAGAATGGAGGGACACCAAATGTGCATACATGATGCGTTTACATGGGAAAGAACCCCCTAGGAAAATAACAAAAGAGGAAAGAAGAAAGGAACAAGCAGATGCAAGGAGAATGAAAAGAGAGAAGGAGAGACAGCTGGCAGCTGAGAAAGGCAGACCATTCTGTGTACAATACGGAGAGATTGTAAATGAAGATAAGGGAGGATACGTAAACGATGGGATCTTACACTCAACTGATTATTACGAAAAGGATGGGTTTAGGTGCGTCTGGCCATACCCCTACTGCTATACTTCCTTTGCCAAGGAAAGATGGACAAGTAGGTTAGCTTGTCCTGATATGACATATACATAGTCAAATATAATTGCGTTGTACTCATTCACATGCGCATGTATGGATACTTGTCTGACAATTTTTTTTTACAGCACCTATTGATTACACAATCAGAGTATGCCCAAACCCATTATTCCTCTCTCTGTTCTCATAATTTTTGATAAACATTATCTATTCTACATGCACGCACAGACAAAACGTTGCGAGAGATAGTGAATTCGGAGTTCGCTTCCTTCGACGTGAATTTTTTGGATAATGCAGTACGGAACAACAAGGTTAGGGTGAACGGTAAAGTCGTGAGCGGAGACTACGTGATGCAGCACAACGACGTATTAGAACACACAGTACACAGGCACGAGCCGCCAGTAACGAACGAAGACGTGGTGATTGTGCGGGAGGACAAGGAGAGGGGACTACTGGTCGTGAACAAACCCAGCTCGGTCCCTGTGCACCCCTGCGGAAAACACATGTTCAATACGTTAGTTTATATCTTGGCGAAGGAAAAGGGAGTCTCACACCTCAACATTGTCCACCGAATCGACAGCGCTACCTCAGGACTCCTTATCTTAGCTAGAAATGGAGTAGCAGCGAAGGCTTTCTCCGATCAACTGCAAAACCACGAGCTACAGAAGCACTACTTGGCCAGGGTGAAGGGGAAGTTCCCAGGAAGTGAGGAGGAAGCCCTGGCTCTAAGGGAGCGCATTAGGGAAAGGGAGGAACAGGAGAGGGAGGGCGAACAAGAAGCAATTTCCAACGAGGAGGGTGGAGTTAGAGAGGGGAGGGGAAGGAAGGGAAGGGGAATCGGCGTGCGAGTGGGAAGAAAGGACATGTACGCTGATAAGCAATCGGTTGAGGGGAAAAAAAGAAACAGAAGGAGAAGGAGCGAAGGGCAAAGAAGATAAGAGCTGTGATAGAGAAGAGAAATGCTCAGGCAGAGACAGATGGAGATCCTTCATCGAGAAAAGGAGAGGAAGGAGAGAAGGAGAGAGAGGAGGGAGGGAAGGAGGGAGAGAACAGGGGCAAAACGGTGGGAGAGGTAGGGAAGGAGGAGGAAGATGAAGAGGAGGAGGAGGCAGAGGAAGATACGACTTCTCCCTTTTCTGTGGAGGATATAACGGGAGTGATCGTGAGGTCTATTAGAGATCAAAAATATTATGACGAAGAGTTCCAAGCTTTTCTCGATTTAAAAGCTCAGAAGTCTCAGAACTGCGAGCACTCATCTTCTTCCCTTTCATCTCCCTCTTCTTCGCTTTCTTCTGTCCCCACAACCTCTTCCCCCCGTTCTTCCTCCCCCTCTCACTCGACGTGGAGGGCTCTGTCGAGGTCGAAGTGGACAGACCCATCGACATCGTTAACCCCAAACACGGGTAAGCCACGTGTTCCTACGCACTCGTTCCCCCATACACTCTCAATCTGCTGCACACTCACTAACGTACATCTATACATACATACTCACATTGTTCGCTCATATTGCTCATTCGACCAACTCTCTACTACCCGTGGCTCATCACCACTCGCTCTTCACACATTTCTACCTTCCCCCACTCCCTTTTTTTTGTTCGCTTGCAGAGTCTACGGTGTAGTTCCTACGGGGAAGATAAGTGTTTCTCGCTTTCGACTGGTGAAGTATGACCCCGTATCAGACACTAGTCTTGTCCACTGTATGCCAAAGGTACCAACTCCTGCTATTGAATCCTTTCGTTAACCCTCTTTGTTATTGCTCCTATTAAGTTGCTCATGCTTCCTCCCTTGCGCTTAATACACGTTCGCATGCCATCTTAGTTTCTAGTACGAACCTTCATCGTTCAGCAGTACATTATATCGCACTCTGCCTACAATACTGTGCATCCTGCTTTCACCTTTTCTAACCCTTTTCTTCTCAACCGTCCCTCCCCTACTTTCCCCTCCCCTTAGACTGGCCGGACTCACCAGCTAAGAGTCCATTTACAGTACCTTGAGAAGGGAATAGCGAACGACGAGAGGTATGGGGGAGACTCCTTCCTCAAGTGGACGGGCAGCGGTCCAAAGTCGGACAAGAAGACCTTCACTCAGTCGTCTTCTGGCGCAGAAAAGGCCCAGACTGATGAGGAGAGGTTGGAAGAAGGAAGAAAGAGGGAGGAGAGGAGGAGGTATTTGTGGGAGAAGAGCGTGGATTGCACTTGTGTGTTCTGCGTCAATGTTAACACTGGAGTGTGGAAGAATAGGTTCCACTACTTGAGAGAGGATAATCTTTCGGAGGAGAGTGAAGAGAATATGCAACACAGAACGTTCAAGTCCGTAGTCGATGAACTCAAGTCCAAGGAGGAGTCTCCTGTTGGCTCTCCATCACACACCACTTATTCTGTAGATGCTGATACATCCCTGATAGAAACAAGGAAGAAGGCATTCGACTCGAACAATAACATCAACTGGGATGTTCTCCTCCCTAGTAAGCATTATTCAGATTACTCACATTGCCCCTCCTCCTTATCCGCACATACACACTCACTGAAATTGATCACACACAGTCCTACGTACGATCATACACACATTCACGCAAATACCCTTTCTCACATTTCCATTAACTCGCGATGTCTGTTTCGGCGTTTGTTTCTTCCTACTCTTACTGTTCCACGCCTGCTACTTTCTCTTCTCACCTTCACACTTGTTTGCTGCACGCTCACTCTTCCTCTTCCTTCACTATCTCTTCCTGTCTTGTATAATACACGCCCTTTCTGTGGCAGTCCTGACATGAACCCTGACAGAGAAGTGATCTGGCTTCACGCGTTCAAATACGAGAGCAAGGAGTGGGAATACAGCACTATTCTGCCTTGCTGGAGTGGAATTGATTTCCTCCACATCCCAAAGTTCATCCCTCCGGAGTTTTCTTCTCTGATTTGAGCACCCACTACGAAGGTTTCAATTGAAAATCCCCATGCACACACTAATATAAAACTATTTATTTTGTTACTCTGTTAGCTATCGATCTTTTCTGTTCTTGGAGTCTGTCCATCACCTCAGAGGTCTGAGACCACCCTTCGTTGGCTCATACTTCTCTTGGATAAAAACTTAGTTACAATAAAATTACCATTTCCTAAAAAGGCACAAACAGAGTTATTCATGGTTAAATTGGATTTGGAATATTCATTTTATTTTATAATTATTTACAGAGCTAATAACATTGGAAATTGACAAGACTCTCACAGAAAAATGAAACGAAGAAAACTTCTTCGCAACCTATCTCTCGTAGTCCTAACTGTCAGACACTAAACTAAAACCGCACGTAACCCCTCTTTCATATACATTCATTCTTTAACATTCTGTTCCGCCCACTAAGGATCGTCAAGGATACTGCTAGATTCGTTCACTCAAATGCCTAACCCGAAGTGGTTGACTTAGTGGTGGGAAGGGACGGCGTATCCCTTGTCAGAGAGCTGCTTGTTGATGTTGTAGTTGACAGTGAATGCTCCGACGGTGACGTATCCGAGGAATCCGAAGACGGTGGCGAAGTAAACAGGACGGATGTAGTTTCTGATGGTGTTCACAGCCTTGAGCTCTCTCATGTTGAAGATACGTCCATCGAACTTAGCGAGAGAGTTGTGGGTCTGATAAGACTCAGGGGTGTAAGGAGACATCTTAACGTTCTCGGGGGTCAACTTGTGGAACCTGTATCCCTCGTAAGTGAAGGGCTTCTGGTCGGCGATGTGGCTGTACTGCTGTAGCCAACAAAATCACAGAGTAAACGGTATGAGTGACGACAAACATATTGAGGGCGTGTCAATTGCGTGCATATTGTATAACCACACAATATATGTGTTGTATATAAATTTCACCGAAAATCGTGTTAGTTACTAATTATGTCATTCTCTTGTCCAGTATTCTGCCGAAGCAAAGACATGGGCGTACTGACATCTAGAACACAAATTTTATGTAGTCAACAAGTGTCGTAAAGTATCACTATCCTCGAAAATGTATTCAACGATAGCAATACTATAAAGCTGTTCCAAAGAATAGCGTATGCTCACATTTGCGCACTCATATACGAAATGCACAGCAGCATTGGAAGTAAGCGAAAATATGTTACAAAGATTTGCGTAAGTGCAAAATCAAAACAACAAAAAAATTGGAGTGATGTCTTTAAATAAAGTGTGTGTGTACGTTACCTGGGACATAGTACTAAACTAGATGATTTAAACCTATCGGCTGAATTAGGAGAGTAATGTCAAGGTTGGAGCAAAGGATAACAGATATTTTATTATCTTTCTTTTTGAATTGTAGTACATTTAAAGGCAGGTAATAACGTTACTATTGACTATATATGCCTCTATACTTTTGCCCATCTAAACGCCAACCACTTGATTTCTATCCACGTGGATTCTATATGAGTTTATTACCAGGCGTCATCCTTCAATATGTGAAACTTCCATTGAATCACTCTTTATTCATATTTTTAATAAAAGACAACTTCCAAACGTGAAAAAATGTGATAATGGTTAACACTTTGTTGACTAAAAACACGTTGGTAATGGGATACGTACAGAATTTCTCAGTAAATTGCGTAGAATTGTGTATGCTGATCAAGTTAAAGAAATATGACTGCACATATATTGGGTAGGAAATATCTTCTGGCATCCTTCTCTAGGTACGTCTACTTGTCCTCTCCTAAAGTCTGCCAGTTGGTTTGATTTTCCAGCATTACCCTCATGTCTCAGGTATGTGTATTTTGATTTGTTGTTTATATAATTTATTATATATATTTACTGTATTTCTTTTATGTAAATTGTAGTTCTACATCAAAATGTATGGGTTTTTTTGTTGCTTTTTTTCTCACTGCTCTTTCCTTAGTGGTATTTCTTCCTTGACAAGTGCTCAATACCTAAGTTTTATTGAGCACTGATTAACGGATGGAAAATACTCCACAATAGAAACATTAAGACGTCGTACTAATTGTTATTGAATTCCTGTTTTTTCTATTATTTCTTAAATATGATGACTGTCCTCAATCTCCCCCCTCTCTTCTACTCTAACTTTATGCTCTTCAAACATTGAACGTATTTCAATTTTCAATCGTATCGATTGATCTCGATGGTAATATTTGGGATACATTCCAATGCCTATATTATTCCGATGACACCTTTGTTATGAAAATCAAACAACATGTACTTCCGTGTTGCGATGTTTACGATGCGTGTATTCGGGCGTGCGCAGTACAGCTCCATTGCCGACCAGAAGCCCTTCACTTACGAGGGATACAGGTTCCACAAGTTGACCCCCGAGAACGTTAAGATGTCTCCTTACACCCCTGAGTCTTATCAGACCCACAACTCTCTCGCTAAGTTCGATGGACGTATCTTCAACATGAGAGAGCTCAAGGCTGTGAACACCATCAGAAACTACATCCGCCCCGTTTACTTCGCCACCGTCTTCGGATTCCTCGGATACGTCACCGTCGGAGCATTCACTGTCAACTACAACATCAACAAGCAGCTCTCTGACAAGGGATACGCCGTCCCTTCCCACCACTAAGTCAACTGCTTCGGGATAGGCATTTTATGTTTCATATGAGTCTTCTGGACAGGACTTGACTCATATAAAACATTGTTTTTATTCTACTCACACTTCGATATATATATTCATCATACCACTTTACTTGTTCTACCATCGGTGCATTGCATGCTCACGCTTGGTATGATTAGCATAGTCAAAATTCAAGGGTTTGGAGTGATGGATAGCCTGAGCAGCGTCGCGTCTCTTTCTTTGAGCGTCTCTTTTCTGATTCTTCGGCTGTTATTTCTCTTTTTCCAGTCAAAGGCCTTAGCCTCTTTTCATTTTTAGCGAGCCTACAAAATGATTATTAAAACAAATAAATTTCTTCACAACTACAGCTAAATATTTTCACCAGAATTCACATGGACATGGGAGTACTTTCTAAAACAGACAACCGAACTCTTCTACTCTTGGTTCTTTTGCTGAGTACTGAAGTTTGACATCGTTAGGGGCTGTTTATTTTATTTGTTAATAAACTGTCAGTTAGAAAAACAAAAAGAACAATTGAACTTTTCATGCTACAAGCGAGTTTGAGTTCCCTTTTGACAAAAAAGAAACATGCGCGCAATAAAGTGATGCCACATACATCACTGGGCAGTGCCGTACACAGATACGATCTGAACCTCGATGGTGAAGATTGAACTACACCTTCAGTTAGCATTCATTAAGAAATGAATACAATGAATATAACACCATACTCCAACTGTGTCGTTCACTCAAGAGACAATGTAATGCTTTTATTATCAACTACACTTAAACACAGCTCGTTTGAAAGAACGACGTGATGATAATCAAACAAATCCAAAGAGATAGAATATGAGATGGGTCGAAACATTCAAAGCAGAATAGGAGAGACGGGAAGGTGAACAAACAGAAAACACACTAAAGACAAGGAGTATGCATGCGCTGAGACGCATGAAAAGGGAAATAAATAGCATGCAAGGGGAACTACACAGAGCTACGCGGTGAAAGAGATGGGGCAGCGCAAGGAGAGAGGAGAGGCTAGTGAAACAAGGAGGAAACTGGGAAATAACAACTACTACACAAATACATAAAAGCAGTCTATGCTTGTAGACAGAAAGAGACAGAGAAGGGGGAAGGGAACGAGAAGAGATAGACAGAGGAACAAGAGGATTCCTTCAGAAAGATAGGTCGGGCTAAGGCTGAACAAAGGAGGAGGAACATAACTACGACTACTCGAGACTGACTCACACACGACACAAGTCTTAGTATACTCGTACGCTCGAAGGCTCAATGTCCTTCAGCAACTTGATGTAGCTGTATCCCCTGTCTCCTACCTGGTATCTCTCTAGGAAGGGCTTCCACACATCGTTTGAGATGTAAGATTTCCCGCCAAAAAGGACCTGGTTGGAGACGTTAGAGTTTAGGACATTGGTGGAAGAGAGAGGCTTAGAAGAAGAGAGGGACAGCGCAGAGGAGCTCTTCCTTCCTGGAACTGGGCAGTCTCGACATCGAAGTTGGGAGAGTTGTTGAACTTGGTGGAGAAGGAGAAGGGCAAGGCGGAGAGAATGATCTTGAACTGGCTCTCATTCACGAACCCCTTTCTAAGTTTATCTACGTCTTCGAAGCGGTCTCTGAGGTCGATTTGGCGGAGCCTCACGACAGCACGGAGAGAATCAAGGAGGATATCACACTCCTTCTGCTTCGAGTCGGAGAAGGCTGAGGGGACTGCGCCAGACGCAGACGCAGTCGCAGACAGAGCGTATGCTTCGTTGACGTTTTCCTCTTCATTGGCCCATTGGTTTTCTCCGCTGCGGTGAAGGTCGCTGAGGAAAGTAACATAGTCGAACATGAGAGGATCAGATCCCTGGATGAGGTAGGTCTCGGTCAGCACATCTACCTCGTTCTTGAGAAGGGACACATTGAAGTACTGCAGACAGCGAGGGAACGACGATGCAGGGATCACCCCGTGGTTCAACTTGTCCACAGTCTTGAACACATCCGTGTCGATTTCGTTTCCACTTCCGTTGCCCGCTCTCCTTCTTTCCAGCAGAGTCGAGAGCTTCCTGAGGACAGAGATGGGGGAGAGGGAGAGGTTGTGTGCAGTGGCGAAAAATCCCAGGTCTCCAGTCGAAGTCTTCCAGCTACCGTTTCCTCCATCCCTTCCGCCCCTTCTCAGTGCAGGATTAGACGCAATAGAAACCTCGTCGCTGTCTTGGTCCGCAACTTCCTTGGCATACTTCCAGTTGGAGTGATTGACGTCGTGGTATTCACTCGACCCAATCACGTCGAAGCAAGAGGGGCTTGCTCTGCCTACTCTGCCCACTCCCCCGTATCCGTGGGTTCCGCTCTTGTTGCTCTGGACAGTCCAGGTACCATTGCGGGAAAGGATTGAGTCAGAGGACGGGGGATTTTCGACATGGCTGTAGTCGTAGAGGTTCTGGTTGTTCTTGGGGAGGTGGGAGATGTTCGAGGAACGGCCAAAGTGCATTGAGGGACGGGATAGGGAGGAATCAGAGAATGAGGAGGAGTCCGAAGAGGATGAGGAGCAGGTGGGGGAGAAGGCGGAGAGGGAGTTCTTGGTGTTGTTGAAAGAAACGATGTCGCCAGAAGACCCGGCAGTGGGGTTGGGGGGGAACAGATCAGTCAGGAAGGCCCTGTAGTTTACCTCGGTGGGGGACTTGTAGTAGTAAAGTGAGATGAGCTGGAGCTCAGCGGAGGTGAGGGTGGGGTCCAAGAGCGACACCACCGACTGGAACTTAAAGGGTACACGAACCCCACATTCAGCTTGTCAAAGCTTCTGAATTCACTTACAGGGTTCAACCTCTTCTTCTCTGCGTTGAATCTGATCTTGTTTAGCAAACGGTTCACATCTTTTTGAATAGTCACGGAGTCGAGGGAGGAGGAGTCGAGGGTGGGGGAGGTGAGGGAGGTCGTTCCTGTGAGAGAGGAGAATGTCTTATTCACCATGAAGGGAGAGTCACCCGCATCTATGCGGATTGACGAAGAAAGAGAAGAAGGGATTGACAAAGGAGCATACTGTTCACCCATCGGAACATCGTTGTTATGTATATCACGCACCAGAGGAAAGTATGAACCAATAAGATCGAGGGGTAAAGGAGGCGGCACGCATAGCACAACACAACAATACACTCGCATATATTTCCGAGATAATATACATCAATCAAACACGCACGCTCAGAATTATAACATGTCTCAGTTAAACACCCATTTCTGACTTATATAGTACAACACAGCAGAATAAACATACGTTTCTATTGAAGCTAGGGACGTTCTCCACATCTACCACGAAACGGTCGTAGTTGATTGAGTGACCATCCCCATTATCATTGTACATCGACAATAACACATTCAACTCATCGTCTGACAAATTCTTCAGCTTCTGAACATTCAAAATCGAGCGGAACCTTCCAGCTTCAATCCTTCCGCTACGAAGACTGCGTACACATAACAAACATAATAGTTTTCTGCTTAGCAAAAAATACAACATAAACAACATACAAACAGGTAACTGATCACAATACACCTTCCTATTCTAACATTCGTATATTGAAAACCAACTTACGGATCATAAGTTCTGAATAAAGTACGCAGTTCGTATCCTCCTGCTTAACCTTAACTCTGAACTCTGCAATGAGCAGCTCAGCTTCAGACATGTCTACACATATAACAACAATAATAAACACACATATATATTAAAATCTGCGATTTGGCCATACCCAATATCTTCATATCCTGGTATTAACATATCTTAAAACAAAGGTCATTCTCCAAGAACGAGATTATCAATTCAATGTTATGCAATGCAGTCACTCCTGACCGCAAAACAGACAGGACTGAGACCGCCACTGTCCCAACTCAATTAATTCAATCTGACACATATATATAATATATAAAATGAAGGTACACTCATAGTATGCACTGTTTTCGTCTATCTAGTGTTTTTCTTTGACTTATATACCACTCTACATGCTAATTCTCTCGACGGTTACTTTACGAAAGTTATATATATTTTGAATATTTCCACCCTCAAGGTTAGCTTAAATATATACAAACATACACACAGAAAATATAAGTATTTCATTCATTGAAACTCACAGATACATCAAGCACATAAAAAAAAATAAGCGTCATTTTTTATTTGCGTGTCTAGTTTACACCTGAAGGTTTTCATTGAGAGGTTTTTCCCCAAAAAAATCTGCCTGCGAAGTAGGCAGCATGCAAGTAGTATTTTAAAGAACAACTAAATATCCACTAGTTCTAAAAATTGTACACAACACAGTATATATAGATATCTTATCGAACATTTATTAGATCGTGTCTAAACTAGTTTTATATTATATATGCTTTTTGTTTCTAGGATATACATGGCGACAAAAGAAGAGGATTTCATAATCCAGGTAGGCAACTTTCTTCCTTAGCCTTTTCAAGACAAACATCATTTTGAACCTCCCATCTTTTATCCAAGAAGTGACACACATGCATTTTATTTATATGGCATACTAGTTTGTCGTGATAAGCCATCATTTATCTCTATTTGTGATGAGGTTTTCTAATCCATTCATGCTATTCATATTCAAATATAGACTTTCTACAAGATATGCGATCTTCTGAAGGTAGATCCAGTAAATGAGTCATATCTTCTACCAATTGCAAAATTAGCTATAGAATCATTTTATAAACGGTTCGTTTCTGACAATAATTTGAACAAAGAGTCTGATGGGAATGAAGCTGACAGTACTATGGTATTCCTACAAGAGGCAGACATGAGGACATTCCTACAGTGTATAGAGAGTGAGAGGAGCAAAAACGCAATTATAAACAAGAGACAACTCGCGTCCAAATGGATCAAACTACCCATCAACAGAACATCTTTCTATTTCAACGTGAGCGACCACCAAATTTCTTACTCGGCTCCAGTGGAGACAAAGAGAGAAAAGGGTAAGTTGACCCTATTTTTACCTATATGTCACTCCATTAGAGCCCCTTTCCATTCTTGTTTGAGTCAATAGCCCAACACTAAATGTTTTATACGCTGACATTATTATTTTCTACAGTTGACATTCCCCTCTCCCTCATGCACGACAACGGAGACATCGATGCCCTAGACTTCACGTAGGCTCTACCTTACTCATCTTGTCTTTTCCTTAGCACATATATACTCTAATGCTTGGAACATTTGCTTCTATATGTTCCGCTCATACCTTAGTACAATAGATTGCTTGTCCTGACGCCCCATTCTTTTTTTTTTTTGACTGTCATATGCATTCTTACTCCTGGACACATGCTTGTCTCTCTTATTAGTTCGAGTTGGTTGGATATGGGAGTTGAGAGGAAGATAAAAATACAGTATCGAATTGAAGACACCGTGTTTAAAGTCAGCATCGACGGAATTCCTAAGGTTTTTTACCTCAAATCGTTGGAGGGTCCTCTCGGAGACATTACGTAGGTGCCATCTGCTCTTCGCTCATCGTCTCTCTCTGTTTATGTTTATGCTTGTGCGTAGATAAGAGTGAGCGCACAGAAGCATGCGGTAGAAGAGCACACATAACTCCTCCATCTGTTCTGATCGATCCCGCTTGTATCATTTCCACAACAAACGTCTAACTCTTTTCTATACATATGTGTTTCTTCCTCTTCCTCAGAATGTGGGACATGTATATCTCCAGCAAAGTTGTAGTCATGGGAAAGCTCGTTACTTTGACGGGGTGCTCAAGTAAAACGAGAGAATGGATAGAAAAAAACGCCAAGCGTTTGCTGAAGGGAAGAGAGGTCCTAGAGACAGAGTTGAGCAAGTTCACTATCGTGAAGAAAAGCAACTACCACCCGAAACAGTTATGCCAGTGTCACCTTACTAAAGTAGCTGTTGAAATCCAAAACTTAAAAAACAAATTATATCCATTTAGACCTACCTTGGCTGCATCTCTTAAGGTGTAGTGACCTTTCCATAGCCAGCGGTATCTCATCCATTCCGTTGTGCTATGGTTTCCATTGCTTTATGCATACATGTGTGTGATATTGAGGATATTCTTTTCCTGACTTTTTTCATTTTAAAGTTGTTGCTTAAGTGGCTCTTATGATTCTCGTACTCATTCCTGGCCTTTTTATTGTTTTACGACCTGCATATGCACCACAATATGGCACTAATAACTGCACAATAAAGGCTATTCTATAATATTCTTAAGAAGTAAAGCTTAGAACCTGTTCAAAAACCAGATTTTACACGGACATAGGCAGAGAAAAACGAAATATAATACATACGCGTTAACTTATAAGTGCATTACGTCTATAAAATGACTTTTCCCACTTCTTCTATACTTTCATTCCCTTAGTAAATATCTACGTTTCCTGTTTATTCACAATGTTTATTGCTCCGAGTACCATGAGCAGCATAAATGGGGTTTTATTGGGATTCGTTGGAGAATACATTATATCTCACGTGTATTATATATCACAAAAACCATTTACATTATATACCACAAATATACTTTGAAACCATCTTCTAAATATTCGTTTTTTTTCCACTTTATCATTTGTTCATTATTACATTCTGCGACACATTTGCTTTTCAATTTGCAGACCTCAACATGTCAGATCGTAGATTTCGTGTCGGGTCTGTGTACGGAAGGCGTGCAGCCCTTGCACTCTTGAGGTCGAAGAGGGTTGGAACGATTAAAAACTGGAGAATCTTTGAGGGAGACCTTGTTGAGGTAACAGAGGGAAAGGGAAGAGGACACCGTGGAGTTGTGACCAAGGTTGTAAAGAACCGTGATTCAGTTATTGTTCAGGGAGTCAAGTTGGGATTGCGCGTTACCAAGAGAGTTGAGGGGGACCGTACTCCTATTTACCGCTATCTCGCCGAACAGCTCATCCACTACAGTAACGTTGCTTTGGTGGACTCAACCAACAACAAGTGTGCGAAGGTTAAGGTTCTGAAGGACGGAAGGCGCCAGTTCGTCGAGTCGGGAAGAATTGTGGCTGGAAGGAGTGGGATGTTTGACCGTTGCAAGAGAATTGCGGAGAAGGAGAAGAACTTCGACACGAACTCTGAGATAAGCGATGTACGCAAGGTGACTTTCAAGCCCACTAAGACGGAGATCGCTCACCTCGAGAAGGGAAATGCTGTGTCTAAGTCTTTGACTCATGCTGCTAGACTCCGCATGAAGAAGCACGGAACCCTTCCTTTGGAGGACTTGTTTGCTCTGCGTTCGAAGATAAAGGCGGAGAGAAGGAAGATCGGAAACCACTCCCAGCAGCGCAGGAGGTTCTTTGAGCAGAAGAGGAAGCACGAAAGTGGAGAGGCTGTCGACGTCATCCAGAAATACGTACGCAAGTTCCGCGCGCCCTACGGCCGTGTGTGCCAGCACGTGAGGAAGACAATCTTTGTTTTGAAGAGGCAGCCTCGTGCTCAGCAGCAGGAGTACATGAGGGATAAGAGACAGCAGCTCCGCGCTCTAAAGAACTTCCTCTCGGAGAACGACTTCACCGTTGCCCCTGGAAAGTCTGTGGTGTCTAAGACCTCTCAGGAGATCATCAAAAATATCCCCTTCGATGCCCACAACAAACGCGTCTTCGGATCTAACCTCCGCCGCGTCAAGCGCCGCGCTCAGTTCTTCTAGTTCTACTTTTCCACCCCCATCAACCACAGTATACTAGCCATGCACAACTCTGTGCACGCACTGTTAGTGCCGCATGCTTTCAGTTCCTCTCCTTGGACTTTTCATTTCTCTTTCTCAGCCCGCCAATCTAACTTTGTTTTTCTTTTGTTTTTCTCGTTTTCGTTTACCTTTTGCTTATTTAACACATCTATATTAATTTCTTAATATACTAATTGCCTAACGATATTTGTAAGTAGTAATCAAATATACTCAATAAAACAACCACTCAACCATTCCGATGCAGCTCACCCCCACACACCCCCCCCCCCCCCCTTTTTTTTTTTCCGTTCTTTAGCGGATTGATTGTATTTCTCATACGAGTAAACAAACAAACATGCAAACAACAGAAGGAAAAACACAGGAGTGGCAGTCGCATTTATATTCCTTGACTTGATAGTCATCTGAAAACAACATACGCTTTATTACTTGACAGGAATTACTTCCTAGGATCATTCTCTCCTTCCTCTTTCCGCGAACCAACACCTCCTTCAGCCCCAATTCTACTGTAACAATAAATAAAAATCAGGGGAACAGATAGTTCACCAACAGAACACGAACCAGAAGGAACGACAATCGGCTGTTATTGGACCACTAACACTGCGAGTGTTTTTCTGTCAGACGTACTGCGCCACCTGTCCTCCAATCCACATTCCCTGAGGACGCAAGTATATACATGCATGCAATGATTAAATGTCATGCCTTACACTCGCACTCCATTCCCATTCCCCCATAACTGCATGGTATCTATAACTCTTCTATCCATTCGCTTTGCGCTCTCTCACACTTCAATTAGTGGCTGTGTCCAGCTCCCCCGCACTTGGGAGAAGCAGCATACTGCCCATTGATCTTCTCCCACTCAGCTGCAGTGTAGGGGACCAAGGAAATGGCGTGAACTCCAGCATCAATCTCATCAGACACAATCGAGTTCAACAAGCGGTGGCGCTTTACTCTGTTCATATCAGAGAATTCATCGGAGGCAACAACAATCTATACACGCAAACAACATCGCAGTAAGAAAACTGAAATTCCGCCACATGCGTATTCACGTTAACACATCAGGAAAAAATTTAATCAGCACTCATATGTACTCCATTTAGTTACCTTGAAATGACTTTCAGCAGTAGGGGGAGCGTGGTGTCCAGCACTCTCGTTAATCACCTTCAAGTATACAAGGTTCTTCTCTGCAAAGTGCTTGTGCAGCTTGCCAGCCATGGAAGTGGCAAGAGGGCCTTTGTATCCCTCCACAATGTGATCGGCACAAACAGAAAAGTAGCGACGGATAGGGGCAAAACGAAGCATCTATGTGTGTACCATCCGGTAAGCGATTATTGACATTCCATATTTAGATTTAGCCATGAATTTACATTCCTTCAGAAAACATGTATCCATTAGATGTAATGACAACCACAAAAACAAAGTACACGCATTGACGGATCAAATACAAACAGACACCTATTCACTACAACATTATTTTACAAACAAAAGTATGCACTCTTTTATGCAACATTAAACCATATCGTGTTACACATATATTTGGCCAGTCTCACGAGGACAACAAGATTTTTTACCCTTCTTTACGTTGACACTCTTATATGCCGTAACAATCCCCAACACTATTGATACACTTCTTAATCCTATTTACAATGTGCATTAACAATATCAGTCCATATTCATTTTCATACAATTTCCCTGTACTTTTTATGCACTTGTACATTTCTCGTATTTATCACAAACAAGTTTATTAGTGTAACAGTCTCAACACAAAACCCACACAAAATGCATATCATTCAACATTTTATATACGATCTCGAACGATGCCCACAGTCATGCTCACACGGAAGCAACATGGCAAAAAAAAGCAGAAGAACATAAAAACAAAGAACACAAAAACAAAACACAAGAAAACAAAACAAAATAACAAATACGAAGTTTGATGAGGAAGAAACTATAATAACAAATGGCAATAGCTGGTCAAACAATGCTATCCATCACATCCATCAGGCAAAATAAGAGTCACCACACAGATATAAAACGCCGAGATTATGCTGAATGCGCCCTGTACTACATTGGCGGAGCATAGTGACTAGCATACAATGTGTATCAACATACGAAATAAAAACATGAACCAAACAAGAAGACAGACACAACGCCATTCTAAACCTTCATATACTCCACCTCACACTCCACCTTCACATTTTTTCCACACCCATCCTCACTCGCCTCCCAACATTGAAGAAACAGAACGGATAAAATTAAAGACATTCCGTTGAATGAGTTGGAACAATAAGAATGAAGAGACGCCGAGGAAGGACCATAGAATCACGCGGGAGGAATGGGGGAAGCTCACTCACATTCACTCTTTCTCATACTCTCATGCCCACACCACACATACCCACATCCAGCTCAACCGCAGACACCGACACGTAATAATCATGCTATACTACTATACCCCTACTATACTCACATTCCAGTGATCATCATACACTTTGCTTTGAGCAAGATCCGTGGTCACACTTCCTGAGAGGAAAAGGAGACGCAGACGCATTAAAGTTGTACTTGTACACATACACATCTGATCTTCTCTGTCCACCCCTCCTCTCTCTGCTCCCTCACCCCCTCCCATCTCGTATGAGCCTATTGGAGTTCTGCACTTCCCCCCCTCCCTCTCACTGAGTCCACCCTGCACTCTTCTACTTGCAAGCACTCTCTTTCTCTGCTTCCTTCCCTTTCCCTTCCGTATTCATTCTCTCTCAGGGTTACTGAGCGCCCACTCACCGAAACAGAAGGGGGTGGAATAGTGTGAGTAGGAATGTGAGTGCGGATCTGCATCTGTGCTGAAGTATGATTCTCTTCTCTTAGTCTCCAACTGAAAGTTTGAGACTGTGGTAGTGAATCTGATCTTTCGCGCCACCCTTCTTTTTGCTAAGCAGATAAATAACCCCTGCATCTGTCGGTGACGGAGTCCACCTCCCTCATACTCAACAACAGAGTCTCTAAGCTCACCCAATAAGGTTTGTATTTGAACCGAGCGACGTCGAGGATGAGGACAGAGTCCGAGGGCTCGTGGTACCCAGCGATGGCACTCATGTGCCCATCTCCAGTTTGACCGAGAAACTTCCGAGAGAATGACACCACGCATACGTGTTTCAGTCCCCCAGCCATGCCTCACATCATCGTTGATTTCTCCGTGTTTTCCCATTCCTCCTCCTCCTCCTCCTCCTCCTCGCTTCCTCTTCCACTACCTCTCCTCTAGCTCTCGCTTCCTCCCTTTGAACCCTTCTGAGAACCCCCTCTTCTCTCCTGCGCTGCCGCAGATCTTTCTCCCTGAGCCTCTGCTCCTCCTCCCTCACAGTCTGCCTCATTGCATGGTCCGATCCCACCACCATCTCAGATCCAGAAGGAAACCAGGACCCATGAATATCTTCCTCTCCCCTCTCCTCCCCCGTTTCTCCTCTCTGTCTCTTTCTTTCTCCCTCTCTCTCCCTCCCTTTCCTCCCTCCTATCTCTCGTCCCCCCCACCCCCACTCCTTCTCCCACTTCCATTCCCGTTCCTTTGCCTCCCTCCTCCCCCTTCCATCATACACTTCTCTTGCCTGCCTCTCCCTGCCTCACCCCTCCTCCTGGTCTTCTGCCGCCATCTTCACTCTCTCTTCCTCAACGACCGAGAGGGCGTCAGACTGTTCAGCACATCCCACACCCCTCCTCCACATGCCCAGACCACACTTGCCTTCCCCCCTCCCACGCTTGTCCCTCCCACACCCCTCCCCCTGAGAGTGTTTCCCGCTATGATCTGGGCAGAAACCTCACTTCTTACATCTTCTTGCACCTTTTCCAAGTAGTCTGCCAACGCACCGTCTGTCTCAGAGTGCTTACTCTCAAATACCTTAGGATGAGAACGGATCAACGAGCTCAGCCGAATGCCTCCTCCCTCTCCACACCACACACCCTCGTCCTCCTCTCCCGTCTCTCCCGCGTGCTCCCCTCTCCCTTCCTCTTCTGCCCCACACCAGACTCCAATACGTTGTTGGCTATGAGAATGTCTACGGAAGAAGGCTGCCAAGAAGGAAGTGAACACACCCACTTCACCTCATGACGGAACTGCTCCAGGGTTATGGGCCCAGCCCTCCTCTCGACGACCTCCAGGTTGTTGCACTTGGCCAAGGAAAGAGAACTCGGAGAAGGTTAGTCCCTCTCTCTTTATTACCTCAAGGGGAGTGCAGCATTCCAACAACTCCTCAGAGTACCACCTCCACGGATGCTTCCACACAACCCCAGGGTCGCAATGCAGGGCATTCAGACACATGGACAAGGTCGAAATGGCGCAGTACGATGGCTCCGCTTGCGTTGAAAACTGCTCTGCGAGGGGCAAGTAGCATTCCATGTACTTCCCCCCATTGCCTCTGCGAACATCCTTCTTCCCACATACGAATTCAATGGAATCAAATTCCCAGGCAGTACTCTCATATGAAATGTAACATGTTCAGGAGGAGGCTTACATGAAGAAACTCCTCTTCCATCCGCCCCCAAAGCTTTCTCTCCTTCCGATTCTCCTTGGATCTCACTGTTCATCTCTCTCTGAATGAGAGGGCACAAATCAGCTTCTCCTCGAGAAGAACTAGATTTTAACCTGCTCAAACATGAGTGAGCTTCTTGGCAGGAGAAATGCATATTCTTAATGGTGTCATAGTCAAGAGAAGATGTGGAGAAAAAGACTTTGCCTAAAGCTTTCAAGCTGGCATTAGAAACCCAATTGCTAGAACGATATTTAAAAGAGCAAGAGCCTGTATTCACCCGTAAGGAGGGAAAAACGGGTTTGTATGGATGCGCAATTCTATGCGCTCTCCTGGCTAGCATATGCACAACTACAAGTGGTAGATTGTTGAATAAATTGCAACATGGCAATTTCTCACAGTGAGACATTCAATTTGAGAATCTCCACTCCACTCAGAATAGGAAATTTCAAAACTTGCATATCGACGATACCGTTCATTAGCAATACATGTTTTCGACGTTCTACTTCATGCATATAAACACTTTATATTTCTCCACTTCAACCGAATCATTCGAATTTTCTTTTGTAAAGTTTACATATTTAAAAAGCAAAGTAATAAACAAAAAAATGAGCTACATGCATATTTGTTTTATTTCATAATACGTGCATCAGAAACCAGCTTAGAAAAATAAACTACAAATTCATTCTCTTGTGATTTTTGTTTTTATCACTGTAGTGCATGTCAGCATCACAGTCATTTTCCGTGCAATAGAACTCGTTGCAGTCGAAGCAGTATACAGCTGGTGCAGCCTCTTCGCAGATATGGCAGACAGAGGGAGGGGGTCTGGGGGGACCATTCGCGGAAGACGAGGGGATGATGGAGGAGGGGGAGAGGGCTGTTCTTTCTTGGGCTGAGAAATTCTCGTGCGGTGGTGGTTCCTAGTTGCACTAACAGAATGCACGTCGTTGTCGCACCCAGCCTTGATGCAGTAGTTTTGATCACATTCCTTGCAGTGCACTTCCGCCTCTTCGTCCTCACACACGTCACACATCCGCACCTCATCCTGTCCTCCTTCACTTACCGGGAGGGGGGCAGAAGGAGAAATAGCTGTCGTGGTAGAGGCGAGTGGTGGTGGATGCGACGAAGGGTCAGTATGCCGAGTGTCTGCCAGCTTGTTTCTTACGTGCGAAGGCAGTCTTTGATGTACTTCTTCATCACAGTCATTTTCAGTGCAGAGGTACATATCACACTCAGGACAAAACAACACTGCCTCTGCATCCTCACATATGCTGCACAGGTGGGAGGCGGGAGGGAGAGGTAGTAGAAGGGACGGATGAAGGGGAGAGAGAGGACGAAGAGGAGGAAGACGAAGGAACAGGGACAGAAGAAGGGGGAAGGAGAGGGAGAAGGAGAGGGAGAGGGGGCGGGGGATGAAGAAGGGGGAGCGGGCGGAGGGGAAGAGGAAGGAGAGGGAGACGAGGATTTGTTGCGCACGAGCATGTCTCTTCGGTGGTTAGGCAGTCGTAGATGCACTTCTTCATCACAACCACCCTCCTTACACAAAAACATCCCACAATCCGAACAAAACAACACAGCCTTGTTCTCCTCACAGATCTCGCACTCCTTATCCTCCCTTCCCTCTTCCCCTCCCTCCGCTGCTTCCCCTGTCTTCACTTCTCTTCCCCTCTCGCCATCTCTAACACGATCTTCATCAACTACATCACCCGATTTACCCTCATCTTTTGGCTTCTCTTCCTTCTTCTTTTCCTCCTCCTTCTTCTTCTCCTCCTCCTTCTTCTTCTCCTCCTCCTTCTTCTTTTCCTCCTCCTTCTTCTTTTCCTCCTCCTCCTTCTTCTTCTCCTCTTCCTTCTGCTTCTCTTCTTTTTTCTTTTCTTCCATTCTCTTCTCTTCCTCCCTTTTCTCCTCTTCTTTTCTCTTTTCCTCTTCCTCCTTCTTCCTCCCTTCCTCTTTTTCTCTTTCTTCCTCCTTCTTCCGCTCTTCTTCCTCTTGATCTTCCCTTTCCCTTTTCTCTTCTTCATCGCCTTCGTTCGTCTGTCCTTCTTCTCTTTTCCCATTTCTTCCATTTGCTTCTTCCTTTTGTTCTCCCTTCGTCCCTTCCTTTCCCTGCGTGCCAGGTGATAATATCAAGGAAGAAAGATGGGCAAGACGAGACCTAGGGGAGATTCCCCCTAGAGGAAGAGGGAGACGAAGAAGAGGAAGAGGAAGAAGAGGAAGAAGGCGGGGAAGAAGAGGAGGATGGATGTTTAGACGATGAGAACGTAGAGGCGGAAACAGAAACTCCTCTGGCCAGCCCCTCATCTTTTCTCTCAGTCCCTCTCCTTTCTCCTCCTCCCCTCGTCCCTCCTCCTCCTCTTCGTCAATGTCAAAATGAGAACTATCTTGATTCTCCTCCTTCTTTTCTTTCCCCTCTCCCTCTTCTTCGTCTTGTTCTTCTTCGTATTTCTCATCTTCGTAATCATCTTCTTTCTCCTTCTCTTCCTCCTCCTCCTTCTCTTTCACTCTCCTCTCTCCCTCCTCCCTCTCTCGCTTCTCTTTCTCTTCTTTTTCCGCCCTCTCTGCTTGCTCCTCTTTTTCCTTCGTTTTCCTTTGCCTCTTCTCTCTCTTCCCTTTCTTCCTTTTCCTTGATCTCCTTCTCCTTCTCCCTTTCCTTCTCCCTTTCCTTTTCCCTTTCCCTCTCCCTTTCCTTTTCCTCTTTCCCTTTCCTTTCCTTTTCCCTTTCATTTTCTTTCTCCCTTTCCTTTTCCTTCCCCCTTTCATTGTCCTTCTCCCTAGCCCTCTCTTCCCAATTCCTCCTCTTATCTTGTCTTCCCTCGTCGGATCCCTCCTCTTCCTTGACTGCTTCTCCCTCCAACTCTTTCTCTTCACTCTTACTCAAGTCCTGATCGTCATTGGTTCTCGCGAGCCCCAACAACTGAACCCCTCTATGTACCTCTTCTCTCTTCTCCGACGACCTCCCTTCACTACCACTCCCACCCCCATCTCCATTCCCACTCCGACTGCCTACATTCGCTTCTCTCTCATTCATAGATCCCAGAGACTCGCTTTCTTGGTCGTAGTACTTGTTGCTATCGTTATTGCTGTGGTTGTTAATGTTATTTCCATTGTAATAGTTGTTGTTGTTGTTGTTGTTGTTGTTGTTGTTGCTGTTGTTGTTGCTGTTGTTGTTGTTGTTGTTGTTGTTGTTGTTTCTGTCGTAGTTTGGACTTGGGTTGTCGTTGACCTTGGATTTTAGGAAGTCAATAAGTGCGTCTGCCACCTCTCTCTTCAACACGACGTTCCCATCTTCGTCTTCACCCAGGGTAAGTGAGACGTCTCCTCTCTCCGACCAATGCCCCCCTCCTTCTCCCGTGTTCGTCCCACTCGGAATTGACGCCGCCCCATTGCCTCTTCCGTTTTGTTCCTCCCACGCTGCTTCTGAGCCACCACTATTCCTCACCAATCGCTCCCTTTCAATCCCGTTCATGTTCTCCCCAGCGCTATTATTATTATTTCCGTTGTTGTTATTATAGTTGTCAGTGTTTTGCTCGTTGCTGTACTTAGTGCTCGATCTGCCTCTGATGAAGAGCTGGGAGGAGGTAGGAGCAGAGGGAGGGCGAGGGGAGGGTTGGGAGAAGTGAGAAGAGAGAGGGAGACGGAGGGGGAGCTGGAGTTGGAGAACACCATGGGAGAGGGAGGGGTGGGCTCAGGCGAAGAGAAGAGAGGGAGGAGAGGGAGACAGAAGAGGGAGAGGGGGCGGAAAGGGGCAGCGACCTTTGTTTTGAGAGACTTCCAGGGAAGTTATTCATATTTCCAGTTCTTGTATCTGCCCCACTTCCTCCAGCGTGGTTGGTTGAGGGAAGAGCATCAAGCAATAATTGAATCTCCAAGGATTTCGAGGTCGTCCTCACGTGTAGAGATCTCCTCCTCTCCTGCCCCTGTCCCTGTATTTGCATTTGCACCTGCCCACCTGCACCCTGCATGTACTCTCCTCTACTCTCCACAATGTCAGCCCTTTCCCTTTCCTTGGCCCTGTCCTTGTCCTTCAACGTTCTCATTCCGAAGTTGTATCGATGATTGTTGTTTCCGTTGTTCTGGGAGGAGTCCAGGGGAGATTGCGAGTGGGATTGGGACTGGCGAAGGGATGAGTGAGAGGAGGTGGAGGAGAGGGGAGCGATGATGTTTCCGAGGGAGTCGACTTGTGCTCTGTCGTGGTCTCTGTGCCCGGAAAAAGGAGAAATTATCATGGAGGGGATTTTCTTCTTCTGAAACAAAGGAGAAGAAGAAAAGGACTGTGAATGGGTAAGACTGAGAGGAGGGGAAGAGGAAGAAAACAAAGACGTGGAGCGGGTGGGCGAAGAGAATGAAGAGGACTGTAGTCTCTCTCCACGTTCCCTTCCGTGTGGGTATAGTTCGTGTTCTCCCCTCAGCCCCTCTTCGCTCCCCCCGCTCGCCCCTTGTGCTTTTTCATCCTCTGACATCTCGATATCAGCCTCCGTAACCAACGGAAGGTTTCCGCTTGCCCCTGCCTCTGCCCCGTACCCCGCTGCTTCGTTGCCATCGCATACGCCTGGGTCGTAGGAAGGGAGAAGACCACCTCCGGGAGACGACAGCCCCGCACTCATATTTCGAGCATGTCCCGCACTGTAGTGGGTGTTGGTGTTGTAGTCGTCGTAGTAGTCGTCTTTGTGTGGATGAGAGGCAGAGGAGGGAGGGTAGGTGGAGTAGGAAGAAGAGAGTGGAGGTTGAGCGTGCACTCGAGAGCTATAACTTACGAGTGTCTGCCTGGGAGACTGAGCATGACGAAGAGGGGAGGAAGGAGGATGTAGAAACATCTTCGGAGCAAGCTGGGAGGAGGGAGAGGGAGCAGATGAAGAGACTGACGAGGAGACCGAGGAGTGGGGAAAGAAGGTCCCAGAGCTAGAGGACGAGGATGAGGGGGTAAAGAGGGGAGATGCGAGAGGAGTGTGGAGCCTTCCAGTAGCGGGGGTAAGAGTTCGTGGAGGGGGAGGGAGGGGTTGGGGTGGGGGAGGAGGGAGAGGGAGAGTGCACGAGGTTAGGCATTCTCTTCAAGTGGGCCAGGACAGAAGAGGGGACGAATGAAGAGGAGGACGAGGGGGACGAGGGCAAGCGATCAAATGAAGGGGAGGAGGGTGGGGATCGAGAGGACTGTGAGCTCGTGTGATTCTGTGCATTGCCTTCGTTTCCTCTCTGACTCCCTTGCCTTCCCCCTTGTCCTCCCCCTTGTCCCCTCCCTTCTTCTCCCCCCAGTGGTTTCCATTGTTCTCTCTCTTGTCCTTGAGGCTGAGTGTAAGATCTCGGTCTGTGTGGAAAAGAACCGGGAGCGTCCCTCCTCGCTCTCTCTCTCTCCCCTCTCTCTCTTCCTTCTCCCCGTGTCCATCCCTCTCTCTTTCCCCCTCAGTCCCTCCTCCGTCCCTGTCCCCTCTTCCCTTCTCTCTATCCCTTTCCTTCCTCTGCTCATTCTCCACGTACACTCTAGGAGAGAGCAGGAATGGGGCGGAGAAGGAAGTTTCCGTGGGGGGCGCATCCTGATCCCCGTCCTTCCTTCTCGTATTTCCACTGCTCTTCCCCCCAGCACCCTCTCCCCTTCCCTTGCCCTCATTGCGTCTTCCCTTTCCATCGCCATCACCGACAAAGACCTTCTGTGCCGCACTCCCTTGTCCCTTCCTCTCTCCTTCTCCCTTTCTTCTTCCCTCTCCCTCTCCCTATCATCTCTCTCCCTCTTTCTCTTTCTTTCTCCCCCCACCCTTTCGTACCCCTCCCTTCTCCCCCTCCATCTGTTTGCCTTCCGAACTGAGTAGCTCCGTATGATGAGCTCTTCTTCGTCACACTTTGTCCTCTATGCTTACTCATATTTCCATTCAAAACAAAGCTAAACTCGTCTTCATCGTCTGCTTCTCTCTCTCTCTTTCCCTGCTTTTCCCTGTCTCTCTCCCTTCCCTTCTCCCTCTCTCTCTCCCTCTTTTTCAAAGCATCCAACTCCTTCAGGAGCGACACCTGCTTGTTAATTTCTTCTGCGTCCTCCACCTTCCTCTCCATCGTAGCTTTCTTCTCCTTTTTATCTTTCTCCTCCTCTTTCTCCCTCTCCCTTTTTTTGGAAGAAGACGTCTCTGGATTCTCATAAGCATTGGCAGGGGGATATGTGGGATACCCAAGGATAGGAGCCACAGGCCCCATCTGAGGATACGACATCTGCCCCATCTGTGCTTGCATCTGCATCTGCATGTAGTACCTGGGGTCTATCATCAAAGGGTAGGAGGAAAACCCAGGGTACTGAGGATAAAAGTACGGCACCTGCGCGTGAGAATTATCAATCCCTGTTGAGGATATACCTGGGGAAGAGGCACTTACGCTTGGAGACACGTCTCCAACTCCCAAAGAAGACATAGATGGCATGCTCGAAATTAGAGGCTTTGTTCTCTCTTTGAAGTGCTCTTTACCTCTATCACTACTTCTTTCTTTACCAGTAACACTACCAACACTAGAAGATCTATCTCTACCTACTAGGTCAGAGTCTGTACCTCCTCTTTTGTATCTAAGGCTTGAAGAGACATCGCTAGAATTTTCAGGGTCTGCTTTGTAAGAAGGACTTTTTCTGATTGATTTACTGCGAGACTCGGAGCCATTGTTTTTTTCATTTTTAACTGAAGGCATATGAAAGTATGCTATTAAATAAATAAAAAAAAAAACAATACTCTGTAACTATTTCTGGCTTTTTCCTCCTGTATTAGCGTTTCATCACTTTCGAAAGATTTTTCCTTCCAGCAGAAGCGAAACTGATCTTTGCTTTGCTTTACTTGAATGGGAGACTCAGATGCTTAAATTGATAATTTCCTAACGTCATTTTAAGTCCAGGCACATGTAAACACAATGACACTATGCAGAATTAACATAAACATATTATCGAATTTTATTAGGAACCATACTACTATGGAAAAAACAACTACGAAATCACTTTGAGTATCAGTTTATTATTGCGAACGGAGTAAGAAAATAGTATTTTCCAAATTCATGTATGACTGTTTAAAACATATACATGCAGGATGTATTAAGTTGACTTATAATACATGCAATAAGAAAAGAAGGACAGAAGAATCAGAATCAAAACTAGCGAGCCAGGACCTCACCTACAAAACTCCCCTAGTTGAACAGAAGTATAGAATAAATAAGCAGTACAAAAAAGAAACCATATATTATACATATATACCAACATAAGACAAAACCCACACATGAGTTGCAAATACATCGCAGACCATATAGACATATAAAAGAAAGAGAATGTTTAGTAGAAAAGGATGGAGGAGGCAATCGAAGCAGTTTCGTCCGGCACAGGAAGCTTCGCGTTCTTCGAGGACATCTTCTACTGAAGTCATCTATCTGACTGTCTTCGATACGTGAAAAGGTGGCGGGGTCGATCTCAAGCCTCCTCTTCCTGAAGATGAACTTGGACGCGAACTCCTTAGAGACGTTGAGGTGTCTGAAGAAGAGTTGATCGTACTGGTACCCGTAGAGAAAGTTTAAAATGTTCACAAACACCCCTCTGTCATACTTCCTGTTCACCACGTTTGCAGCACCAGGACGATCTCCTTCGGAAGAGACGATGTTTTCTTGGGTGCTCATGTTAATGGAGATGAAGAAGACGTGGGTGAAAGTGAGGATCGTTACAAACATACACATCAGCACGCAGTGGATTAGCAAAATAAGGGTCATCACGTCCTGGGGCTCGATGAACGTGAGGGAGACGAAACAGAAGTAGAGGTAGAGAGCGGAGCAGAGCGACCCGGAAAGGGAGAAGAAGAAGAATGATCGATAGTTGTTGGCTCCGATGCAATTGTCCATCCAGGGACAGTGGTGATCGAATCTATACACGCATCGGTTGCATTTGTTGCAGTGCTTAGATCTGAAGGCCTTCGCTACCCTACACACATGACAGAAGGTGTGTCCGTGGACAGGATAAGTCTCCCCAAGCTTTTCTACCAATGCCCCACGTTCCCTGAGGAGCCTCCCTCTTGGTCCTTGGTCAGCCTGTACGACTTTCTCTTCTTCTCCGCAAGCACGTTCTTCATATCAACTTCAGTTTTCCTCTGCCTTCGTAGATACGGAAGAGTCTACAGAGGAGAAGGATGTGGAGTCGGAGGAGGTAAGGGAGGAGGAGGTGAAGTGCGGTCAACCACCACCACCACTCTACCCTCTCCTTCTTTCTCTGCCTCCAATGGGGGTCCGTTTCTTCCTTCATTGTCTTCCTCCGCTTCCTCCTCACAGTCATATTCTACAAGAACTCCCCCACCTGCCCTGCTTCGCCGACCCCGTGTTTCTCTTCCCACTGACCCTGTGACTCGCCGATCACTTCTTTTCCCTTCGCGTACTCCACAAGCTTACATAGGCGGAAGTAGTCGGTTGATGAGGGGTTGTACGAAGCTGTAGTGAACATACTTGTCCCCAGAGACAAAGGGAGATCGGGGAAAAGAGGGGGAGAAAGGTTTGTCTAAGTACTCTATCGTTGAGTCGGGGGGAAAGAGAGCGAGGAAGAGGATGAAGCGGAAACCAGATGGGAAGTGAAGGCCCCGTTGTAGGAAGGAAAGAACGGGAAGATATGAGCTTAATCAGGGAAAAGAAAGACAAGGGGCGAGACACAATGGCCTTTATGGAGTTCCAAGAGAAGAAAAATGCATTTTGGACCACAAGGGAAAAGAGAGGGAAGAAAAGAGGAAGGGGTGAGGCGGTATGCCGAGAGGAGGCGAGGAGAGAGAGAGATGAGGGGGAGAAGGACGGGGTAGGTGAGGGGGAGGCAGAGAGTGGGATGGAAGGTACGAGTAGGAGGGAGGGGAAGAAGGGAAGTACCGGGTGAGGGAAGAGAGGGTAGTGGGCGTAGAAGAGAGAGGGGAAAGAGTGGAGGAGAGAGGAGAGGGGAAAGAAGTGTCCCTGTGAGCCACCTGGGCTCTCTCTCCAACTCCTCCCTCTTCGTGATCCAAGAAGAAGACTCCCCATCATGCTCCTGTCCTTCCCACTCATCCTCTGAGTCTTCGTTATATCCTCCCATTCCCTTCCCTTCTTCTCTCTACCCCATACTCTCTCCTCCAGTTCAAACCACCCTCCCTTTGCCTTCACCTTCCCCTTGTCTTCTGCCCCTTCTTCGCTATTCTTCAACACCCTGCCTATAGCACTGCCAAAAAAGCCCTTCCCTTTGCCTTCTCTCTCCTCACACTTCCCCTCCCTCTCCCGACCTCTTGTCCCTGTCCCTCTCGGTGCCTGCCCCCACTCCTTCTCCTCCATCTCTTCCAAAGTACTTGATCCTTTGTCTCGTAGCTTCATCAACAGCCTCCTTTTCGGTGTTCGAATACACAGAGGAGAGGAGAAGGAACGAGGAGGTGGGGACGGGGAGAGCTGATGGCGTACCCAGGATCACTGCAGTGGCAAATGAACCATAGGGCGTTGGTAAGGAGGAAGAGGAAGAGAAAGACCCACGTGAGGACAGGAGGGAGAATACTCCAATCCAGAGAAGGTGGGCCTCAGAAAAACCATGTAGTGCAAACCAAATTGAAATCCACAACAACAACCACCGCGAAGTCAACACGCTCGACACCGAGAACCCTAACCTGTCTGTACATACCCTTTTCTCTGCCCTGGAACAGAAGGAGTCATCCTCTTCAGCTTTGGAATGCAGGATGGACTTGGTTGCAGACGAGGACCGTGCCACCTCGTAGGGGGTCTTCCCCTCCCTGTTCTTCAACGAAGCGTACCGTCCAAATGAAAAGTGTTTCAGAAGAAACTTTATCATTTGGACGGTACGCTTCGTTGAATGATGGCCTACGAGTCTCGTCATCTGCATTCCAAAAGCTGAGAGATGAGCTCCTTCTGTTCCAGGGCGAAGAGGGCATGTACGAACGGGTTAGGGTTCTCATTGCCGTATTGTTGTGGATTTCCATGGTTTTCTGAATTTCACCTTTCTCTGGATTGGAGTATTCTCACTGTCTCACGTGGAGTCTTTCTCTTCCTCTTCACTCACCAACGCCTGTTTCATTTGCCACTGCAGTAAGGCCATACGCTCTCCCCGTCCCCGCCTCCTCGTTCCTTCTCCTCTCCTCTGTGTATTCGAACCGGGGAGACGGTGATGAAGCTACGGAGCAAGGATCAAGTACTTTGGAGAGATGGAGAGAGAGAGAGGGGGGGGGGGGGGGGGGGGGGGGGGGGGGGGGGGGGGGGGGGGGGGTGGGGACAAAGGGTCGGGAGAGAGAGTGTGAGGGAGAGAGGCAAAGGGAAGGGGCTTTTGGCAGTGCCTCGACAGGGTGTTGAGGAAAAGACGAAGGCAAAGGGAGGGGTGGTTTGAACTGGAGGGAGAGAGAGGTATGGGGTAGAGAAGGGAGAGATGGGAGGATACTGGCAGACTCAGAGGATGAGTGGGAAGGACAGGAGCATGATGGTCCTCTTCTTGGATCACGAAGAGGGAGAGAGAGCCCAGATTATTTGGGGCTTCTTTCTCCTCTCTCCTCCTTTCCCTCTCTCCGCCCCCACCCCTGCCGGTACTCATACACTCCCTCCTACTCGTACCTTCCATCCCTTCCTCTGCCTCCCTACCCCGTCCTTCTCCCCCTCGTCTCTCTCTCTCCTCGCTTGCCTCCTCTGGCATACCGCCTCACCCCCTTCCTCTTTCTTCCCTCTTTTCCCGTCCAAAATGCATTTTCTTTCTCTTGGAACTCCATAAGGCCATTGTCTCGCCCCTTGTCTTTCTTTTCCTGATTAAGCTCTATATCTTCCCGTTCTTTCCTTCCTACAACGGGGCCTTCACTTCCCATCTAGTTTCCGCCCCTCCGCGCCCCCGACTCAACGATAGAGTACTTAGACAAATCCTTTCTCCCCCCTCTTTTCCCCGATCTCCCCCTTTTGTCTCTGGGGACAAGTATTCACTACGCTTCGTACAACCCCTCATCATGACGCGAGAGAGAGGGTGATCCGTCTAGTGGGAGAGTCGACGAAAAAGAGGGTGGGGGTAGGTGAGGGAGGGAGAGCGGAGGAAGGACAATGGGGGGGGAAAGGGAAGAAACCGGACCCCCATTGGAGGCAGAGAAAGAAGGAGGAGGGCAAGAGTGGTGGTGGTCTTCGCTACCTCCTCCGACTCCTGGGCTCAAGCAATTCTTCCGGCTCTACGAGGAGCTGAGTTGATATGAAGGGCGTGCTTGCGGAGAGAGAGAAGTCGGCAGGTGACCAAGGATGAGCAGTATTAACTGGAAGGAACAGCTCCTATCCACAGACACCTTCTGTCAGCATTGGGAAGCCAGCAGGCCTTCAGGTCACAAGCACTGCAGCAAATACTGGAATTCGATGCCACACTGTCCTGGATGGACAATTGCAGCGAAACCAACAACTTATCAGTCATTCTTCTTCTCCCTTTTCGAGGTCGCTCGCTCGCTCTCCTCCCCGCCTGTTTCGTCTCCCTCACGTTCATCGAGCCCCAGGGCCCACTGACTGCGCTGTGTGTGCAACGATGCACTTTCACCCGTCTTCTTCATCTCCATTAACATGAGCACCCAAGAAAACATCGTCTCTCGAAAGTCTCCTGGTGCTAGCGTATTGAACAGAAGCAGAGGGGTGCTGTGAACATTTTTTAAACTTTTCTCTACAGTACCTGGTACGATCAACTCTTCTTCAGACACCTCAACGTGCCTACAAGTTCAGCGTCAAGTTCATCTTCAGGAAGGGAGAAATCGACACACCTGCGTATCGAAGACAGTCAGATAGATGACTTCATAAATGTCCTCGAAGAGCTGCGAAGCCTCTGTGCCGGACGAACTTCTCGGTGCCTCCTCCATCCTTCTGCAAACATTCTCTTTCTTTTATATGTCTATATAGTTCATCGTAGGTTTTGATGTTGGTATATATGTATGTAGTTTCTTTTTGTACTGCTGGAATTCTATACTTCTGTTCAACCGGGGAGTTTTTGTAGGTGAGGTACCAACTCTGTAGTGATTCTTCTGTCACTCTTTTCTTATTGCATGTATTATAAGTCGAAGCAACCCATCCTGCATGTATGTTTTAAACAGTCATACATTTCTGTTTTTTTTCTTACTCCGTTAAAATGTGTATTTCGTAGTTGTTTTTTCCCGTAACAATATGGTTCCTAATAAAATTCGATAATATATTTATGTTAATTCTGCATAGTGTCATTTAGTATGTTTACATGTGCTGAACTAGTTAGGAAATTATCAATTTCTGAATGCTCCGGTAAGTAAGCAAAGTAAAGTCGGTTTCGCTTCTACTGGGAGAAAAAATCTTTTCGAAATGATATTTGTACTGGGAGGAAAAGCCAAATAGTTATATTGTTTTTTTTATTTATTTAATAGCATATAAAAATGCCTTCAGTTAAAAATGAAAAAAACAATGGCTCCGAGTCTATATGACAAATCAATCAGAATCCTTCTTACAAAGCGAGACCCTGAAAAGAACCACAACGTGTCGTCTCAACGTAGATACAAGTACACGACCTAGTGACAGAATAGATCTTCTAGTGTTGGTAGTACTGGTAAAGAGAGTAGTGATAGGGTAAAAGGCACTTCAAAGAACAAAGCCTCTAATTTCGAGCATACCATCTATGTCTTCTTTGGGAGTTGGAGACGTGATACTTCAAGCAGCAAGTCTGCCTCTTCCCAGATATCCTCAGCAAGGATGTATAAACGCAGGTGCCATGCCTCGAGTACCCTGAGTTTCACTCCTACCACTTTGATGATAGACCTGCAGATACCGGGTCTGAATGAGACAGTGTCCGTATCTCGAGATGGGGCCTGTACCCCAGACATCCCACATATCCCCCCTCGGAGGGGGGGGAAATCAGGCGTCTTCCAAAAAAAGGGGGAGGGAGAGAGGACGGAGGAAGACAAAAGGAAGAAAGCAGTGAGAGAGGGAGGGAGTTGGATGGGGAGAGAGAGAGAGAGAGAGAGAGAGAGAGAGAGACAGAGAGAGAGAGAGAGAGAGAGAGAGAGAGCCAGACAGTGAGAGACTTTGAAGAGTTTAACTTTGTTTTAGTGGGGAAATATGAGTAAGCATAGAGGACGAAGAAAATCATACCTTCAGTTACAAAACAACAGGAGAGAGATACAAAGGGTGAGAGAGAGAGAGAGAGAGAGATGATGGGGAGAGAGAGAGGGAGAGGAGAGGAAGGGGACAGGGAGTGGGGGGTCTTTATCGACAGACAGACAGAGGGAGAGACAATGAAGGGCAAGGAAGGAGGGTGCTGGGGAAACAGGATGGGCTCGGAAGGACGGGGATGGTCGCCCCACGGGAAAACTTCTCCCGCCCTACTGCTCTCTCCTAGAGTGTACGTGGAGGAATGAGCAGAGGAAGGAAAGGGATAGAGAGAAGGGAAGAGGGACGAGACGGAGGGTGGGGGGAGAGAGAGTGAGACAGGGAGAAGGAAGAGAGAGAGGGGGAGAGAGAGAGAGAGCGAGGAGGGACGCTCCCGGTTCTTCCACAGACCGGAATCTTACACTCAGCCTCAGGACAAGAGAGGGCAATGGGGGGGAAGGGAGGGGACAAGGGGAGGACAGGGGGGTAGAGTCAGAGAGAGAGCGAAGGCAATGCACAGAATCACACAGCTCCTGGCCCTCGATCCCCACCCTCCTCCCCTTCATTTGATCGCTTGCCCTCGTCCCCCTCGTCCTCCTCTTCATTCGTCCCCTCTTCTGTCTAGCCCCTTGAAGAGAATACCTAACCTCGTGCCTCCCCTCTCCCTCCTCCCCCACCCCAACCCCTCCCTCCCCCTCCACGAACTCTTACCCCGCTACTGGAAGGCTCCACACTCCTCTCGCATCTCCTCTTTACCCTCATCCTCGTCCTCTGACTCTGGGACCTTCTTTCCCCACTCCTCGGTCTCCTCGTCAGTCTCTTCATCCTGCTCCCTCTCCCTCCTCCCAGCTTGCTCCGAAGATGTTTCTACATCCTCCTTCCTCCCTCTTCGTCATGCTCCGGTCTCCCAGGCAGACACTCGTAAGTTGCGCTCTCAGTGCGCGCTCAACCTCCACTCTCTTTAATACTCCACCTACCCTCCCTCTCTGCCTCTCATCCACGGAACTGCACCACGACTACAGTACCAACACCACTACAGTACCGGGATTTATACTCGAATATGAGTGCGAGAATGATATGCATGCGCTCACCTACGACCCGAATGCGACGGTAGCGCGCAGCAAGCGAGGCAGGGCAAGCGGAAACACTCCGTTGGTGAGAATGATATCGAGATATCAGAGAAGGAGATGAAAAAGCTGCGGCGGGGAGCGAGAGCGAGGGAAACACGAACTATACGCACGGAGGGGCGGTGGAGAAATCCTCTTCATTCTCTTCGCCCACCCGCTCCACGTCTTGTTTTCTTCCTCTTCCTCCTCTCAGTCGCTACATTCACAGTCCTTTTCTTCTTCTCCCTTTTTGTTTCAGAAGGAAAATCCCCTCCATGATAATTTCTCGCTTTTTCCCAGCGGCCGCAGAGTCGACCTCAGAACATCATCACTTTTTCTCTCCTCCACCTCCTCTCACTCATCTAAAGGTCCCAATTTTCACTGTCCCCTGGACTCACCAGGGCAACAGAGGCAACAGTCATCGATACCTTTCAGGATGAGGACGTTGAAGGACAGGACAGAGAAGACCAGGGAAAGAAAGGAGCATTTTATTGAGAGTAGAGGAGAGCAAGTGGGCAGGTGCAAATGCAGAAATGCAGGGCAGGGGAGAGGAGGATGCACGCCGAGGACGACCTCAGATTCAATTATTGCTGATGCTCTTCCTCAACCAACGAGAGGAGAATGAGGCAGATACAAGAACTGAAATATGAATAACAAGGAAGTCTCTCAGAGCAAAGGTCCTTGCCCTTTCCGCCCCCTCTCCCTCTTCTGTCTCCCTCTCCTCCCTCTCTTCTCTTCGCCTGAGCCACCCCTCCCTCTCCCCATGGTGTTCTCCAACCCTCCGTCCCTCTCTCTCTTCTCCTTCTCCCAACCCTCCCCTCGCCCTCCCTCTCGCTCCTACCTCCTCCCAGCTCTTCATCAGAGGTGATCGAGCAGAACCACGGCAAGCAGACGCTGACAACTGTAATAACAGCAACAGAAATAATAATAGTGACGCTAGAGAGCAGGCTGGGTGGGGGCATTGGTGAGTGGTGGTGGCTCAGAAGCAGCCATGGGAGGAACGGAAGAGGCCGGCCTCCAGTGCAGACAGCTGCAGGAGAAGGGTGGTCAGAGAGAGGAGCTGGAGTGAGAGACGAGATGGAACACGTGTGAAGAGAGACGCAGCGACTTCCTAAAATCCAAGGTCTTTGACAACCAAGTCAAACTGCGACACGCTGCTGAAACAACAACAACAACAACAACAACAACATTGGCAACAACAACAATAGCTGTAACTATTGCAATGGAAATAGCTGATAACAACCACAGCATTTTGACCAACAACAAGTACTACGACCAAGAAAGCGAGTCTAGGGATCTATGAATCGGAGAGAAACGGAGGCCAGGCTGTCAGTGAGAATGAGAGGGTGGGGAGCTGAGAGTAGTGAAGGGAGGTCGTCGGAGAGAGAGAGGAGCATAGAGGGTTCCGGTTGAGATCGCCAGGGGACCAGTGACGATCAGAGTAGGAAGAGTTTGAGAGAGCGAGAGAGGGAGAGTCAGAGCGAGAGAGACAGAGATAGAGAGAGAGAGTGAGAGAGCAGGGAGAGAGTTAATGAGGGAAAGAAGGAAAAGGAAGGAGAGAGAGAGAGAGAGCGAGAGAGAGAGAGAGAGAGAGAGAGAGAGAGAGAGAGAGAGAGAGAGAGAGAGAGAGAGAGAGAGACGGAGAGAGAGAGAGAGAGCGAGAGAGGGAGGGAGGAAGGAGGAAGAGAGAGAGAGAGATGATTACGAAGATGAAATGCGAAGAAGAACAAGACGAAGAAGAGGGAGAGGGAAAGAAAGAAGGAGGGAGATCAGATAGTTCTCATTTGACATTGACAGGGAAGGGGAGAAGGAGAGAGGCTGAGAATGAGAACTATTGGAAAGTTTCTGTTTCCACCATCGTCTAAACATCCGTCCTCCTCTTCTCCCCCGCCTTCTTCCTCCTCTTCCTCTTCCTCTTCTTCGTCTCCCTCTTCCTCAGGGGAGATACCCACAGATATAGGACATGCTTGCATTCTTTCTTCATGATGGTATCACCTGGCACACAGAGAGAGAGACAGAGAGAGAGCAAGGGAAAGAAGCAAATGAGAGAAATGGGGAAAGAGAGAGAGAGACAGAGACAGACAGAGAGAGAGAGAGAGAAAAGGGAGAGAGAGAGATCAAGAGAGAGAGAGAGAGAGAGAGAGAGAGAGAGAGAGAGAGAGAGAGAGAGAGAGAGAGAGAGAGAGAGAGAGAGAGAGAGAGATGGAGAGAGAGAGAGAGAGAGAGGAGAGAGAAGGAGGAGGAGAGAGAGAGAGAGAGAGAGAGGAGGGAGGAAGGAGGAGGAAAGAAGAAGGAAGAAGCCAAGATGGTAAATCGGGTGATAGTTGATGAAGATCATGTTAGAGATGGCGAGAGGGGAAGAGAAGTGAAGACAGGGGAAGCGGAGGGAGGGGAAGAGGGAAGGGAGGTAAAGAGTGCGAGATACGAGAGAACAAGGCTGAGTTCTGTTGTTCGGATTGTGGGATGTTTTTGTGTAAGGAGGGTGGTTGTGATGAAGAAGTGCATCTACGACTGCCTAACCACCGAAGAGACATGCTCGTGCGCAACGAATCCTCGTCGGCCCCCTCCTTCCTTCTCCCTCCCTCCGCCCGCTCCCCCTTCATCCCCCGCCCCCTCCCTCTCCTGTCCCTGTTCCTTCGTCTTCCTCCTCTTCGTGCTCTCTCTCTCCCTTCATCCGTCCCTTCTACTACCTCCCTCCCGCCTCCCACCTGTGCAGCATATGTGAGGATGCAGAGGCAGTGTTGTTTTGTCCTGAGTGTGACGCGTACCTCTGCACTGGAAAAATGACTGTGATGAAGAAGTACATCAAAGACTGCCTTCGCACGCAAGGACAGTCACAGACACCGGCGTACCGGACCTTCGTCGCACTCACCTCGTCACCTCGCCTCTACCACGACAGCTGTTCCTCCCCTTCTGCCCCCCCTCCCGGTAAGTGAGGGAGGACGGGATGAGGTGCGGATGTGTGACGTGTGTGAGGACGAAGAGGCGGAGGTGCACTGCGAGGAATGTGATCCAAACTACTGCATCAAGGCTTGGGTGCGACAACGACGTGCATTCCGTTAGTGCAACTAGGAACCACCACCGCACGAGAATTCCTCAGCCCACAGAAAAGAACGGTCTTCCCCTCCTCCATCATCCCCTGTCTTCCGCCCGAGTGGTCCCCGAGTACCCCTCCCTCTGTCTGCCATGTCTGCGAAGCGTGCTGCACCAGCTGCGCACTGCTTCGACTGCAATCGAGTTCTATTGCACGGAAGATGACTGTGATGCTGACATGCACTACAGTGATAAAAACAAAAATCACAAGAGAATGAATTTGTGGTTTATTTTTCTGAAGCTGGTTTCTGATGCACATGTGATGAGGAGCAAAAACTAAATATGCATTGTAGCTCACATTTTTTGTTTATTACTTTGCTTTTAAATATGTAAACTTTACAGAAAAAATTCGAGCATCCGGCTATTGAAGTGGAGAAATATAAAGTGTTTATATGCATGAAGTAGAACGTCGAAAACATGTATTGCTATTAGTTACGGTATCGTCGATATGCAAGTTTTGAAATTTCCTATTCTGAGTGGAAGTGGAGGACTCTCAAATTGAATGTCTCATCATGTGAATTACTGCGATGTTGCAATTTATTCAGCGATCTACCACTCGTAGCCGCAGTATGCCTAGGCCAGGAGGCTTGCGCATGGGAATTGCGCGGCCATACAAACCCGTTTTTCCCGCCTTACGGGTGAATACAGGCTCTGCTCTTTTAAACATCGTTCCACAGCAATTGGGTTTCTAATGCCAGCTTGAAAGCTTGGGCAAAGTCTTTTCTCTCACATCTTCTCTTGACTATGACACCATTAAGAATTATGCATTTCTGCCACCGTAGCTCACTCATGTTTCTGAGCAGGTTGTAATCTAGTTCTTCTCGAGAAACTGCATTTGTGCCCTCTCATTCAGAGAGAGATGAACAGTGAGATCCGAGGAGAATCAGGAAGGAGAGAAAGCTTGGGGGCGGATGGAAGAGGAGTCTCTTCATGCCAAGCCTCCTCCTGAACATGTTACATTTCATATGAGAGTACTGCCTGGGAATTTTGATTCCATTGGGAAATTCGTATGTGGGAAGGAGGGCGACTGCACGAGGCAATGGGGGGGGAGAGCCCATGGAGATGCTACTTGCCCCTCTGCAGAGGCAGTTTTCAGCTTGCAAGCGGGAGCCATCGTACGCCATGTCGACCTTGTCCATGTGATCTGAATGCCACTGCACGGCCGACCCTGGGGTTGTGGTGGAAGCATCCGTGGAGGTGAGCACTCTGAGGAGTTGTTGGAATGCTGCACTCCCCTTGAGGTAATAAAGAGAGAGGGACTGGCACCTTCTCCGGGAGTTTCTCTCCTGCCAAGTGCAACAATCTGAGGCGTTGTCGGAGGAGGAGGGCTGGGCCGCATGACCCTGGAGCAGTTCCGTCATGAGGTGAAGTGTGGTGTTCACTCCTTGGCAGCCTTCTTCCGTAGACATTTCATAGCCAACAACGTATTGGAGTCTGGTGTGGGGCAGAGAGGAGGAAGGGGGAGCATGCGGGAGGACGGGAGAGGAGGACGAGGGTGTGTGGTATGGAGAGGGAGGAGGCATTCTGGCTGAGCTCCGTTGATCCGTTCTCATCCTACAGGTATTTGAAAGTAAGCACTCTGAGACAGACGGTGCGTTGGCAGACTACTTGGAAAAGGTGCAAGAAGATGTAGAGTATGAGGTTTCTGCCCAGATCATAGCGGGAAACACTCTCAGGGGGAGGGGTGGGAGGGACAAGCGTGGAGGGGGAAGGCAAGTGTGGTCTGGCATGGAGGAGGGGTGTGGGATGCTGAACAGTCTGACGTCTTCTCGGTCGTTGAGGAAGAGAGAGTGAAGATGGCGGCAGAAGACCAGGAGGAGGGTGAGGCAGGAGAGGCAGGCAAGAGAAGTGTATGATGGAAGGGGAGAGGGAGGCAAAGGAACGGGAATGGAAGTGGGAGAAGGAGTGGGGGTGGGGGGACGAGAGATAGGAGGAGGAAAGGGAGGAGAGAGAGGAGAAAGAAAGAGACAGAGAGGAGAAATGGGGGAGGAGAGGGGGGGAAGATCATGGGTCCTGGTTTCCCCTCTGGATCTGAGATGAGTGGTGGGATCGGACCATGCAATGAGGCAGACTGTGAGGGGAGGAGGAGCAGAGGCTCAGGAGAGAAGATCTGCGGCAGCGCAGGAGAGAAGAGGGGGTTCTCAGAAGGGTTCAAAGGAGTGAAGCGAGAGCTAGAGGAGAGGTAGTGGAAGAGGAAGCGGGAGAGGAGGAGGAGGAGGAGGAGGAATGGGAAAACACGGAGAACACGATGGTGAGTATGGCTGGGGGACCGGAAACACGTATGCGTGGTGTCATTCTCTCGGAAGCCTCGGTCAAACTGGAGATGGGCACATGAGTGCCATCGCTTGCAACATGAGCCCTCGGACTCTGTCCTCATCCTCGACGTCGCTCGGTTCAAATACAAACCTTATTAGTGAGCTTAGAGACTCTGTTGTTGAGTATGAGGGAGGTAGACTCCGTCACCGACAGATGCAGGGGTTATTTACTGCTTAGCAAAAAAGAAGGGTGGCGCGAAAGATCAGATTCACTACCACAGTCTCATCCAGTTGGAGACTAAGAGAAGAGAATCATACTTCAGCACAGATGCAGATCCGCACTCACATTCCTACTCACACCGAGCCTAACCCCTCCCTCTGTTTCGGTGAGTGGGCGCTCAGTAACCCTGAGAGAGAATGAATACGGGAAGGGAAAGGGAGTAAAGGAAGCAGAGAAAGGAGAGTGCTTGCAAGTAGAAGAGTGCAGGGTGGACTCAGTGAGAGGAGGGGGAAGTGTGGTGAACCCAATAGGCTCATACGAGAGCGGAGGGGGTGAGGGAGCAGAGAGAGGAGGGTGGACAGAGGCGATCAGGATGGGTATGTGTACAAGTACAACTTTAATGCGTCTGCGTCTCCTTTTCCTCTCAGGAAGTGTGACCACGGATCTTGCTCAAAGCAAAGTGTATGATGATCACTGGAATGTGAGTATAGTAGGGTATAGTAGTATAGCATGATTATTACGTGTCGGTGTCTGCGGTTGAGTTTGAGTGTGGGTATGTGTGGTGTGGGTATGAGTAGGTATGAGAAAGAGTGAATGTGAGTGGAGCTCTATCCCTCCCGCGTGATCATGGTCCTTCCTCGGCGTCTCTTCATTCTTATTGTTCCAACTCAATTAACGAAATGTCTTTAATTTTATCCGTTCTGTTTCTTCAATGTTGGGAGGCGAGTGAGGATGGGTGTGGAAAAAAATGTGAAGGTGGAGTGTGAGGTGGAGTATATGAAGGTTTAGAATGGTGTTTTGTGTGTCTGTCTTCTTGTTTGGTTCATGTTTTTATTTCGTATGTTGATACACATTGTATGCTAGTCACTATGCTCCGCCAATGTAGTACAGGGCGCATTCAGCATAATCTCGGCGTTTTATATCTGTTGGTGACTCTTATTTTGCCTGATGGATGTGATGGATAGCATTGTTTGACCAGCTATTGCCATTTGTTATTATAGTTTCTTCCTCATCAAACTTCGTATTTGTTATTTTGTTTTGTTTTCTTGTGTTTTGTTTTTTGTGTTCTTTGTTTTTATGTTCTTCTGCTTTTTTTTGCCATGTTGCTTCCGTGTGAGCATGACTGTAGGCATCGTTCGAGATCGTATATAAAATGTTGAATGATATGCATTTTGTGTATGGTGTTGAGACTGTTACACTAATAAACTTGTTTGTGATAAATACGAGAAATGTGTACAAGTGCATAAAAAGTACAGGGAAATCTCAAAATAGATCTTTGAATATGGACTGATATTGTTAATGCACATTGTAAATAGGATTATGAAGTGTATCAATAGTGTTGGGGATTGTTACGGCATATAAGAGTGTCAACGTAAAGAAGGGTAAAAAATCTTGTTGTCCTCGTGAGACTGGCCAAATATATGTGTAACACGATATGGTTTAATGTTGCATAAAAGAGTGCATACTTTTGTTTGTAAAATAATGTTGTAGGAAAGGGAATAGGTGTCTGTTTGTATTTGATCCGTCAATGCGTGTACTTTGTTTTTGTGGTTGTCATTACATCTAATGGATACATGTTTTCTGAAGGAATGTAAATTCCATGGCTAAATCTAAATATGGAATGTCAATAATCGCTTACCGGATGGTGCAGCTGATACATAGATGCTTCGTTTTGCCCCTATCCGTCGCTACTTTTCTGTTTGTGCCGATCACATTGTGGAGGGATACAGCGCCCTCTTGCCACTTCCATGGCTGGCAGTCGCACAAGCACTTTGATGAGAAGAACTTTTGTATACTTGAAGGTGATTAACGAGAGTGCTGTACACCACGCTCCCCCTACTGCTGAAAGTCATTTCAAGGTAACTAAATGGAGTACATATGAGTGCTGATTAAATTTTTCCGATGTGTTAACGTGAATACGTGCCGTGGCGGAATTTCAGTTTTCTTACTGCGATGTTGTTTGCGTGTATAGATTGTTGTTACCTGATGAATTCCTCTGATATGAACAGAGTAAAGCGCCACCGCTTGTTGAACTCGATTGTGTCTGATGAGATTGATGCTGGAGTTCAC
>JAWNMU010000174.1:0-140283 GCA_035043665.1 Drosophila quasianomalipes
ATGCGTTTATTTGTTTTGTATTTAACCAACGCATTATCTTATCTCTACAACACATGCTACGTTAAGACTTAATTGACTGAGGTGATGATGCAGACGAAACAACAAAATCCACAATTTCAGACACATCTTTAGGAATGCTTCCTCCGTTACTGTCTGCTGGCTGGCCGTCTGCTGTAGACGCAGTTGGAGGCCTTTTCTTGATCTGGCGTAGAGATGAGAATGCCTAACATACATCAAATTAATAACTTCGTTAGTTCATTAACCATTGAATTAACAATTTAGAAAGTCATTAACCTTGATATCAACACCATTATATGTTGCTTGAGAACCAACAATCTTCGAGTTCAAATAGTTAGTTACTTACGTCTAGTGCCTCAGATAAATGAAAAATAGAAGAGGAACAATTGAAGGAAAACACATTCCCTACCGTAGGCATAGGATATACTATCCCTGTTCAACCAACACGAAAGAAAACACATGCGGTTAGTAATACCTAACATATCTTATACACACAATAAAATTACATATTCATAGCGTTACTAACCTTTTCCAGGAGCAATGTAGTACACAGACTCTATTTCTGAATGCTGTGGGGAAACTTTCTTCTCTTTATACATAATAAATGGGGACTCCGTGCTATCGCTTGGTGCATTTTTGACAGTAAACAACTGATCTTGACTTTCTTTCTTATGGAAAGGAGATTGCTTAAAGTAATCTTCTACATTGTCTCGCGTTAGTGGGCGATTCATGATCCAGGACTCAAAACACCAACACATTGCTGTGTTATCTTGCGGTTCAGATATAGGGCTCAATTGTCTCTCCATCTTTATGTTTATGTATATATGTGTTTGTAGAAGCAAGATTCACAATGGATTGGTTGTTCAGACTTTCTCTATCGTTGCGAGCGCTCTTACCTCACCTCTCTTAGTTATATTTCATTATGAATAAGAATCCAATGACCACACTTAATTCATTACTATGTATACATTGGAGTGATTGAACATCTGCAATTTAGTGTTAACTATGAGCAATATATTGGCATGCCTACAACATCTTCTACTTATTGACGTACGATTCTATTCTCGCTTTTTTAAATACATATCTTCGTATGCTCACGTTCTCTAGCCATTCTTCAAACCGCTTAATTGATTGTGATGATGTGTTCTTTAACTTTTGCCACAAATACTGTTGTATTTACACCATTGCCATCAATATGACTTTTTTGAGTCTATAAAACCGTGCTACATTCTATTGGATGTCATGTTAAAGTAATTTACTACCGTAATGTAGCCTCTCTCTTCTGAACAAATCTAACCTCAGGCACGTGCACGTACATGTTACATATTGGCACAGGCACGTATTTGCTCGCAGACGTTGAGCTAGCAAGCAAGTATGAAAGGCTCTGAAGTTGATCAACGGATTAAAAAAAGCAATACGAGTAGTATTGCTGAGTCCTTGCTTACGAATGGACGAAGGAACACACACGGATTCGTTGATGATGATATAGCAGAGGAAGAGACTTTCTTAGGTATTGATGGACCTGAATCTGAGGAGGCTGATGAAGTCGAGAGAGGAGTAAACAAGGGATCTAGCAAATGGAAGGGAGTGTATGACCATAAAAAGAGAGTGAAGGGGTGGGGGAAAGCTAAAGGGAGGAGGAGAGGAGACAGCCGTGAATCTATACTCAACAATGATGAGGAGGAGGGGGCTCAAGAACGAAAGAAAGAACAGATGACGAGAGGGAAACAAGAGAAACAGACCGTAACTACAGAGATGAGTTAGAGAGGAAAGGATTCGTAGACTTTTTAGATAGGAAGAGAAAGGGTGGATATGGGAGATTAGAGGGCGAGAGACAGAGAGAGGAAGAAGGGGAAGGGATAGATTACGGGGAAGAGGTAGAGGCAGAGGGGGAGGGTGAAAGCAGAAGCGAGAGGTGTATGAGTTGCATCAACTATACTCGGTTTCTTTGTTCTTGTTGCACTTTTGTGATGGTAACGTCTATTCCGCGGTTGTTGGTCATTTCTGACCTGTGCCTATCCCTCATTGTCTTTTGTTCTGCCTCTGTCTCATCCTCCAACCCCTCGTCCTCCCCTCCTCTCTCTTTTGGTGCATCATTGTCCAACCAGTTCACGCACTTCAGCTTTACCCATAGCTCAGTGGACGTGATGGGTCTGTGTCTGGTGCGTTGCCCTCTCCTTTTCATCAGTTACGCGTACAAAAGACAGCTATCTTCCACGTTCTCTCTCCTCTCCCACCTCCTCTTCATCCTATCCTCTGCATTCCTCCTCCTCAAGCTGTCTCTGTTGCAATCGTCGTCTGCGTTGTCGTTCGTGTTATTGTCTCTGATTCTGGTGGTGGGAGAGTGGGTGTCGTATGTGATGCTCAAGAGAAGGAGAGTGACTCCTCTGCCTCTTCCACTTCCCCTGTCCCCCTCATCTTCCTCCATCAGGGGCACTCCTGTCCTATTCACGTACAACGGAGACTCTACGGCGGGAGCCAATGCTCAGCACAACCACTCGGAGAGGAGGAGGGAGAGCGAGAGTGAGAGGGAAATTGAGAGAGGGGCAGAGGGAGGAGGCCTGGAGGGGAGAGGGGAGGGGAGAGGGGAGGGGTATTCGGAGAACGTAAGGCCTGATGTTCAAATCGGGATCAACACGTCTTTTTCCTCTTCCTCTCTTCCCTATTCTTCATCATCCTCTTCGTCTCCCTCCTCACCTTCTAACTCTTCCTTTCCTTACGTTTCCATTAGTAGTGATCCCAATTTGAACGGCACTAATGGAGACTTGCCGTGCAACGTGTCTTCGTCCCCTTCCAATCCCCCTAATAACCCCTCTCATCCCTCTCCTATCTTATCACGGCCTTCCTCATTTGCCTCAAATACTTCTCCCTCTTTACCTCTCTCTCCCTCACCTCCTTCTCCCTCAGGTTCTCCTTCTCTCCTCTTCCCGTCCCTCTGCTGCCTTTTCTTCTCCTACTCTATCCTCTTCTCCTACCCTCTCCTCTCCTCCCGCCCTCTCATCCTCCGTCTCCCTCTCCCTCTCCAGCCTTTCTACGTCTGATTCTCCTTCCTCCCTCTCCTTTCTCCCCCCTCCCTTTATGCCTCTCTCCCTCTTGCCCTCATTCATCCCCTCTCTCTTCTTCTCCCCCTCTCCCTCCCCCTCATCTTTTTCTCACCCCTCTTCCCCTCCTGAGCCTTCCCCCGTTTCTCCTTCACCTGCCCCCCCCTCACTAGGCTCCTTCTTTCACACTGTGACGAAAACTAGTTATCGGATAAGACAGAGGAATAGGAGGGGGGGAGAGAAGGGAGGGGGGCAGGAAGGGTTCGGGGGAGGAGAAAGAGAAGCAAGTGCAGACGACGAGGGAGGGCGAGGGAGATGCAGAGGGAGAGAGGGAGAAGATAGAGGAAGTTGAGGTTTGTGTCCCGTCATTGGTTCCTTCTCCCTTTTCTACCTCCTCCCTCATTTCGTCTTGGGCTTCATCCTTCAAGTACCCAGTGATCCCGTCATCTCCCTCTGTCCAGCCTCCCTCCTCCGCTCCTCCTCTTCCTTCCTTTCCTGACACTGCTGTCTCGCTCTACTCACACTACTGTGTCTCTCGGGGCTCCTCTTCCTCCTCACAGTCTAGTTCTGCTCCATCTCCTGCCTTCTTCGTCATCCCTTCGGCCAACAAAGCCTACGGTCCTCTGCCTCCCTCGCCCTCTTCTCCTCTCAATTTGACTGACCCAGACTCTCTCTTCTTCAACTTCCGTTCTGTAAATATCCACTTCAAACACACTCTCTCGAAAGATATTTATTCTCAATTCGACATGTACAATAGAGCAACTCCATTGCCTACATTTTCCTGGCCATCGTCTTCCTCTGTGCCCTCTACCTCTCCTTCCCTCCCATTGCCGACTGCCGTATCTTCTTCTCTCTCCTCTCCCTTCTGCTCTTCATTTTCTTCCCCCTTGCTCTCGCCCCCTTCCCTTTCATCCTCTGCCATCCTACCCCTCACTTCGCGATTGAGTCAACGAGAAGCAACAGGGTAATCCTCTTCATCCATGGCTTCGCTTCGTCCTCGTTTTCTTTCCGTCACGTATCTCCATTATTGCTGTTGTCTTCTTGTTCATCTGTTCTTTCCCTTGACCTCCCTGGTTTCGGTCTATCTGACAGACCTAAGAATGTCGTTTACTGGGAAAACAAAGAGGAAAAGACAAACGCATCCCCCTCTCCTCTCTCTTCTCCTCTGTCTACGTCTCTGCCTACGTCCTCCTCTCCCCTCTCCTCTCCATTTTCATCTTCTCCTTCTTCCTCATCCCCTCCCCTCTCTTCGTCGACCTCTGCTTCTTCCCCTTGTCTTCCCTCTCCTCGCTCCCTGCTTCTTCGTTTTCTTCTTCCTCCCTACCCCTCTCGAATTGTTCCAATCCTTACCACCCAGACTTTGCCTGTTGACATCTACTTATCCTTGATCTCGCTTCTCTTCCCCCTCCTCCTCCTTCTTCATCGTTTCCCACCACTCAGGTACTCTCATTTTTCTTCGTTTTTGGCTTTATTCACTATTTGCCTCTCATTTGTCTCTTTTTTTTCTCTTGTTTCCATGGCCTCTGCCCGACTGGAGCACCTTTGTCGATATTTCTGTATCCCTCTTTTTCATCTCTCTTGTATTTCGCATTCGAGTCGCACACGACCTGTAATTTGACTTGACAGTGTACATTTGTTTACCTCGGCTAATGCACTTGCATCCACTACCGCTGCTGCTCCATACTCATTGTTTGGCATTACCTTATCGCATGTTCCTGTGTTCCTTCGTTTCTTTTTCTCTTTCTTCTTCTCTTTCTCTTTTTATTTCTCTTTCGCCTCTCCTATTTGTCATTCACCATTTGCCCCACCACTTGCCCGTCCGTACTCACAGGTGCGTCTATAGGAGTGCGGTTGGCGATGCAGTTGGGAGGGAGAGTGGAGGGATTGGTGGTAGAAGGAGGAGGACTGGAGGGTGAGAACGAGTCAGTACCTGGAGTTGTGAGTGCGATGGTTCGTTCTAAGATTTCCAAGGGAACTGTGGCCGAACTTCGAGGACGGAGATTGGGGAGATCAGAGTGAGGAGAGAGTGGGAGGATGAGGAGATGATAGGGGCAGAGGTGTTCAGACAGAGGAAAATGGTCGCATCCCTAGCTAACGCCTTCTCCTCCCTCCCACTCATTGCTTCTCTTTGCTCCACCGCATCTACCCAACCTACTTCCTCGTCTCCCCTTCCCTCAACTCCAACAACTCCTTTTCCCCCGCCGTCCTCCTCCTTCCTCGTCTCAAGTGCCCTGTGTTGTTCATTCATGGAGAAGACGATCGTGTCGTTCCTTTGGAATCCACAATGCACGCCAGGTCACTGTTGTTGTCTTGTCCTTTGAGCGTGGTAGAGGTAGTGTCAGGGGCAGCGCATGCGATTCACGAGGAGTTCCCTTTCCCTTCGTCTGTTCTGTGCTTGAATTCATGACTCGGTGCGTAGTGCTCAACCACACATCTCTCTCCATCAACCACTGCCTTCCCCTTCGAACCCCCTCTCATACCAGCCACCCCCTCGTCTTCATCTGTGTCCTCCTCCTCCGCCTCATCTTCCCACCTCCTATCGTCCGTTTCATTCGATTCTATTCAGGCTCCTGATCCTATAGTCATCGACTCTTTTGTTTCCATTACATAGCTTTACGTGTATTTGTTTTATGCAGTCACTTTATACACTCATATATATGTTTCATGTTTATTTATTCTTTTGATTCTTTATGTATATCTTTGCATTTAACTGCACTTGCATATGATTAATAATCATGTAAAGGCATTTATTATCACGATTTCAGGATTTTCTTATATTTGTTGTATAATCGTGTTGTGTAGACACATATCTATCAGTCAGTACTCACCAGTAATCAACTACTAACATTATCAATGACCATGCTTAAATACAACGATATATCTTATTTGCATGAATAAATCGAGTACTATTTATTTTGTTTTCTGTTTTATTTGCCTTAACAAACGCTCACTTGAGCCATCATGTTATCAATTGTTCTTATAGATTACGAATGACCACTATACAATTCGCCTGTAATTCGTAAGTTCAAGCATTAATTTACTTCCCTTCTTCTCTTTGGTCGTTTTATCGATCAAAAAATTACTTATCTACAAAAAAATTGGATCGAAGGCCCGTACGAGGATTGAACTCGTGACCGTCCGCTTACAAAGCGGGTGCTCTACCACTGAGCTAAGGAGCCCTATAGAGATTAAGAAAAATATATGTGTATTCAAAGTTTAAAAAAAAACGAAGAGTTCTTCTCATCTATAATGTACGTTTTTACTCAACTATCTCCTAAATCACCACACCAAAACCTATTTAGAAATTATTTCCTATTAATGGTAGTTTCGAACCTATCAAATTCTGAATCAGTTTCTCAATTTGATTGTTCCGAACGTGCTACATGAAAAATGGGAATGGATTAAACTTGTTCGCCTTTATCTCTGCAAGGCAGCTTGTTAAATATACGCTCGAGCTGATTAAAAAGAAAAAACGGTTTGGATCTGTTTGCAGAAATTATAGTAGTAGTGTATCTTGTCGCTGCATCATTTTTGCCAATCGTTGAGGCTGTAACAAGAAAGAAATGTCTAGCTAGAAACCAACTAAATAACATTAGAAACTTCTTAGATGCAGTTGAATCAGGGATAAACGACGATGAGGATCATTTGTCATCGCTGAATAGAAGTGATGATTATGATTTTGGGGCTATTGATTTTCCATACGGGGGAAAGAATAATTCCTTTAGTCACTTGAGCAAGGATTTTTCAAATGTATCTGTAACTCCTACTCTTCCAACACAAACATCAGGGTTTTCCTCCGCGAAATCAAAGGGACTAACAAACTCTCAATACAAAGATGTTTTAAAAATACCTACTACGTCCGTTGACGACGTACCTGATATTCCTGACATGAATATGATGTTTGGAGATACAAGTTCATCGGGAACGAGGAGGAAAAACAAAATCAACAACTATCGAAAAGTGGAAGGAGTGGATCCGACAATACCACTAACAGTTCGAATAAGATTGTGGGTGATTTACCTAATGAGAATGGTTCTTGTCGTCTGCTTCGACCTGTTTCTCGAGGTGTCCGGGTCGGAAGCAGCAGTTTAGGAAGCGATGGTAGTAGGGAGTCAAGAAGAAATGGGAAGGGAAACTAAGACAAAAGGGGGTGGAAGGAGAGGGGCAAACAGCCAAGGGGAAATAATGAACAAGAGGAAGTGCGACTGGGAAGCAGAGACACAGGGAGCACAAAGAGAGGCGAAGGAGCTAGAGGGAGTGGAAGTGAAGGTGGGGGTGAGGTATCTTCTATTGCCACGATGGTGTTCGACGGAGTCAGATCAAGGATGCTGTCTCTCAAAGTGGAACTCAAGGATAAGGAAGAAACTGTTACGAGACTGCAAAAGAAAATAGAACTGATGCGTGCCGAGCAGGAAGAGAAAACGAAGGAGAGGGAACAGGAGCGGAAGAAGAAATTGAACGACGCAAAAGAGGAAAAAGACAAAGTGATCGGGAGACAACTCAAGATGGTAGAGTCACTCATTTCTGAGAAGGAGGAGCTCACGAAAAAGGGTGAGGAGCTGACAAGCGCACTGGAGACCCTGCAGAGAAGGATGGTGGAACAGGCCAAGGAGCAAGCTTTTTCTTTCCAGGCGCTCCTCAAGAAAGAAAAGGAGGCGGGCAACTGCAGAAAAAACAAGGAAAGAGGTAAGCATATGGGTTATTGTATTTTGTGAGGATTCTGAGAACATCTCACTTAGCGTGGACCGACTTTTCTGTTCATTTCTAGTCATATGTTCGTATTTCGTTCTATTTGTTTTTCTATGAATTGTTTTTCTTCTAACACGTTGCCCCCTCCCCCCTCTCATCTCTATTCCTTTTTTGCCGTGTGATGTGTCGTGTTTTCCTGTAGTCATGGATAGCATCGAAGACCCAGAGTATAAAGGAGATGACAATAAAGGGTCTTCAGCCAGAGATCGAGAGACTGTTAACAAAGAATAAGGGTGATTTGGAGGCACAGAGAAACCTCCACGTACAGGTAGGAAGCGAATGCAGCATGCACTTATGCGTCAAGCAATAAGGGAACTACGATGAGCCGATACATGTATAATTTTTTTTCGTATAATGAGAGTACTATTTTTTTTATTTATACTTTCAACGGTTGTAGATGCCCATGCGTATTCGCAAACACAAGCACGCGCATAAATACACTAACAAACATGTATACGCGCGCGCATAAACATACACCTAACTATGACAGGAAATGTCGAGGCAGAGGATGAATTATTATTTGAAAGCGAAAGGTTGATAAACGAAGAAAAGAACAAAGCCAAGGAGGAAGTGGACCGGGCTGTAGAAGAGGAGAGGAAGAAGAAAAATGACTTAGAGAAATCGTTGCAGGCGGAGGTCAACGAGTGGAGAGAGCGAACTGCTAGGGTATGTTGTGATGTACCTACAATTTGTATTGCTGATATTAATTCCTGTTTTTGTTACATCTTGCGTCTACATATGTGTTTTTTTTTCATGGTTCGTGACGAAGTGAGATCTTTATTTCTATTAGTCCCGCTTGGTTGTTTCAGTGCATGTATGTCTCTTCCTTCTAGTCACTAACGGGCATTGACCACTGTGATGTTTTCTTAGTTGGAGAGAACGAAATGACTACGTCGAAGTGGGAGGAGGAGGTTAAGAAAAGGGACGATGAAATAGCTCGTCTACTGAGTGATCAAGCGTTGGAAGCATCAATGCACAAAAAGGAATTGGCGGAAAGCATCGAAAGAATGAAGAAAGTGAACGAACAAAAATGGAACAAGAAAAAGAGAGGGCGAGGGTGGAGAGAGAAGAGTGGATAACACAGATGGCGGAAAAGAAAAAGAAGGAAATGGCTGAAATGGAGAGAGTAATGCGGAAGAAGATGCGAGGAAGAGAGAGATGTGACAAATCGATGTGATTCTCTCTAAACTCGGGAGAGAGGGGCTTGTCGCTCAAAAAGAGATCAGCAGAACGATTGTGAGCTTGAGCTGAAGGAGGAGAGGGAAACTGGAAGGAAGATGGAGGTCGAAATGTCGAGGGTTCACGAGGGTCTTCGGAGCTCCTAAAACAAAAGGCAGAGGCAGAGGTGGAGAGAGAGAAGCAAGAGAGAGATGTAATGGAGAAGCGGATGGTGAATGCTGAGAGAGAGCGAGAGAGACAGAAAAAGGAGGGTTGAAGAACTTAAAATGCAGACGTGATCAAACTCCAAAGCGACCTGATTGAAATCAAGGGGAAGAAAGACGAGGAGGAGGAAAAAGCAAGGCGGGAAGGTGGGGAGAGAGAACGCAACAAACTATTGATTGAAATAGAACAAGTCAAACAAAGAGAGAAAGAGAAATGGGAGGCTGAAATTAAGAGGATGGAACAAGAAAGAGAGCGCGATAAGGTCAGGGAACTAGAAGAACTTCATAAACGAGTAAAAGTGATGGTGGAGAAGAAAGATATGATCATTGCTCAGCTGAAAAACACTGTTTCCGCGAAGGAAAAGAGAATCATCCAGATTGAAGAACTCATCAAGGAGCAGAACAACGCTCTTTCTGGCATATGATATGTGCATGCTTGTGTTTACTTACAATTAATGTTTGCTCGCATGTACTAATGATCTCAAATTTTTTTCTCGTAATTGCATGTTATCATATAACTATTCGTGACATGAATAAAGATAACATCTTCATATATATATATTTCATCAAGGTCTATTCTGGAAATAATGACGAAGAATCTTTAAGGAAGACAAGAATGGCGCATTGCTTTGATTATCAACGCGACTTTTTGTGTGAATGTAATAGAAAGAAAATGATTTCATACCTTTCCATTGATAATCATATTTGTAATACAAGCACCTCAATGGAAAGCTGTACCGTAACTCTGAAAAATAACGCAAGCGTATGTATTAGGAACGAAGCTAATCACACACGTGCTCGCAGCATACAGTACGATTGTCCACGCTGTCATTTGCAAAAACCCTATTACAAGTATTTTTATTAGTTATAGTTAGAATTCTGTCCATGCAGAAGTAATCATAAGCTAGCAAAACCACGTACTTTCTGCAATGTCTAAAATTGATTTGCTATTTATATTGCTTTTTTGTTTCTGCTACTGTAAAAAAGTCCAGATTTGTAGATTTTTTCTGACAAATTGCACACTGGGGTGGGGGGACAGAGACATGTGACATAACTGACTTTTATTCATCATCGATTTACATGTAAATTACGCGCATTAAGATTTTATTTTGTTGAATAATGCGTATAACTAATTCATACGAGATTTGTTTTCGGGGTGCTTGTATGACTCATCTTCAATGCCGCTTTCTTCGAATGTTTTTGCTAATTTCTGTTTGATGACATTTTTGTTTCATGACATGTCTATTTACTAGTTAGGGTATTGTACGCTGCACAAAGATACTCTACGACTGACATATTATAACCGTTTGGTATAGTTTGATTTATAAATACAGACGTCATTTTTAGCAGAGAAGCTATGGACGCTAAAACAGAGTTAATTTTTAGCTCTTTGGATCGCCAACTTCATCTAGGAAATGCAATTGAAATTCATCGGCTATGCGAGTCGTTACTTGAAGTCTATGACCCAATCCTTTCTTGTGGTCACTGTCATGGAAGGCAATTGCCTTTGGACAAGATTTATAACTTAGTACGTTTTCATAAACTATCCTTGCAGATACAACTCTTCGTACGCAACTACATATTCGATAATGCAATGTTTCATGCATATTATGCGTGATTAGGATCTAAATACGTATGTCCGTGCCTAACTTATTTTTCTTGTATATACGTTTGTTCGCTGGCCTTGCATTGACACAGACTAAAAAGTATCACAAGAGAAAGGATCTGCTCGTAAACAAGTTGATTGTGTTGGGGCTTATTGGGGCCACCAGAGTTCTTTCTTCTGATTCCATTGACCCTGATATAGGAGAATTGTGGTGTGCAGTTGAGCATAACAGGTACGTTTATGCGTTGCGTCATATTTAGTATTGTTCTTTATGTATGGGTTCTTGACATTTTTCTGTAGGTTGAAATTGAAGCTACCACCACCCCTTTTTATGCATGCTTCTTAGCAGTCATACTATTAGCTTATGTTGTGTTACAGGTGTTTTTGATATTCATTATCACGCGTTTATTATTCTAGTGGTGTTCTATTTCTCTTACTTCTATATTAATGCTTGTCTGTACTCACTCCAGACGAGATTGGATGAAGATTTGGGTGGACAGAATTGACGTGACGAACTGCTATCGATCGCCACACTCCCTGGTCGTCCCTTCTTCCGCTCCTATCGCCGCATGCCCTGTTGTTCCTTCTTCAGCGTCTGTTCCTTGTACACCGCACCCTTGCCCACCTAATTCTTCGCCTCCATCGGGCTCGTCGCACTTAGCTATGTCTGCCCCTCCTTCTCCTTCTCTCGCTCCTTCAGATGATTCCAGGCACAGCTTTCTTGGAAGTATGAATAATCGGAGATCTCTTCTCCATGGAGATATTTTATCTCCTAAGGGTAAAGCAGGTGCATTGGCTTCCTCCCTCTCCTCCCTCATTTCTACCTCCCCTTCGTCTCAGTCAGCTCCTCCTCGCCATACTCCTTTTCGATCCCCTCCTCTTCCTCGTCCCCATCTTGTTCCTCGTCTGCCCCTGCGTTTTTTGTCTGTTCTTCTGCATTTTCCTCATCCTTTGCCTCCAAATTGTCCCGTGTGATCGTCCGAATCCCTCCTCCTCTGCAGCAAGAGTTAGTGCATTACCTGTGCAGTTGTGGAATCCTTCTCTCGATCGACATTCCGTTCCCCTCCTCTCCTCTCTCCTCTTCCCCATCAACCCCTCTTAATTCTCCTGCGTACTTGTCTGTCGCCTCGTTTGCTGGCGTGGCAATGAGATTAGTTGAGTCTCTGAGTGTAGTAGATGTGAGAAGAGATCTGGACCCCCTTGTGGTTCGAGTATCAGAGGAGAGAAGGGAAATGAGAGTGGATGCGGAGCATGGGGCAGAGGTGGGTGACTTCGAACTGCTTGTGGCAGAGGATGCTAGAACAGAACTGCAGTCAACAGGCAGAAGATGATCCACACACTCATCCCTGTGGGGAAAATATCCCCATTCCACCTAGCAATCATAAGATATTTATACTCTGCTAGGCTCTATAACTCACTTTACTCGTATCTCCTCTTCTTCAAGTTGGACGTCACCCACTTCCACCCTCTCTCCTCGCTCTCCTCTCTGTCTCTCATGTCAACTTTCTCCCTGCCTCACTCGTTGTTTTCTGCCTCGTCCTCTTCCTCTTCCCCCCTCTTTCGGTGTCGCGGTGGACTCCGTCCTCATGTCATCCAATCTCGAATCTATCTTCCTTGACTCCGTCGCTACACTTGCATCTACCCTTTCTTCCTCTGCGTACTCCTCTGCTCCTCACTCTGCTCCTCCCTCGTCGGTGGACTCCCTTCTTTCCTCGATTTCATCTGCATCCTCACCTTTCTCATCCTCATCTCCCTCCCTCTCTCTCCACTCTCTTCTCCAGACATCCGGAGTTGACCCCCTACCTTTCTCTCTCGTCCACCCACACTCTTCATACCCCTCATATTCAACTGCTAATCTCCTCCTCTCTTCTCTCCCCGCTTCCTCATCTCCTTCGTCCTCATCCCCACCTCCCCCCCCCCACATCTCTTTCCTCTTCAAAGGCCGACCGTTTGTCTTCTCTGATTGACTTCTTTGAGAAACTATGTATGTACTGGCTGATGAGGAACAACCACACTCAAGCATTTGCATCCTTCATCGAGTGCATTCGAATTTCTCAATTTGAGAGAACCGCACAGAATGAAGGGTCTCAATTTGAAAATTCTTCTCAGTTTGAGAACCTCCCTCCTCCTTCGAGAACATTCTTTGTCGTCGTTTATCGACAATGGCGGGAATGCTTTTGTTGAGAAATGTCGACCCGAAGAAGATGGGAATAGGAGAGAGAGAAGCGTGTCGGTTAGTGAGAATATGCGTGAATATGTACATAAAAACGAAGAGGAGGGTAGGGAAAGGGGAGGGAGTTGTGGCTGATGAGGAAGCGAACGGAAACGAAGACCTGGAGGACGACGAAGCCATCGTGTACAACGAAAGTAGTATGTTGATGAAGAAGAAGAGAGATGCGTATGACTCTGTCTCCACCCATATGTCTTCTTCCCACTCTTCGATTGTATCCCCCTCTCCTTTTTCTCAGTCCGTGGGCCCCTCCCTCTTCTCCTCTAAGAAGGCCGTATCCATCCATACTTTAGAGAAAGACAAGGAACTCGTCACATCTTCTCTCTTCAAGTCCGCCCAACAGGTTCTCAAGAATGCAGTATCCTTGAATAAGTCTTTTTCCTCTGGCCACTCAGACATTCCCAATTTGAATGGAGTCGACGGTCGTGTGGGATCAGAGGCAGAACGACTAGGAACAAGAGGAAGAGGAGGGGAGAGAGGGGGTTCAAGAGGGGTCGGTGCGAGGGAGAGGAGTGAGCTGGAGGGACTGGAAAGAGAGTTGAGTTCAATGGAGAGAGAGGTGAGTGCGAGGTGTATGTCTCTCTCAAGTGACATGGAGTCCTCCTCCAACCCAGCCTACTGCTTCTCTTATGTCAGAGACTTCCTCGTCCTCTCTTCCTCCGTTCATTCCTTTATCCTCCTCCTTGACACATATCAATCCAAGAAGCCTCTCTCCCCAGACAACAGCCCCACTCCCCCCGGCCTCCTCCTTATCTCTTCCTGGTGGTGTGTCCCCTGTATTCTCTTCTTCTGTGGAAGTGAAGTCACCTCCCTTCTCTTCTCCCTCCTCCCCTCTGTAAGTGTCTCCAACCCTCACTTTGAGGCAGTCGGAAATGGCCCCCGAGGATCGAGAACGAAGCTCATTTCCTTAGTGTTGTTGCTCTTCCAATACGCCGCGCAGTGGATCTTCCAATCGCAGCTTCCTCTGCCTTCCTCCTCGTCCTCTCCCACCTCGTCTGTCCCGGCCTCTTCCTTCTCTTACATCTCGTTGTCGGATGTATTGTGTAAAGCACTGAGTCAGGGATTGAGGAGGATCCACACCCTGAATGCCCTGATTGCGATTGAACAGTGTTATTCTGGAGAGGAGGGAGTGGCTGAAGATGCACGAGCCCCTCCATTCCCCTCCCCTCCCTCTACTAGTTCCGAGGTGGAGCTGAGGTGGTTGATATCCTCTCTTTGTTCAGTTCACTCGACTTGTCTGAAGGGAAGGCTATCGTACCCCACTGCAGGTATTCATCTGTTCTCACCCTTACTCTTTATCCCCCCTCACCTCCCTTCTTTGTTAATGACGTCTCATCAATCTCTCTTAACTGCCTCGTCATTTATCCCTTCGCAGTCTCTTTTTCTTCGATTACCCTTCTGTATGGTTTGTTGGTCATAACTATTGTCATTTGAAACTCGTATTATTAACGACTGTATATCTATGTATGTTTTGCGTACGTGTTTCCCTCCCCTTCCCAGGTCTTGTGCTGCGAGTGTTGACTTCGTTATGTCTTGTGTTTGGCATCATTCTCCCCACTAACATCAACGACCTCTGGGCCTCGTCCCCCCTCGTCTCCGCGTCCGTCCTCCACTCCTCCGCCCCCCCGGAGGCTCCTCAGCTACAGTTCTCCCTATTGGTGTTGCATCTGATCTCGCATGGAATGTCTCCTTCTTCCGCGTTGCTTCAATATGCATTAGTTGTGAAGAGAGGAAATAGAGGAGTGCGGGAGAAAGAAAAGAAAAAGCAGTTGGAGGAGGCCATGGGGTCCGTTTCATCCGTGACCCTGAGGGGAGAAGTGGAGGAGAAAGAGGATGACGGAGAAGGACTTATCGCTGACCTCATTTCGTACGTGAGGCACAAAGTCTCTCCTTCTTCGCCCGCATCTTCCTCCTCGAGAATGCTTGCGGTGGAGCAGAACCCCTGGTGGAGTGTAGGCGTAGGAGCACTCAAGTATGAAGAGGGGTTCGGGTCTTCGTCCCTGTCTCCCTCTTCCGTTGTCGAGAGAGGACTGGCTCATATCGTATTATCGTCTCATAACTCACAGCTCTGGCTAGCAGAATTTCTCTTCGGAAGTCTCACTCCCCCTCTCCATCCTTCGCTTTCATCCTCGCCCTCTCTCTCTCCTTCCCTTTCTTCATCTCGCCGATCACCCTCTCCATCCGCTTCCTCTGCCGTTGTCCCTCGCTCCCTAGCTCCCCTCTCCTCCTTATTGGTATTGAGTGTAAACCCCATTTCAAGGATGATGGAATGGAAGAGAGAGGAGGAAGAGGAGGAGGACCGAAAGAAGGAAGAGATGGAGAAGAGAGAGCGGTTGTCGATCAAGACGGCGGTGAAGGGAGTCGGGGGCAGCGGAGTGAGTCTGAGAGAAAAGGGAAGGGAAGGCCGATCCGAGATCTCGAAGTGGAGGGACCCCAGGAACAAGACAAATGCCGACAAACAACAGAGGTACTCGCGGGTGGCGGAAGCAGACTATGAGTACTTCTCTGCTTTCAGACTCTACGTGCCGTCGCCCTCCGCTTCCTCGTCTTCTCCTCCCTCCTTCTCCCGCAACCCTATCTACGTGGGTTTGTCAGATGACTCAGCAGAACAACTGGAAGAGTTAGCCTTCATGTGCATCTCTTGGTTGAGGCAGGGGAAACTCATCTCTCTCAAGACCCTCGTCTCCACCACAGTTCCCACTGACCCCCTCTCCTACTTCATCTCATTTCTTTACGCTCTGTTCCTAGGTACGTCCCCTTCTCTTTTTTTACCTCGGATTATGTGTTTCCTTCACCTCCACCAATTGTATTGACTTTTCTGTCTTGTTTCCGTGTCCTCTGTTTGTGTCTGATTGTTCCTTGTTTTCATTCCCATTCATTTTGATTTATGTGACGATTGTTCATATTTCCTATTTTCAGGGAGGCATGTTAACTCGGTTGTTCCCAGTTCCCTTGCCTTCCCCTCGTACAAGTCATTCAAGGTTGAGGGGGAAGTGGAGGGAGAGGGAGAACTGAAGGAGGCAGCAAGGGAGAGGGAGAAGGAGAGAGAGAAAGAGAGGGATAGTGTTTACAGAAGGAAGGTTACTTCGAATAGGAACTCGCATGTCGACTCAATCTCCACCGTATCCCAGTCCTTTTCCTCATTCGCTTCAGCGCTCCATGCCGAAGAAGACGTGTGGATGCTTTCAAATGGAAATATGAGTGCGCATATCCCAGTGTCTGGAGACCTGTCTATTTCCCTCTGGACCAATAAGGTATTGTTCTCTTGGAGGCCTGGATGTGTGGGCACTTCTCCCGCCTGATGTTATGTGTTCTGCTCATATTTAATCTTGGCCTATGTCATCCTGGTCGAATTTGTATCTCCTTTCTTCCTCCCACAATTTCACCTTCATTTCTCTTTTGTTATCCCAAGTATCTCAGTCTCCTCGTGATGCATTATATGTTTGCGTTTTCACGTGTAATCTCATTGTGTTTTTCTAACATCAATTACCCTCCTTTACGCTACATATTTTATATTCCCCTCTATACTCCTTTCCCTCTCTTCTTATATGTCCACTTGCTCCTCTCCCTAGTTCGTATTTTCGGATCAGTTGTGTGGGTTGTTGTGGGACGTCTTCTTGGACTTGTTTACCTCTTCGTGTTCTTCATCTTCTTCTCTGTTGGAAGTGATTGGTAAATCAACATGTCCCACTCTCATTCTGTCGGAGCATGATCGTTCCTCCTTGGAATCCCTCTTTCTCAGACACAACTGGGGAGCTGGGCTAGTGAGGCTTAAACACCTCCCAGGAGGACTAGTAAGCGTAGGAAAAGGAATGATGGGTAATATCCAGTTCCGAGTGGCATCTGCGAAGGAGGAACTGAAAGAAAGAAGGAGGATCAAATGGGAAGAACAGGAGGCGGCAAGGAACTGCGTAAGCAGAGGAAACAAGCAGAGAGGAGAAGTAGTGAGGGAAAAGAGAATGAGAGAACCAGAAGGGAAAACGAAGAGAAGAGGGAGGAGAAGGAGAGGGAGGAAAAGAGGAGGAAGGCATATGCGATGTCTCAGGCGGAGGGTCCCGTTGGCGTATCGTTTCACCCTTCTCTCTCCTCGTCCTCCCCCACCTGCGACTCAGAAGAGAACCAGGAAGTATACCACATAGCGTTCGAAAGCGTAACTCAAGAGTTAGAGTCTTTGGCGGACATGGAGACGGTGGGAGGGGTGAATGTAGAGAAGAGGAGGACGTTGGTGGATGGGGCGCTGATCCAGTTGCAGAGGTCCCTTGCGCCGTTTTTCCTGAGAGCCAGTGTTATGTACCAGTGCGCTGCTGTGTTTCTCTCTTTGACTAGGGAACCTGAGCCCAGGGCACACCTGTCTTCGTTCCTTCTGCAGCACATGTTGTCGTCCTCTACCCCACTCGTCAATGCGATCGATGAAGCAGTGCTAGAATGTCCTGACCTGTTCTCCGAGAAGGCGACAGCTTTCTCTTCTGCGTCCTCGACCGCCCCCTCCTCTCTCTCTCTTAAAGACGTGTTCAGAGAAGACGGTCTCAAGTCCTCGCCCTCCCTCCTCCACTCGATCAATCTTCTACAGGGAAAGGGAGGAAACCTCTCCGTCTTCAATGCTCTCAAGAACTCTTCTGTTTTCGCTAACTACGGAAACAATGTGTTTTATCCTACTGTTCCAGGCACAGTGGCAGTGGGAGTACCGGGGGAAAGGGAGGAGGAGGCGATGGGAGAGGAGGAGAGGCAGAGGAGGGCAAAAGCGAGACAGAAAGAGTCTAAGGAGGAGCGCGAGAGGAGGGAGGAGGCGGAGCAGGTAGAAGCGGAGCGTCAGATGACAGAGATGAACCTCTTGTCTTGTGCCTATGCCACTGAAGTGGAATCGCAGGTATTGTGGAGTCCTTCTCCCCTCCCCTCCTTGGAGGTCATCCAGTGAGGACGAGGGAGGTTTCGGAGACTCTCAAGTGCCAGTCTCTCCTCTCAGTCCTAGATCATGCGCATGCTCTCTCTTCTTCCCCCTCTCAATCTCGAACGCACAGAATCTCATGAGGAGCAGAGTGAACTCGTTCTCCTCCTCATCCGCTGCCGCCTCTGCCCCCGTACACCCTCCCCCTCTGCCAACACCTCCGCCTCCTCCTCCTCTTCCGCCAACGTCGAATGCTCTGTGGGACCCATCACCTCCTCCTTTACCTCCTCCACCTCCTCTATGCCCCTCCTACCTCTTGCTGCTGCGTCCCAATTTGAAGAGGACAAGCAAGCAGTGGGACAGGCGATCAGAGCGCTGATTCTAGCTGCCAAGTGTTGGGAGAGTGAGCTTGACCTCGACCTCGTCCTGAAGACAAAGGGGGATGCCAACTCTCTCGCTGCCAAGAGACCTTTCGTCGCAGTGCCTCGGAGACTGAGGAAGAAGGTGCCGTTCTCTTCTTCGTTTGTGTTCCCCTGTGTCTCTCTTAGAGACGATCTACACCCTGTGGGAGGGTTCGGAGTTGGTAGGAGACTGCTGAGAAAGGCAGAGAGAATGGTGGAGGGAGCTCAGTGGGAGAGGGGAGGTAGGATTGACGCCTCAGATGACAGTGAGAGCGAGGAAGAAGACGAAGACAGTAGTGATGAGGGACTGGACGAGGGGGAGAGGAAGGCGAGAATTATGGAGAGGAGGCTCAGACAGAGGGACAGGCTACGTGAGAAAGAGAGGGAGAGAGAGAGGGAGAGAGAGAAACAGCGTGAATGGGAGAAGGATTGGGAGAGGGAGAGGGAGGAGAGTGACATCTACTCGGACGAAGATACCTCTCTCGATGCCACAGCTGAGGGGGGACTTCGGTTCCTTTCTGAGAGAGAGAGAGTCCTCTTCCGCCTAGCAATCGCCAGGTGTTATGCCAAGGCACTTTACCTCTGTTTTTGTTTCCAAATCGAGAGCGTGGATTTGTTTTCATCTCCCTCGCACTCTTCCTTCTATTCGATCTTAGCGTCAGTGTCTGCTCCATCATCCCTTTCCCTCTTCCCCTCCGCCCCTCCCTTTGTCAACTCATCGTCCGCGGAAGCTATTGGGAAGCAAGGGGGAGTGGAGGGAACGAACGGAGGCACTCTGCGGGTGGAGGGGAGCGTAGTGAAGGTAGGGGTAGCTGTCATTTTGAAGAAGATGAGCGAAGGAATCGCAATGCTTCGAAAGGAAGAGGAAATTGAGAGGGAGGCTGCAAGGGAGAGGAGGGCGAAGGGAGCAGAGGAGAGGAAGAGGGAAGGTGCGTATGAAGAGGAAGAGGAGGAAGAGGAAGAGGACTATGAGGAGGATGAGGACGAAGAGGACGATGGGTATGAATCAGCAGAAGCGAAGAGGAAGGCTAGGAGGAGGAGGGAAGAGCTTAGGGTTAGGGACAGAGAGCGTAGACGGAAGGAGAGAGCGAGGCTTGAGGAGAGAGAGCGGAGGAGGGAGGAAAGAGAAGAGAGGGAGGAGGATGTGTCTCTACTAGGTTTGGAGTGCCTCCCTCCTCTGTGTGTGGGTGAATTCCTTCCAAACGATCGAGTGAGCGCAGTAGTTAGGTACAAACTAGGGGAGGGAAAAGGGATGTACAAGCAGAGGCTCAGGCACGAACGGTCGAAGAAGAGGAAGCTCTATTTGAAGAGGAGGGCAGAAGAAAAGAAGAAGAAGGAAGAGGAGAGAGACAGATTGGAGAAGAGGAGAAACATGCTGAAGAGAGAGAGGAGGAGAAGGAGAGGGGAAGAGGTCGAAGATGTGCACTACTCTGACTCAGATTGGGATGAAGAGGAACAAAGAGAGATGGTGGAAATGAGCGATGATGAGCTGGAGAAGGAGGAGTACGAGGTAGATCTCGATCTGGACGGGTTCTCATCATCATCTTCCTCCTCATCCCTTCCCTCCGGCCTAGAAGACTCCTCCTTCTCTTCCGGAGAGGATCTCATTTTGTATGGAACATTCGAGGACGAGGAGGAGGAGGAAGATGAGGACGAGAAGATAGGGGAAGAGGAGTGGGTTGTTGTGAGTTCCTCCTCACCCTCGTCCTCGTCCTCATCCTCCTCCTCCTCCTTCGCTTCGTCTTGGCCTTCTTCCCCGCACGTGCCCCCTCTGATTCCCCCTCCTACGCACCGCCTGTCTTTCGTCAGAGAGTTGAGTCAACCCCTGGACAGCTGCATCACCAACGCAGTCATGTCGTCTTTTCTTTCCTCCCTCTCTCTCAGGTCTTTCTGTTCCCTGCTCTCCTCCATCAGTTCATCTCCCTCTCTCTCCCCCCTTCACGTCCACTCCCTCCTCCCCACCGGAGCCCTTCTCTCTTCTTTCTTCATCCGTTTCTTTTCTTGGATCTCGAACCCCACCCTCGATCACATATCTCCGCTTGCTGGCCCCTCCTCCTCCTGTTATGAAATTACTGGCGTGAAGTGGCCGTCTCCCCCTTCTCCCCCTCCTACTCTAGAGCCCCTCCTTGTCGTCCATCTCCTCGTCGATCTCTTCCCACTCGTCATCTCCCATCCCTACTTCCTCTGCTGTTCATGTGTCTGCCCTCTCTCCTCTGATCGTCAAACAGTTAGAAGCCAGTGGAGAGAGAGATCGAGAGAGGGAAAGGGAAAGGGAGAAAGAGAGGGAGAGGGACTCGCATGTGTATGCATACGGGTCAGGGAGATGGGTGGACGAAGAGAAGAGGGCGAAGGACAGGGAACGGGATAGACATAGGGAGAGCGTAGCTCTGTTGCGATCGAGGGGATTCGTATGTCCCAATGCGGGGGAGTTGGATGAGGAGGAGAGGGACATTGTGGGCGTGTTGTTCGTTCTCCATAATGCGTCTAAGCACTATGCACTGACTGTGGAAAGAGTCAAAACATACGTGGAGGAAGAGGTAAGGAGCAGGAGGAGTAAAGAGCAGAGGCAGTGGACTAGATTCAAGAAGGGCAGAAAGCAGAGGGAGGATCAGAGGAAGAGGAGATGGCGAGAAGAGGATGAGAAAGATGAACAGAGGAAGGAGAGGGAGAGGAAGGGAAACGGGTGGAACGTAGAAAAGGAAATCGCCGAGGAAGACAGGGCGAGGGAGAAGTTGAGGATGAGGGAAAGGGAGGAGGAGGCAGAGGATGCACTGTCGTATTGGTTCGAGCAGAGGATTAGGGACGAGAGAGACTCTGGAGTCAGAGAACTGGGATCAGTGGAGAAGAAGTGGGAGGAGAGGGGGACGAGCTTTGCAACGAAGACGAAAACGTAGGCAACTTTTCTTCTTCCTCTTCTCCCTCATCTTCTCCCTCCTCTTCTTCCTCCTCCTCCTTTGCTGCCTCTGCCCCTACATCTTCCCCCGAGAAGAGGGGATTGCGTTGTGCTTTGTTAAGTCTGGATGTGGTGTCGAGTCAATTAGGAGTGGTTTCTTTGATTGATCGATCGATGAGAAAACTGTGGAGAAGTGTACACCTTGCTGGGGTTCTTATCTCGTCATGGTCCTCCGTCGCACACCCCCTATCGTCCATCCTATACAAACCATCTTCCTCCTCCTCCTTCTCCTCCTCCTCCTCCTCGCCCCCGCCCTCCTCTCCTATCTATGCGGAAGAAACTTCTCAAATAGAGATGGATTCTCCCTCACTGGATGATATTTATGAGTTAGTTTGGATTTTATCTCGTTTGTCTCTTTCTTCCCGCCTTCTCATTTTGAACGAGATGACAAAAATATCTTCTTCCTTGTTTAACACTCCGTCGTCAACCTTCAAGCAGTCGTTTTCGTCTCTCTACTACTCGTCTGCCTCTCTCTCAGCAACAACAACCTCTCGAACGGTTTCCACTCCAATGAGTCCGAATACGCAGGAGTCGATATGGCAAAGCTCCCCTCTTCCTCCTCTTCCTCCTCTTCCTCCTCTTCTTCCTCTTCTTCCTCCTCCCCTTCCTCCTCTTCCGCCTCCTCGTCTGCTCCCCCCTTTGTTCGTCTTCTATTTTGTTTGCCCTGCGTGGGTTCTCGGAGTGCTCGGTCCACCCTCCTCTCTTCTTCCCCCTCGTCCAGACATCTGTCTCTTCTCCCCTCTCTTCGCGATGCTTCCCTCTATTCTTCATGCATATACTTTGTCTCTGAAATTCTCGATCCTCCACGTAGACCTGCTCCTAGAAAACAAGGTGCTCACCTTCTCCTTACTCGCACCGCTTTCTTTTCCACCTTCCCTCCTATTCATCCCTCTTTCCCTTTTCCTTTCTGTCTCAGCTATTCTTTCTTGTAGTTCGTATCCCTATTGCTCTCGTATGTCCTTTTCTTGCTCTGATCTCCTTGTTAGGCCCCTTCCTTCTTTCTTTCTTCTAACTTCCCTGTTTCCTTTTGTATTCTTTTGTTTCCTATGTCCACATGTCATCTGTCTCGCCTACCGTCTCTTTCTCTCCCTCTCTTCTTCTCTCCTTCTCTTTTTCTCCCTCACCCTTAATATCTTCTCAGACGCATCGCAACTTCACATTTTCTTCTGCGTCCAAGTCGTCCTCTCAGAGTGGCGTGGCCCCCCTCCCCCTCCCTCAATGCCTTCTAGTTCGAGCATGAAGAAAGTGAGTTCGGTATTCGAAATGGGAATTGAGGTCTTAAGAGGTACTCACGTTGCCTCAGTCCTCGGAGAGTTACGTAGAAAAACCACAATCTGCGCCTCTTCTGCCCTTTCCCCCTCCACTCTGAGCGTGGTTTCTGCAGTGTCCAGGGTCTTCGGAATCGGTGTCTTGCACTTGCTCTCTCTGCCCCCTCCCACGTCGTTCTGTTGATGTACATTAAACAGTGTTACTACTCTTCATCTGTTTCGTCTGCCTCCTCCACTTCAATTTCCCCTCCTCGCCCTTTTTCTCCCTGCTCTATGACCTCTGCATATCTCGTCAGTTCGAGAAGATGACAGTCTCTTACCACTTGAACAAGCATCTCCTTTCCCTCTCCCACTCTTTCGCTCACGTTGAGCAAGCCTTCCCTCGCTTTTCTTTCTCGAAGAGAGGAGAGAAGGATGATGGGAAGTCGTGGATGGGGGCAGGAGGAGAGTCCAATGGGATGGTGTACTCCTTCCTGGACCCGGTGAGTTACTCTCGGTCTCTCTCTCTCTTCGCCATGTCCCCTTGTTGTGCATCCACTGCCCTGAAGCACTTCCAATTCTGTTTCAAAACGAATGACCACTCACACCCCCTCTACACCCCTCGCAGAGAGAAAAGGTCCTCTCTCCTCACTCCCCCTCCTTCTCCCCGGATAAGAGAAAATCAAAGCTTCTGGGCGGTTTACTTCCCTTCAGAGAAATCCAGAAGGACGACTTGCTCAGCCATGGACTCACCTCCGTTCTCTCTCTTTCAGCTCCCTGCAACTCTGCTCTCTCATTCTCATCTGCATCGCCCTTCTTCCTCTCTGCTTCAGAACTGGTGTTTTCGATCATTCATATTTCCCAACACACGATTTCTCTCTCAAGACTAGCTCCGAAATGGAACGTTCCTGAGTACAAGATGTTCGTGTTGTTGGCTCCCCTGCTCTCCCCCCAGTTGCTTCTTTCTGCGTCGCATTGTATGAGGCAGCTGGGAAACATAGCGAGAGCATCACTGAATATCCTGTTCAGCAGAAGGAAGGGCCCTGTCTTGGGTGCGTCCGATCTCTCGGTCGATTCAGGTGTGCCTGCTCCCTCCCCCTCCCCTCCACTCTGTGCGCAGACGACGAAGACGAATGGAGGCAAGATAGGAGCAGCAAAGACTCTGATCCATGGATATCACGGTTCAAGGATGAGATGCTGGTCATACAAGGGAGCTCTTCGATCGTAGACTCCTCCCTCTTCTCATCTTCCTCCTTCAACTCTAAGGTGGCAACTCTCCTCTCCCTTTCTGACATCGCAAAAGGAGGGCAGGATGGGGTTCCTTCTGCCTCTTCCCCTCCTCAGCAGGATTTCCCTCCCTCTCCCTTTGCTGCTCTTGCATCCGCTCTGGCCCAGGAGACTCCCTCTATCTCCGCCTCGTCGTCCTCTTTCCCATCCTTCTCCTCTCCCGTCCCATCTGTCCCGTCTTTTTCTCCCTCTCAGGCTGCTTCTGCTTCCGCATCAGCTTCATTTTCCCCCACTCCCCTCAGCTTCTCCCTTCCCTCGCCCTCCCTGTCCCCGCTTGTCGAGATTGAATTAGCATGCGTTGCTTTAGTAGCATTCAAAGAGAGTAACTTTATTATTGGAGTGACTGATATGGAGAGGGAGATTAGGGAAAGGGAGAAGGAGAGCAGGGAGAGAGAAGGTGAATTAGGAAGTTCGTTTGTTCCCCTCTCCTCCCACGTGGCTGCTTATGAGGAGGAAGAAGCATCTGGGGGGCGTGTTAGGAGGAGGAGGAGAGGTGAGGGAGGAGAGAAGTGGGTGGCCCGAGAGTGGGAAGACGTAATCGAAATGTTGGGAGTGGAGGCCGATTCGACGGTAAAAGATAGATCCTTCTCTTTCTTCAAGCAGTCCATCCTATTCGCGACTAGGTACTCCCCTGTTAAGTCTGCGATGATCAAGAAGTTGCATTGCGTGTACTCTGTTCTCTATAAGGATGAAATTAAAAGAAACAGAACTCCGTCGGCAAACAAAAAGGAGAGGGACCTCGCCAACCTCAATGACCCTGCCAACATCTCCAAGATCTCTTCCACTACTTTCTTCAATGCAACCTCCTCCTCTATCCTCTCTGTCTCGGAACTATTCGCGCTCGCATCCCTTGTGTCTTTCTCTTCCGCATCTGCATCAGCCTCCTCTCCCTCCCCCATCGACGTCCTTTCTAAGGCTCTCTCGTCGTCATCCTCCCTCAAGTTCCCCCTCCCTACCCCCACACTATCCCTTCTATCCTCCTTCTACGCCCTCTCTCCGTCAGTGATAATTCCCCCATCCTCGTCCTCCCTCTCTCTCTCATCCGCTTCTGTCCTTTCGATTCCTCCTGTCTCTCTCTCCGCATCCTTCTCTTTCTCCTCCTCCACCGCCTCTTCTTCTGCTTCTGTCCCGATTTCTTCTGCATTTATTGATAGCCATATGCCTGTCACATTCGATGAGGATGAGAAGGCAAAGGAGATTGAGAAGGAGAAGGAGAGGGAGAAGGAGAGGGAGAAGGAAAAGAGAGGGAACAACAGATGGAGAAGGAGAGGAGGGAAGCTGAGGAGAGGAGGGGGCGGAGAAGGAGAGGGAACGAGTGAGGGAGAGAGAGATGTCAGATGCGTCTCAGCGGTCTAGATTCCCTGGGTATGGTTCTTACTCTAGTGGACAAGGGCAGAGATATGAGGGAGAGAAGGCAAACGGATCTTACGGATATGAATACCCAGCAAGCGCAGTCAACCACGGACCCAACCTCAGTGTTAACGTGGGGGGACAGAGACAGGGATTCCCCTCTTCCCCCTCCCCTCCATGTCCTCCAACTCCCCCACCTCTTCCTCCCTCCCACCACACATGAGGAGGGGTTTCTCCCCTGGCTCAGTCGGAGACTCTTCCTTCATTGCGAATGGATCTCCCATCCCCCAGAGTGGGAGCTTCAACAGTGTAAATAGGGCGCCGATCAAGTCTTTCCGTACGCTGATCAACAACGGAAACAACAACAGTGTTAATGCCCAAGGTATTTCACGCAATAGCATGAATATGTCTTCTGGTGCACCTGTGAGCAGGACCCCCGCCTCCTTCCGCCCTTCGCCCTACAGCAGCAGCAACAACCTAGGGGGTGCGAGGGGAGTGAACAACGTGAGTGGAGGAGCTTCTCCCTTTAGACAAATGGAGGGAAGTGGAGTGAACGGAATGGGGGTGTCGAACAATGGGGTGCCCAGTCCATACTCCACCCTCGTCCCCAACTATTCGGCCATGCCCTTCCCCCTAGTGGGTCCTACAACAAGTCTAGACAGAGCTTTAACCAGTTCGGACAGCCTCAGACCTTGAATCGGCAGTCTTTCTCTCAGCATGGCGGGGGGGCTTCTCTTCTAGCATTGGGTCCAGGCAATCGTTCGACAGTCTCAGCATGCAATCCAACATGTTCCCAGCCACCCCTACGTTCAGTCCCTCTCCAATTTCTCCTCCCCCCGCATCTCCCCCTCCCTCTTCCCCCTCTCCTACGGCTGCTTCCTCTTCGGCTGCCCCCTTCTCTACCCCCTCGATTAACTCCTCGAAGCCCAAGGTGATCGTTCAAAGCGAGGCCACGTTTAAGGATAAGAGGAAGCAGAGGGAATCAATCATTCCATCTAACTTCTTTCTTTAGTTCATAGTTGGTCATGTTACTTCATTTGCACTGATGTTCTTTCTCCTGGACAGATGAGTGTTTATCTCACTCTTTTATATTATCGTGTGCAGTTGTTGTTATCTGTTTCGTTGTTGTTCAGTGAGTGAATCTTTTCGCAGAAAATATATTTTTTACTTTGTTTTTCATTTTCCAAATGCTCTCTGTAACTTTGCATGTTTCTGTGTATGTTGTATTGTACATACCTTTACTAATATTTATTTATTGTTTTCGTTTTATTATTTTTGTAAGTATTTGTTTTTGTTCTTGTAGCAGTACTGTCTATATTTGATGTGTTTATGTGTCAGCCGCCTTTGTTGTGTTGTTACTTGTCTCGAAATGTTGATATGTCTGTCATTATTACCCGCGTAATATGGAGTGTATATCGTGTTTGAATTATGTTTTGAGGCAAGGGTCTCAATTCCAGGTTTTTTTTGTTTGTTGTTTTTTTTTCGTATGAATGTCACTCAACTCGAGTTGTTAATAAACCCACATGTTTGGAAAAACAATGTTACTCCATGAGTACGTTGGTTGTGTTTTGTATAAGCAAACTTTTTACTCGTTTGATTTATTTAATCAATCATGTAACTTAAAAAAAAAACGAATGTCGACAGTGTGTGTTGCATCTGGAAAAAGACTAAGCGAGCAATAAATAGATAGGTAGCACGACGTGATGATAGTGAATATGTACGCGTGTGCAAGTGCACGGCGTCCAATGATTGGTAGGATATACATGCATGTATTATTGGTAGCGATATGCATTATTAGTAAATCAGGCTTCTTGCATATTTGCATCTCTGATCATAAGCTTGTATGGATTCCCTTATCTTCACAGCTAGGGGCAGAAGCAGGGGACAGGGAGAGAGCAGTGGAAGCAAGAGATGGATCAAAACAGTGTGCTTTCTGACTCCAAATATGATAGGCCTCCACGAAAGACAGTCCAAAGGAGAATGTGACGATGAAGCGGATAACGAAGTGTGCGTCTTTCTCTGTTTCTTGTGCAAAGAAAGCAGCATTTTCATTTCCTCGTCTTCGTCCTCTTCATCCTCCTCCTCCTCGCCTCGCTGTTTTTCTGTGTACAACTCATTTTGATCATCCCCGTATGCCTCTTGTTCCTCTTCCTCGTTCAAAGGGCCGATGAAGAAACAGAGGAATTCTGACAATCTGTGCACAAGAGAGTAAATGGTATTTCTCGATTTGAGCGGTTCTTTGGAGTGCAGGTACTTTATCGTTTTGGCAATCAAAGCGACAAACCTCATGGAAGAAGAGAAGAAGTCAGAGGAAGACTTGAGGAAAAGAGAGATCTGAATGTTATTCTCGAAGTGTGAGATGGGGAGAAGGAAAGAGGATGAAGAAGGCAAGAGAGGAGGAGAGAGGGGGGATGGGGGTCTCTGAACACCTCTGTGTCCGTGAAGGAACGACATCGTTTGCGAAAGAGGGATGAGGCCAGAGGAAATCAACTGAAGTTCGTCTAGGAGAGGAACGGAAGGATAGGAGAGGGAGGAGGGAGGAAGAGTGGAAGGAAGAGAAAGGGGGAGTGAAGGGGAAGGGGTGTTCGGGCTGTGGTCCGCATTGATGTAGGAAAGAAGCTGGGGGAGAAGGCAAGAAGAGGCGCGAAGTGAAAGAGGGAGTGAGGAGGAAGAGAAGGGAGAAGAAGGGGCGGAGGAGAGGACCGAGGTGAGCGGAGACAAGGCTATCTGTTTGAACGCAAACAGGGAAGAGGAGAAGGGATCTGCTATGCGAACAAAGGAGCAGAGGGAAGGGCAGAAAACAAACGAAGAGATGCAGGAGTGCAGGGGGAGTGGGAAGAGAAGGCAGGTAAGCTGAGGAGGGAAGGGGGTGCGGAGGAGATAGAGATGAGAGGCACTCCGCCCCCCATCACATTGAGTCGAAGCAAAGGAGAGGGAGGAGTGGAGGCAGAGGCAGAGGCAGAGGCAGAGGAAGAGGAAGAGGAAGAGTCTCCTCTGTCGTAGGGGCTGAGAGAAGGAAAAGAAGATGAAGAAACGAGGTGGGCGATGGAAGTGGAGACTGTAGTTTTTAGGGAGTCAACGTCTATAACTTGCAATGAACCATCCGCTAGCACTACGCTCACGAAGGAGTGGTCTTCCACCCCCTCCTCCAACGCCCTCTCCAGTCCCTCTAGACCCGCACCTACCACTCCCCCTCTGGCCGGCACCTCCTCCACTCCCGCAGCCCTCTTCACATACTTTTTTCTCTTCCCTTCACTTCATTCACTGCTATAGCATGGGGAGGAGCCCGCAGAGAAAGAGAGGATATTTTCCTCTTTCCATTCAAGCTCCAGATGTTGAGGAAGTGCAATTGAGATTTCTCAACTTGAGTGTGTTTCTTTCGTTCTTCAGTTCTTCTCTTCTTGACGCCGTGTCTCAATTTGATTGGTTCTTCCTCTCCCTCCTGTACTGTTTGTGTCTTGCTTTCCCTGGCTTTCCCCACTTCTCTTCTGATGAATCCCTTGAGCCAGGAGAACATGTCCGACCCCTCAGCCTCCTCCTCTTCCTCCTCCACCCCCCTTCTTCTACCGACGGTGCGTCCCCTTTTCTAGTTAACCCTGAATTAATGTCAAAAATATCTTCTGCGGTGAGCATCTGGTGGTTTCGAGACCCTTCTTGGGGAGAGTAGTCGTAGGATGAGATCTCTGTGGAAGTTGTTATTACATATCTCTGATTCGAAACACAAAGAGAAACTGATCCCATCAGCACGTCGCTCCACACCTCTTCCTCCTCCATAACCTCCCCCCTTCCCCTCCCTCCCCTCTCCCACCCCTCCACCCCTCTTCTTCTGCTCTGATCCGGAAGACATCTCCTTTTCTCCCTCTCTCTCTCCCCTCTCCTTCCTCTTCTTCTCCACCAATTGCACAACCGAATACACAGATGGAGGGTAGAATCTTCTGTAACGGTCAAATTGAGATGAACCATCTTCGGAAGGAGAGCGATTCCACTGCTTAGACTTGATGTGAACTTCAAAATGAGAAGAAGAGGATGAAAGGGGGTGCAGGACGGAGTGGGGGGATAGGGAAGAGATAGAAGAGAGGGAAGGCAGAGAGGAGAGGGAGGAAAGAGAAGGAGGAGAGAGGGTGGAGAGGGAGGAGACCGAAGAAAGGGGGTAAAGAAAGATTCCGTGAGCTGAGACAGGGAGGAAGGAGAAGAAAGGAGGACGGAAGGGAGGTCTTGATCTTTGCTTCTCTTCGTTTTCTCCTCCTTCGCGCTCCCCCTCCCCCTTGTCTTCCTATTCCAACTGATATCTTTAGCCTTGCCTTCGGCTTAGCCGGAGGCAGAATAGAAAGAGCAAGTGCAGATGCAGAGTAGGACAAGGGAGGAGAAGAGGAAGAAGGTAAGGAGGAGGTAGAGGGGGCAGGGACAGGGGGGAGAGAAGAGGGGCAGGGTGAGTGGGGGGAGATGCATTGTTTACGGAGGAGAGAGAATGTGTGTTTTCCCCTCCTTCCTTTCGCGCAACCTCTTGATTCGGAGAGGGGAGGGGCTGGACAGAAGAGCTGGGTTGTATGTGAGAGCAAGCATCGCCAATGCCTCGCATGTACTGGTGGATACTCTCCTTCACGCAGAGGGCAATTGTGGATCGAAGGGACTCGGTCTCTGAGGGAGAAAGACGGGGGGCAGAAGAGAAAGATGGGATGGACGAAGGAGATGAAGAGGAAGAAGAAGAGGAAGAAGAAGAGGAAGAAGAAGAAGAAGAGGAAGGAGAGGATCGGATGTGAGTGGAAGGGGAGAAGGAAGAACTGAAGGAAGAGAAGGAGGACGAGGACGGTTCGTCCTCTTCGTCCTCCCTGACTTGGACTGGGGTGATCTTTCTCTTTCCGTTTTTGACTGTCTCTTTCTGTGAGTAGCTCTTGGAAAAGGAAGAGGAACGGGCGGAGGAGAAGGAAGACGAGAGAGGGGAAGAGAGAGGCAGAGCAGGCTGAGTTCCACCCACAGCGACGGTGGTGTCTCCTGTCCCTCTCACCCCTCCGCTGCTCTTCCTCCTCACAGCAACAGAGTGGGTCTCATCATCACCCAGAGGATCGTTCATATTTCCAACAGAAGATCTTTTGTCGTTCGCATGGCTCCCATATGTATTCTGGAACTCAAGGAGGTCTAGCTCCTCAAGAATCACATCCTGTTCCTTCTCCTGCTCCTTCTCCTTCGCCTTTGTCTTCTCCCTCTCCTTCTCCTTGTCTCTGAGTCGATCATATTTCCTGTCTGCTTTTCCTTCGAGACGAAGTCTGTAAATGAGTGGGACACTGAAAACAAAACAGAGGAAATATGAATGAGTGGAGATTCAGATGGAAGGGAAAAGACTCGATGTTAGACGTTAAAAAAAAAAAAAAAAAAAAAACATGAGCATCAGTATGGGAATAGAAATAAAATGGACAGAGAAACAACATGAAAAGAAAGAACAAAAAGAAAAGTGTGAACAGAAGAATGGAGTTAAAAAGAGAGGGAAGTGTAAGGGGTGGCAAAAGCTAAGAGAGCGAAGAGAAACGCAAGGAAAGACACGCAAATGGAGAGGAAATCACCTGTTTGCAGCAGAGGATGGTCCATAGAGAGAAGAGATATCTTGGAGCAGCTGTCTTTTGGAAAAGGGAACACCTCCCACGTCACGAGTACTGAGGTGGGCGAAGATAGAGTGCCCATCGTGAGAGCAAGCGAGGAACGAGGGGAGGAAGGGGTGCCACGCTATGTCAAGAATCGTCTCTCCAGTGAAGGAAGAGAGCAGGAGTAGAGGGCTGGGATTGTTGGACGTCCATATCGAAAGAGAGAGGTCGTTTGAAGACACTGCGATCAGAGAAAACGGTAGCGAAGGTGGTGAAGAGGCGGACGAGGCGGACGAGGCGGATGAGGCGGATGAGGCGGACGAGGCGGACGAGGCGGGGAGGGCACACGACTCAGAAGGAGGGGGAGAGAAGAGTATCGGAGAAAACATGGAGGCTGTTGTAGTAGTGGAGTGTCCTATCAGTCTTGATGAACAAGAAAAGCCCTTCCTGCTGAAGATAGGAGAAGAAGGTACTGTGTCGCACAGACCGCCAACACCACCCACATCCTTCTCCTTCTCATTCTCCTTCTCTTTGTCGTCTACGCCCCCCTCCTGTTTTTTTTCCTCGTCCTGTCTTTCACCCCTGTAAAACCCCCTGACGCTACGAGGTACCCTCCTTCAGGAGACCAAGAAGAGCGGAGGAAGTTGAACTGGAAGCGAGACCTTTTCTTCTTCTGCTTCGTGTTAGAGTGGGAGAGAATGCTAGGGGCGTCGAACTCCTCCGATCGCACCACGTGGCTCAGCACCCACTCCTCCTTCGTTTTCAACTCAAGGTCTCCCAGAGAGACCTCTCGCAGTAGAAGGGGTAAAGATGAGGCAGAAGGAGAGGCAGAGGACGTGGAAGGTTGTTCGCCTTCAGGATAGTCGTACTTCCTCTTCCACACAGAGAGCGTTCCGTCCTGAGTCTGAGTGGACAGGAACACTCCCTAGGGTCCCATGCCAGCCCCTCGACCCACCCTCCATGGGGAATGTGGGATATGGGCTCCATTTGTTTGATTTCTCCCTTGTACCAAAACATCTGCGAAGGCGGGGGAGGCAGACAGTTAGAAGAGGCGACGTAATCGTAATAAGGAATTCTGGACTCCACTGTGGTGTGGGGAAGAGAATGCTCATTCATATTTCCCATGTTCTCCCTCTGTTTCTTGTCGAGGTACAGAACTGCCTCCTCCTTTGGCAGAGGACATGGAGACACATTCGAAATGAGATCGAGGAGATCCCAGATGACGACATCCCTTCCTACTCCTCCTGCTGCTAGATACCTTCCGCAAGCAGACCAGCCGAGGTCCATAGTGTCTCCCTGGAGGCCAGAGCAGACGCACACAACCTTGTAACTCTCGCAGTACTTTTCATTCTCTTCTCCGTCATTCTCCTCTCCTCTCTTAGTTGCGTACAGATTTCCCTCTCTTTTTTTCCCTTTGTTTTCTCTTCCCCATACAAGGACTCCGCCTCCATCCGCCCCAGAGGCAATGAACGATCCGCAAGGGGACCATCTTACTACGTTTACTGATGAAGCGTGGTTTCTTAGGGTGCACAGAGGTCTGCTAATCAAAGAACTGCACTCGCTCTCATCGTCTGCAGACATCAGCGACCGAGTATCCCATACCCGGATTTCTTTATCTAGGTAAGCGCATGAACGGTGACAGAAAAGATGATCAGATAAAAATATTTAGTGTTAAATACAACAAACAACTAGTACACACTTACTTGAACTGGCGGTGGCGAATCGGAGTCCATCTGGACTAAAGTGAGTTGAGCATATAGATGCTCCCTCGTGCGATATCCAATAAGGCATCAAAACCATCGAATTTCCTAGAGCTGCATCTCCAAAGGGTGGAGATGCGGCAGTAGGAGATTGGGTTTGCATGCTGTAATGAAAGTAATTTAGAGAAAAAATTAGCTCAAAAAGTAAATAAGCATGAGAGCATTGAAGACATTTTTTTCTTGTGTGGGTTATTGAAATAAATTGAAATGTAGTATCCATTGGATCATATTTAGCAGAAAAAAGGGAGAACGGAAGCAAACAAAAACAAAAAAAAGGATCATAGTTTGGAACGAAAATATGGCAATGTTGTGTGATGTCTGATTGTCCCTAATACAAAAATATTATCTAAAAATGAGTGAAGCCGGTGGAATGAGTTGATCATTGCACACTGTTAGAACATAATGCACACTCAGTCGTGAAAGACTGCAATGAACAACTTTTGGCTAATCAAAAATTTAGGCCACAAAATCAAGAACAAACGATATATGCTCATTTTATTCAATATATTATATGAACGGTTCCAGTCATAAGAGGACTTAGCTCAACTGGGAGAGCGCCAGACTGAAGATCTGGAGGTACCGTGTTCGATCCACGGAGTTCTCATGTTTTTATTTGTCTTTTTTTTGTTTCTTAAAAAAAAAATTATTATGAAGAACAGAATAAACAAATATAAACGTAGTGCTTGTTTATGCTGTAACAACAATAATGAATCTCCAGACAACGATAACCTCACACAATTGGTTTTCGGAAATACCCCTGAATTATATATATTATGAATAAGAATCAATATGGCAGTTCTCTTGATAAGAGGAGGAATATTGTTTACTTTTCTTGTGTTGTTTTAGTTAATTGTAATTGTGTCAATATGATGATGTATGTTCTGTTTCTGTTCCTTGTGACAGATGCATCAGGTCGCTTCTTTCATTGTCATAAGTATGCATTCCTTTGTTTCTGTTGTCAATCCTTCCAGTTCTTTGTACGATAGAATATGAGCTTATATTTTGTCAAAATATTGTGTATTTGCGTATAAAACCTATTTATTGTTACTTTGAAGGACGGACGAATGAGTTTAAATCCAGGAGGTCGTTCTGACGATAACCATCTGCCTTCTCCGTCGTCTCCTAGAGAAGAAAGCAACCAAACAGTGAAGAACGGAAGCAACCCAGAGGAAGATGACAATGAAAGTTACCACGATAATGATGCATATGACGGAGAGCAGGGTGGGAGTGGCGAAAGTGGAGAAGGGGTGGTGCAGATGGATTTGGGGTTGACATGGAGTTGGATAATGAGTTAGATGTTCTCCCGTCCTGGGCCAACGATGAAAACAAGGCAATTAACTCGTTGATTAAATTGAAGGAGAAGACTTTGCAATCTACCCAAGAAGCCTTGCAGGAGAACACGTAAGTATTGTAGATAGTTAACAAATTATATTTGTGTGCTGTTGAAAACGCTTCATTTTAATTTGATCGTTAACTTACCTTTGCGTATGTGGCTTTGTGGTGTGCGTGTGTGAACATGGGTTGGAAATGGATCCTTAGTGATAGAATAGCCATCATGCGCGATCATTTAAAGAACGTGATACAAGAAAACAAGCATGCAGAGGAGATGCTGAGAATTCACAAAACCGAAGCTCAATCTCAAACCCACCTGCAGAAGCTATCAGAGCGGGGAGAGGGGGCAGTTGAATTTAGGGCTGAAGAAAATCGAAAAGGAGATTGCAGAAAAGCAAGACTCTATTCACAAGATGCAAAGCAATCTGTTCAAAGTGAATGAGCAGGTAGACCAGTTTAAACTGAAGATGAACTGGAATGAGGATGAGCTCGCACAGTGGGCTCTGGCAGCTAGGCAGAAGGAGGAAGACAGAGAGATCATCGAGAAGTACCATAAGCAGGACTCCAAGAAGGTAAGGCGCAAGCAAATCAAGTATATATGGTACGAAGTATGGTAATTGTTGCTGTTAGTGCTATGGTGTGTATATATTCGCAATGTGCTAATTTGAGTGTCTCTTCACGAATCATGTGCATGTGCAGCTGGCTTCCCTGATGCTTGAGGTAGAGAAGGAGAGTAAGTCGTTGAAGGACGTCACCACTCTTCTTAGGCAAGAAGCCACGGAGAGTGTGACCGCTCAGATAGCGTTGGATATGATGGTGAAGGAAATCAGGAGCGACCACGTTGAGAGACAGGATCTCATAAAGCAATGGGACGCCTCTGTCCAGTCTCTCCACCGAAAAGATGACGATATCGCAAAGGTGGCAGATGAGGTGTTGGATCTCAAGAGGGTGGTAAAGGAAACTGATCTCTCTTAAGGAACACGACGCGTCCCTTCTCAACGAAAACAAGAGAACAAAGACCTGTCGATCAAGATAGATGCATGTCAGAGGATGATGACCAAGAAGAAGGAGGTGGTGAGAGCCATGCAGGAGGAAATACACGAAATGAACGGAGAGCTCATGTCAAAACAAAACGAGATGGGCAGGTCGGAGGCTGAAATCAGGTCTTTAGTGACGTTGCTAGAAGAATTGAGAAAGATGAGGGATCAGAGCGAAGAAACGGTGAGGAATCTAGAGAAGAAAATCGCCAAAGCAGAGGAAGACCTGGAAATTGGACTGCACGACGCTGGAGATCTGAAGGATAAAACCTCTCAGATTGAGAGCCTTCACAACAAACATGAGCTGAGACTGGCAGAGCTGAAGAGGGCGTTGGAAACAACGAAGAACACAATGATCGTCTACTCAAGAGAGCTGTTTGAGTTGAGGAAGAGGGAGGCTGATGTTATCCTTGAAATCAGCGGAGCTCAAAATATCTCGAAAAACATGCAGGTGAGGATTAGGGAACTCGACAAGCAGTCTCTGAAACAGCAAGAGACCCTCTACACAATCGAGTTCCAGATTCAGCAGCTGGAGAGGAAAATGAGTTATTCGGAGGGGAAGAGATCGGTGGAGGAAACGGAACAACTCAACAAAAAAGTAATCGAACTAGAGAAGGAGTTGGCGGAGAGTAAGGAGAAGGGAAGCATGTTGTCTTCGCAGGTCAAGAAGCTCGTAGACGACCTCAGGGCTGCTGGAAGGGAGTTGGAGAAGTGTGTCGCAGAGAGAAAGAGAGTGGAAGGAGTGTTGGTGGGTGCGCAGATGGAGGTTTCCACTGAGGAAAGGGAGGTCAAGAAGAGCGTAGCATCTAAGGAGGCGTTGGTTGTTGAACTGAACAACATGAAGCTAGTAGTGAAAAACCTGGAGGAAATGCTCAAGACTAAGGAGACCAAGGTGTTCGGTTTAGAGGGGAAGAAGACCCAATTGTCCCTTTCCATGAAGGAGAGAGAGCATGAACTTACCACGCACATGGATGTCCAAAGAGCAGCTGTCAAGGGAGCTGATGAGGCGAGACATCGCGTCGTGCTGGACCTGAGGGAGAGAGAAATCAAGTGTGAACGTATCAAGAAGAGGTATGAGACTGTCGCTCTCAAATTGAGAGCAAAGACAGGGATCTCAGACGATCTCGACATTCTGGAGGTAGGAGAGAAGAGCCAGGCATACTTCATCATTGCAACTGCTCAGAAGAAGGAGGAGCTACAGAGGACGGGGGATCAATTAAATGCGGACATCCACAGGGCAGAGAAGGAGATCGTCATGTTGCAGAAGACGTTGGAGAGTCTCAATTTGAAGAATACAGCGTTTAAGGACGGTATCAAGAAAGCTGATGACAAGAGTCCTGAGATGCAGGTGAAAGTGCAGCTGGAAAAGAAACTGCGGCAACTGGAAGATGGACTGTTCAAAAAGAGGGCGCAGCTAAGGGAAATTGTGGCCGACGTTGAGGACAGAAAGCTAGTGCTCGTGGACTTGGTGGATCAAATCAACGAAGTGGGAAAGGATGTTAAGGAGAAGGACAAAGCACTCACACTCCTCAAGAAACAAATTGTCGATCAGGGAGTGCAAATCCAGAGGGCCATTGTCACTGCCCAACAGAGGAAGGCGGCGTACAGGAAGACGGTCTCTGGAGAAGGCCAGGGAGACGACAACGTGAGCAACGAAGAAACATTCATCAGTCTACAGGAACAAAAGAGGAGGAATGGCCTCGTCACAGACCTTCTCTTCGCCTTCTCTGACTCACACTCGGACGTGGCAGACACAATCAAGCAGGTCCTTGCTAAGCATGGAATAGAAAAGAACAACAATAACAACAACAACAACAACGGGGGTGCAGGTGGGTCGTCTGGGAGGGCGACTGGGAGTGGGGGTGTTAGGGGAGGGTCCATCAGGAGTCCCAGTGGGAACTCGAGTGGAAGGGTGGCGAGCGGAAGGGTTGGCAGTGGGCAATCGAGTGGGCTGAGCGATAGAATGCTGATATCAAGCAGGCCCAACTCACTGAGACAAGGAGCCGTCTCCCCTTCCTCCTCTCCCTCCTCATCGGTAGCTGCTACTCTCTCCATCTCCAGATCCAACAGTGCACGTGACGAAGCAGACAAGTCGGTGAGCGGCAGGCCCTCTAGTGGAAGGACGTCGAGTGCCCTCAAGAGAAAGACTAGTGCTGGGAAGGACTCGTCTCCTGTCGTTGATCTGCCACCCATCAAATAGACTCAAATCAATCTTCCTCCTTTATACCTCCCCGTCTTCGTCAGCTTCGTCTTCTTTCTCTTATATTTGTTGATTCTTGTATGTTAGTGGTTTGATTGATTAGATTCTGTTAGATGTGTATTTTCTGTCTAGATGTTTTGGGTCTTTTATATAGATATATGCGATTGTGTGTGTATTTATTTTGATTTGCAATAGTGGTTTAGTTTAATTTCGTGCCAATGTCTTGTAATACAGTCCTTCGAATATGCTGGGTCAACTGGTATTTGTATTTCCTGTGCATTCATTAAGTTTTGTGTTCGTATGTAATCTTAGTAGTATGATAATTACTCAATAAAGTGTATTCATTCTAAAAACATCTTTGCTTGACGCTTTTAAAGATGACATTACTAGTGAATGCCGCACGATTACGTTTAGCGTAGGGCAGTGTGCGAACATCACGACGTTGTATAAATATTAATATTTTAAAAATAATGTATAACAGAAATATAAAGCTCATTTTGTTTAAGAGACCCCTTTTTGCTAAAATATCAGAAAGTCCACACGTGGGCTAGAAGACAAATGTGCAAATATATCACATGTAGCATCTCAATATTAATGTATGGCTTGGATATCTCTGTATATTATGTCTTATTTGATTTTATATTTTCAATGTTGATGCAAATATTAGTTTTTTTCTTGAATTCTAGCATGAAAGAGCGTCCAAGCAGGCACAGAATTGAAGTCACATAGTAGATGCATGCAGGCGTATATCTCGCTAATTAGTCCATATCTTGTTTATGTACGTATTTCATACGAAATTGATTTGATTGTGTGTGTTTGTGGCAATCTACAGCATGTCCGGAAAGCTTGTAAAGGCTGACAATGCTGCTGCTACTCCTTTGGAGGAGAAGATCGTGGCTGTTTTGACTGACTTGGAGTCCAAGAACGACAAGATCGCCACCGCTACCTTCTCTGGTGCCGAGTACATTAGTGTTTCCTCTGCTGACGACACCATTGTGTTGTTTTTCCCTATCGCCTTGCAGCCTGTGTTCGCTTCTGTGAAGACTGATCTTGTGGAGAAGTTCGATGGTATGCGTCTTTTCCTTTTCTTTGTTGTGTGTAAACTGAGACTGATTTTGTTGTAATCTTGTGAGAGTTCATGAAATGTTATTGAACAACGTAATTTGATGATTGTGGTGATTAATTGTTGGTTTACTACGTAATTATGGCGTGCACTCTGTCCTTGTATCGACTCGATTGTTGGTCCTGTTGGTTCGTATTTTGTATTGAATGATATGCGACTGCGCTGCATACAGGAAAGGATGTGGTGCTGTTTGGAATCACTGCCAAGCAGTCCCAGACTCCTAAGGAGGTGTGTGACGTGTTGGTGCAGTACCTGCGCATCGGACTGAGCCAGAACATTGCTGCTGAGACGATTAACAACACTAAGCTGAACCTCTCTCTTCAGAAGGTCATCCAGGACGCTGGGGTGGGAGAGAAGGGATGCGAGAGGGTCGCCGGTCTCAACCTCTACAATGTCGCATCGAAGCTCCCCGAGAACTCTTCTGTGCTGATCAAGTCGAACGCGAAGGAGTTGTACGCCTACATCGTGAACGGAGACCTGAAGAGCTCAGCTCAGATCAACGCAGCGATCGCCTACTACAAGAAGAAGACCGCCTTTGACAAACAGGAGTTCGAGGTGGAGACGGGAGTCGGAGTTGAGGTCTCAGATGCAGACATTGACAACGTTATCAAGCAGGTCCTTGACGACAACGCTGAGGCCCTTTCTGTCAACAGGTACGTGTGCAGTAGCAGTTCGCATCCATATGGACAATATGATCGATCCGAGAGAAAAGCAATGGAGGTCGTGTGCGTATATCGCCACGTGATGTGCAGTGTACGAAAACGAACGACAGTCGTGTCTGAGCTATATCCTTCAAACTCTTCTGTTATGTGTGTATGTATGTATGTATATACGAGATACGGGCGTAGTGTATCTGCGTGAACTTTGTCTCTTTCCACAGTGTATTCCCTTTGCCTCGTTGTTTCCCTCCCCACTTCCACCACCCACTCCCACTTCCTAACTCCCTACATAACTGCCTACTTATGCCTGTGTTCCTACCCCTTTCTTTGTAGGTACAAGCTCTTGGGTCAGCTACTTGGACAAGTGAACGCGAAGCTCAAGTGGGCCGACGGAAAGACGGTGAAGCAGAAGTTCGATGCCAGCCTTGAGGCTCTGTTGGGACCTAAGACTGCGGCAGACTCCGGAAAGGTGGTGCTGGAGAAGAAGGACGGAGAAAGAAGGAGGAGAAGAAGGATGACAAGAAGGATGCAGAGGCAGAGGCAGAGGGCCTGGAGCAGCCCTCCGAGGACTTTTTGGCTGGGAGAGACATCCTCTGGGCGAGAAACACGGACGAAGAGAGTGAGGGAGTGAAGAAGAGGACTGGGGGAAGAGTCATTACGAGATTCCCTCCTGAGCCCAACGGATACCTCCACATCGGTACGTCACCTGACCTGTTTCTTCAACCTACCCTGATCACCCCTATACACTTCTCTACATGCACTTGACTCCATATACACCTCATTATTTTCCGTACATGTTCTCTCCCGGCCTGGCTCATTTTGATCTTTACTTGCTTTGTATATTGTTTCTCTTGTTTCTTTTTCTTTCTTTTGTCCCTCTCTGTCTCATTCTTTCCTTCTTTCCTTCTTTCCTTCTTTCCTTCTTTCCTTCTTTGCTCCTCTCCTTCTTCTTGTGGCGTCCCTTTGCCCATGGCTGGTACTGTGCGTTCCACCTGCACTATAGGACACGCCAAGGCCATGGCTCAGAACTTCGGAGTGGCAGGGAAATTCGGAGGAGGCTGCATTATGAGATTCGACGACACGAACCCCGAGGCAGAGGGAGAAAGAGTACATCGACAACATCCTGGAGAACCTGGACTTCTTGGGACACAAACCCTCCGCACCACCTACTCCTCCGACTACTTCGAGGAGCTCTACCAGTTGGCCGTGAAGCTCATCAAGAAGGATAAGGCGCATGTGTTTCCAGACTGCGGAGGAAATGAAGAAGGACAAGGAAATCAGGAAGAGAACTGGGACTATGCCCCACAACCCCAACAGAGACCGTTCTGTTGACGAGAACCTCAAGCTCTTCGCTGACATGAGGAAGGGGAAGTTCGAGGAGGTAGGCATTGCATGCATCCCCGATGCCCCCCTTACCGCTCTTTGATCGGACTCCATTCATATGAGCAGCATACACTATGTATTCGTATATGTATTCGTCGTATATGTACTCGCATACGCATTCCCTCGATTCACTCTTACACGCATTTATCCAATCTGTATGCAATTCCTGTACTGTGATGCCTTGCATGCACAACATAGCACGCGTGCACTCTGCGCATGAAGGGAGAGCTGGAGTCCTCGAACCCCAATCTCTGGGACACTGTGTTCTACAGAATCAGGTACACGCCCCACCCCACGTGGGAGACAAGTGGTGCATCTACCCTACCTATGACTACACGCACTGCATCATTGACTCCCTGAGGACATCACCTATTCCATGTGCACCCGAGTTCGAGATCAGAAGAGAGCTACTACTGGCTCCTCTACCACCTCGACCTCTACAAGCCCAAGGTCGGTATTTCTGTGTTTCTCTCCCTCGAGCGGGTGCTCCTCAGACCCATAGCACTCCTGCGTAGTTATCTCTGTCGCAACTGCATTGTGTGGTTTATATCACTCTTCCTCCGATCATGTTTTCCACTCCTTCGCTTCTGCTCTCTTTTCTCTCCCTCTCTGACTGACTGACTGACTGACTGTTCGCCGAGAGTTGTTGTGCAACTAACACCGAGCTAACACCGCCTTTTCTTCCTCCTTTTTTCAAGCTCCTGCTGCCCTTCGTGGTGCGGTGTGTGTTTTTGTGTGTCTATGTCATATGCGGTGCATCTGCGATGTAACTGGTAGGTGTGGGAGTACTCCCGTCTGAACATCACCCACAACGTGTTGTCCAAGCGTATTCTGCGTGCGTTAGTGGAGGAGGGACATGTGAGGGACTGGGACGACCCCTGCATGTTCACAATCAACGGACTCAGGAGGAGGGGTACACCGCAGACGCTATCAACAGCTTCATCAAAACGGTGGGAGTGACGAGGAACCAGAACTTCATCCCTATCGAGAGACTGGAGAACGCTGCGAGAGACGACTTGAACGTGAAGGCGCACAGGGCGATGGTTGTGGCTGACCCCGTGAGAGTGGAGATCACCAACTGGCCCTCCGACAAGAAGTCGATCACTTTCGACATGCCCAACCTTCCTGGTAACGCACCCTCCTTCTCTCCATTCTCTGTGTCATCTGCCTTCCTCTGCTGCTTCACTTGTTCTTTTCTTGCTGACTCTTTCTTGTTTTGCTTTTGACTTGTTTTAATTGTGTTCTTTGTTGTTTTTGTTTCGTTTCAACTCGATCCGTTGCCTTCGCTTATTCACTTCTGACGTGATTTCCTATCTCAATCCTCCGTTCCTCTCCTGTTCCTCTCCCGCGCAGGCGCCGAGAACAAGAACAATACTCACCCCGTGACTCTGACCCGTGTGTTGTACATCGATGGGTCCGACTTCCAGCTCAACCCCGACAAAGACTTCATCCGCCTTGCCCCTGGAAAGTCCGTCCAACTCAAGTATGCGTACGACATCACCTGTGTTAACGTTGTCACTGAGGGAGACAAGGTCGTGAAGGTGGAGGCAGAGATCGATCTGGAGAACAAGCTCAAGCCCCAAGGAAAGATCCAGTGGGTGGCGGACCCCAGCGAGGGAGAGGACGCAGCCAAGAAGATCCTGGAGGTGGAGCTGAGGCTGTACGACAAGCTCTTCTCCGTGGAGGACCCCATGGCAGATAAGGCAAACTGGAGGAGCTGCATCAACAAGGAGTCTCTCGTCGTGAAGAAGGCATTCGCTGATCCCTACCTCGCCTCCGCAAAGCACAACGACAAGTTCCAGTTCGAGAGAGTAGGGTACTTCAACACAGACTACGACTCCAACAAAGATCTCCTCGTCTTCAACAGAGTCTGCGAGCTCAAGAAGGATTCAAGAAGTAAGCCTGTTCCTTGGTGTGGCGTGTCTTCCTTGTGTTTAACTCATATCTATTTCTCGTTCATCTACTGTCAAGGCGTCTTGTTTTTTCTCTCTATTTATGTTTTTCTTGCGCCTCCACTGGTTCGTAGACCGTAGTGTTACCTCAGTCTAATTGTGCTCCAGTGCTTTGCCAACTGCCCCTTTGTTTTCTTTATCCTATACTCAGCTCTGGAATGTTGCTTTTGTTCAGTAAGTACTGAACTCAGAAAAGAACATTCGGTAGATCAGTGGAAACCTAAAAATAAAGTGCTTGAATTCTTATTGTTTTGTATCGTGTTTGGGACGGGTATTTTCATGAATCCTGGTTATTTATCTCTTGGCGTCGAGTCTTCCTTCAAGTCAATGGGTCATGGGGATTACCGGGTAAGTCTAAGGGTTAAGAAGCCGGATGGCAATGAATGAATTAATGGATCATTACATATAACTGTTTATTCAGATCAAGTGCAACTAAGGACTCAAAGAAAATAAAAATGCCAAAGCGTGTCAAGGGTACTTGGAGGCATTTCGTGGCAGCCATGTCAAGCGGAACCACTGCATGCGAAGAAATATAATAGTTCTGAGGAGTTGACTTGGAAGGAAGAGATAAGGGAGGAAAGGAGAGATCATAGGAAAAAGAGTATGCAGCACATGTTGTTTAAGACGAAACACAGCCAGAGAAGAAAGACATTACAGAAACTAAAAAGAAGAGAGAACGAGAACGATAGTCAAACAATAGAAGGACCTACGAGGGAATTCGAGAGGAAGTGAACTGAGGGAGGAGGGCATTGGGGGGAGATTATCGCTTAGCAAGGCCACTCCCCCTCGGGAAGTTGGTTCTCCATGTAGACGAATCCCTTGCTGACGAGGGGAAACCCTTTCCTCCTCCTCCCTCTGCTTCTGTTCCTCCCACTCCTTCCCCTTTTCCTTCTTGTGCTTACATATCTCTGTCAGCACAATGAGACTGAGACTGCTCTCCTCGTCAGTGGGAAGAGGAAGTTCAGATTGAGAAGGCTGGGAGGTGGAGAAGGTTGCCAATGAGACGGGGGCGGAGGAAGAGGCGAAGGAGAAGGAGGGTTGTCTGCCTTTGACGAGATCTCCCAATCGATTTACGATGTCAGGCACTCCGCAGATATCCTGAGAACGAGACGGAAGAAATATCGAAGAAAAAGAAACATGAGGGGGGACGAGGCGCAGGAAGAAATATGGGTAGTCATGTAAGATGAAGGCAAAAGGGGAAAGAAGCGAAGAGGGAAAGAAGAAAAGAAGGGAAGATAAGCGGTGAGAAAGGAAGATTATGAACAGATAAGAAGGAAAAGGCTGGCCAATGACAACGTGAAAGAGCAAGCATAGCGAGGAAAGGGGGAAAAGGGTTGGAAAAGGTCAAAAAGGGAAGGAAACAGGAGACTGTGCCTCTGCTCCTCCAGGGTATTTGAGAATCGATTGGATCGCAAACAAACAGGGTTTGTACGATGAAGTCGGTTGGGTCTTATCGAGCTGGAAGAAGGGGAAGAGCAGCATTTGGTGGATGATGAGTGCGGATGTCTTCGTGCCCAATACCTCAATCATAGTTTCTCCTTCCTCTCCCTTATCAGGTTACTCCCTATCACCAGAAGACTGGGCGCGCGAATAGCAAAGCGAAAAGAGCAGCAATGGAAGGGTCAGGAGGAGGAGGGTGCGGTAAAGTGGGAAAAGAGTGTGCGTGAGATTGTGTTGACGAAAACAGAGGAGGTTAGTTGCATCAGGAGTCGAGAACATGTATGAATGTGCAGGGAGTATACATATGCTCAAGCACATGAATTTGTTTTGTTTATCGCATATGTCTTTGTGAATGAGTCTGTCTGTGCATAGTTGTTCTTTTGGTAGTATTTTTGTTTGTTCCCTGTTCGTTTTTGTGTTTGTTTTTGTGTTCGTATTCGTGTTCTTCTTCTATACCTGTCAATGTCCTCGCATAGAGAATTCAGAATGGAAACTGAGTTCGCAACGAGCGAAGAGGACGAGAGAATGGGTGCAGAGGGTGCAGCAGTGGAAAAAGACGAAGAAGAGAAAGAAGAAGAGGACGAGATGAGAGAGCTTCCTTTGTTGTCTCTCTTGTCCTTGTAGTCGTAGTTGGCTGCGATCACATGAGAAATGAACTTCACCAGGGACTTGAGGTTCTCTGAGTCCTTGATCAGGAGATGTTTTCCCCTTTTTTCCGTCGTAACCGACGTGAAGATTTTTATGACGCTGTTGAGCAGAATGATAACGAAGGTAGGAGACTCGACTCCCCTACTCTCTCTGTCCTCCGCTTCCCCAACCTCCCCTGCCCCTGCCCTCTCCAATTCTGCGTTCCTCTTGGTACTGAAACTGAAGAGAGGAGAAGTCAAGATGTTCGTCAGCTGGAACAAGTAATCTAAGATCTTGTTGTCTAGGTAGATATTTTTAGATCTTTTGCTGCTGCAAGTGTTCAGAATACACTCCAAGATGTCTTCGAGGATCTAAAGAGGTGAATGACAATGGAGAGAGTAGTAAAAGACGATTCGAAGGAACATCGATAGATCAGATATGAATGGGAATGTTGAAAAAAAAAAAGGAAAAAAAAAGGGAGCTCTATTATTGTCTGTATCTGTGTGTCAATTGATGTCTGTATGTGTATGTGTGTGATGTGTAGTGCTTCCTCGACCTACCTTTGAGTATCTAATTCCCACCACATCCACAACTCCTAGCTCCTTCAGCTTCTCATCATGTTCCCTCCTCCCCCTCCCCCACCACCGTCAGTTCATACCTGTGGAGAGCGAGGGAGAATGCGTTGAGATAGTGGATAAGAACAGAAGAGGACTTCTGGTCGATGAAGAAGAACCGTCTGCTGGTGACTGCGAGTACAGACATGATCGAAGCCAACACGCTCACATCCTTTTCCACCTTCAGCAGGGTCACCAGAGACCTCTCCAGGAGCCCTCCCTCTCCCTCAGACCCATTGTTGTTCGTCCCTTTGTTTGACTGAAAAGCCTTGATGAAGTCGGACCCATCTACGCTCAGTCCCATTTCCTTCAGAAGTCCACACCCACTCTCCCTCACTGTCTTCGCTTTATCCCTCAGAAATTTAAGCAATATGCTGTCGTTTTCTGAAGGTCCTCTGGCCTCTTCCAGAGAATATATCATCTGTCTTCCTGTGTTGACTTTGCACAAACTAGTCTGTTTTCATAGGAATAATATCGAATGGGTGCATAGGAATAGGTTAGGGAGGATTATATGGGCATTCTTGAGTTCACGCCACAGCTCGTACGATTAAAAACACCGTAAATAATCAAGAAAAATATGTTCTCATGGCAAGTATATTCTTACAAGTATTTTGACGAGCACCACTCTGAGTTCATCAGTATTCTCCTCCTCTTTTCCTTTGTTACTCTCGAATGTCAAGCACATTTCATAGTGCTTGACACACGCCTCCACCAAGCCAGACTCAATCGCCATGACTTTGTCAGTTTGTTTTACAAGGTAATCAAGCAGAAGTTTGACCTGGTGCAACTCAGGTAGAACATGTTCTTGAGTCCTATCCTCTCTTCCCAACACCACGTTCAGACACTTGAGAAACGGAGTAGCCATTTTCAACGCAAAACTATACTATAAAAGATGAATAAATCTGTTAACCTGTAGATCGAATATTTCTTGTCAATTTCTAAGTGAATTAAAGACAAGACAGAAAACGACTAGTAAAATCTTCTGTTATCGTTGTTTTTCTATACGTTGTAGTAGTAACAGATACGAAGCAAAAAAAAATCATTCTCATGGTTAACTATATTTCTATCCAAACGAAGGTCACGATATAAAATAAACATGGATGTGTAGCCAAATGCAATATAACGGCAGTTCGTCGTCTTTATAGAATATGTTCGATCTTTCTTGAGGTAAATGTCAATTTCATTTTTGTGTGAAATAATCGCTCATATTTCTACATCTAAAATAAACCACGTTAATCAAAAGCATCGAAAAGCTTCGTTAAGGCTGATGTGTTTGTAATAAGAAGTAACAATATGCAATTCTGTATCATTCTTGTGGACGATAGTAGATTAAGTAGTGTGATATGTAGAGTCACAGTCTGGAATAAATCGAATTAATGACGGAAATTTAGATTCCTTCGGAATATATCCTCATCGTGGAAATAAGAGTCAAATAGAAACATATGAACTTCAAAGTAGATGAGATATAACTCCTACAGTTAGTTGAAGGAGTATCATACAAATAAATATTGAATGCATGTAGCTCCGCGCGAAGATGCATGAAAAAAATATCCATCTACACTCGCATTCTGCTAAGGAAAACATGGGGGTGACAAGACGATGCATCGTATTGTAAACGAGAGATAATTTGCGACTATACGGTAAGTTAAGCATCTTATAATGTTATGTATGCTTCGAATAGCTGGGGGTATCTGTTGTACTGATCCACCAACCATAAAGTGTAGTCTGTTGGCAATCTGTGGTCCTCCATGAAGAAAACTATTTTCAAGTTTAACCTACTTGGAAAACTGTAGATATTCACAAGGTGTAACGCACCCTGACAGAATTTTGTGTTCGCATATGTTGTGTTTTCTCAAAAATAATAGGATATTTGGGACTTCGTTGTTAAATGAATAATGTCATGGACGAAGGTCTGCAAGTTGATCCAGATCTAGCATCCATAAGAGAGATTCGGCGGCAGACTAGCATTCGAACTATAAATGAAGATTTGTCATCACGTGACTCTACTTCAAATGGGCTATCTAGAAGTGCAGTAGTAAATAAATGCATAGAGAGCACGGTTGAATCGCATCCCGTGTTGCTCAAAGAGGAGAACAGGAGCGTGGTGCCTATGCAGCAACAATTAGAAGTTAGCGTGGGTATAGAAGGGACAGATGAGAAGAGAAGTGGAAGGGAAAAGGTTGATGGTGATACACAGAACAGTATTAGCAAAGGTAGATACACAGGACGGTATTAGCAAAGGGGATACTTTTTTTTCTTCTTTCTTTTGCTCTGTCTTATCTAAAGAGAGAAGTAATGGGGAGGGAGGATGCTGAGAAGAGTGAGATTGAGCTGAAAAGCAAGAAGTCTGCGCACGAAGAGACGGACGGGAAGAGAAAGGAAGCAAAGGAAAAGAAGGAGAAGAGGACTAAGAGGAGGTCTCATGATGCCTCAGAGAGAAAAGGGGAAAGGGGAGGAACGAGGCGAAGGAGCAGAAAGGAGAGCAAAGTGACTGAGGAGGGGAAGGGAGGCGAAGAAAAGAACGACACTGTAGGGTCAGTTGGGAATGTGAGTGGGACGAAGGGAAAGGAAGGTAAGCTCAGTGAAGAGGAGCAGAAGGGCGTGTGTGGATGTTTGATGAAGGTGAGGCAGTTGCTGAGGGACACTCTCTATCTCGATATGAACTATCTAGGGGAGGATGAGGACGAGTACGCTAGTGATGAGTACGTGATGGCGATGCACTCCTTCGCTCGACCCCCTGGTTCAGAAGGTGGGTCGGGGAGAGACCTAGATAGGGTAGTTGGGGTGGGAGGAGGCAGGGAAGGGAAGGAGAGGAATGGGTTCCAGAGTCATGCAGACCAGATGTACTTGGATGCGAGTGAAGAGGAGGACGATGATGCAGACTACGACCAGCCGGGAGGAGAGGGGAGTAGAAAGCGCAAGAGAAGGAAGGTACGTGAGTGCTCTTTGAAGAAAGATGACTCTTTGATCTATGTGTCCCCTCTGACTGTTAAACTTACTGTCCTTGGGTTTGATGCCTGCGTGCTACTTGAATAATGCATTTATACAAACGTATGCTTATGTTGATGTACCCATATGTATGTCTCTGTGGCTCCATTTCTCAACTCAGAGGGGAGTGTTTACATCTGAGCAGATTTCGATTCCGAAGAGGACGTGGAGATTTCGAATGAAGTTTTCCAGACAAGGTATGCCAGTGTATGCGTAGGTGTGTGTATGTGGAGGTACACGTGGAGATGTGCGAATGGGTGTATTGCTGTAGGCGTAGTGTGTGTATGTTTGTGTGGGGAGGGGGGTGAGGGAGGGTGAAACAGAGTCAGTGAGATCCTGCTTCCCATTGGGTATATGAGCACTCACCTCACTTACCTCACTCCCTCCCCTCGCACCCCAACAATCGTGTACCCACTCAAATCCTCCTTCGTATTTGCCTCAGACGAGCGTCATGTAATCTTTGGGTGTACAGTGTAACATGTGCATTTGTGTTGGGTATCTCTCTCTCTACTATCTGACCGTGTTGTTTGTATTTGCTTCGTATATCATCGTCTTGTAATCTTCCCCTCCTTTTATTTTCCTCAACATTTCCCCTGCCGTTTATCGCTTGTGGTTGTTGTTGTTGCTATTGTTGATGTTGCGTTGTAGGCAGTTGAATCTTATTACCAGTTGAGGAGGAGGTATTTGTCAGAGGTATACATCCGCATCGTTTCCTGTATAGTCGTCTTCTACACTGTGGTTTGCCTAGCCTATTCAGATGAGCGGGTATCTTTCTCCTACGCATCGCCATCCTCTTCCTCCTTCTCCTTTCCCTCTCTCTCTTCGTATTCTCGATCATAAATTCTCAAAGTGAAGGTCCTGTCTCCTTTTCCCCCCTTCCCTCCTCTCCTGCATCCCCATCCCTCCTCTCTACCCCTACTCCTTCCCCATACCCCTCGCACTCCCCTCTCTCCGTCTCATCTGTGTCATCTTCTGCTCTCTCCTTTACTCCGTCTCCCTCTCCTTCTGATCTGACCTCCTCCCTCTCCTCTTCTCCCTCGCTCTCCCTCCCCCTTAGCTTTGAGTTATCTCCCCTTAGAAGTAATGAAAGCTATGGAGGAAATGTGACAGAGGAAAGGAGAAACGAGATGATGAGTAGTGATGGTGGGAAAGAGAGGGAATGTTACGGACTGACGGAAACTCAGGAGGAAGGAAAGGGGAAGGAAGAACAAAGGGCTACTGGTGGGACTCAAGAAAGGAAGAGGTGGGCGAGTAAGAGAAGGAAATGGCGTGATAGGTAACGAACAAAATCAAGAAAATGGGGGCGTGAGGTGGGGGGAAGATGCAGAAGGAGGCAGAGAGAGGGAGTAGGAGAGGAAGTAGGAATAGGAAATAGGGAGGGAAGAGGAGAGTCTGAGAAGAAGAATTGGAGTCAGACGAGATGAGTGAGTCAGTGATCTATCACCCAGGAGGAACCGAGGTTGATTTAGAGAACGTCTACTCTATCTTCTCTTCGACCCACACCACCGTCCCATCACTCCACCTCTTTATCATCAAGATGATCAGGCTATTCTTCATCCTCCCCCTCTCCGTCCTCTTCTTCCTCCTCTCGTTCCTCCCCTTCCTCTTCCGCCTCAACTACTGCTACAAAAACAGAGTGGATGTGTGGGAGAAGGAGGAGAAGCAGAGGGAACAGAGGGAGAGAGAGGCGCAGCTCAAAGAGAGAGATGAAAGAGAGAAGCAGAGGGAGCGGAGAGCGAAAGAACTGCGGAGGGAAGAGAGAGAAGAGGCGAGAGGAAGAGAGGGGGGAAGGGCTCAGGTGGGAGAGTGGAGTTCTCCCGTGGGAAGAAGTCAAAGGAAAAAAAAAGTGAAACACGAAAAAGAGCGCAATGAAAGAGGAACTAATCCAGATATAGCGGGAGTGAAAGGAGAGAAAGAGGTCGTGTGGCAGTCGAAGAGGTCGATAATAAGAGTGGGAAGGAGGGTGAGGAAGAGAGAGGGGGAGGGGAGGGGAAGGAGAGAGAAGGTCCCTCTGTGCGTCAGAATATCCATATGGACACAGAGCTATGCCTACAGAAAGACGCTGTTCCTCATCTACCTGATCTTCCTCTCTCTCTCGATCGCAGTCATCTCTGTCCTTGGAAGAAACAGCTTCTACTACGTGTATGTCTTCCTTCTCTTCATCAGCTTCCTCTTCTCTGACCTCTTCGCCCTCTCCAAACTGGTGTTTTTCGCATGCGTCGTCTTGTCTTTCCCTCTCACTTCCCTCACCTCCTCCTTGTTTTGGTCGTGTCCCGCCGACCTCCTCTCCCAGGCGTACGCATCCATCCTATCCCTCTGTATCAAACGCAGCCAGAGACTCCATCGTCGAATACACATGTCGCAACATATCTACCACGGGCACCGCAGGTATCTCATTTGGAGTGCGTTAGTCTGTTCCTCATTGGAATAGCTCTGTGTGCATCGTGGTTTCTAATCGAGGAGACAGATGGGTACTCGTTCTTGAAGAGGAAGAGATCAGAGGAGAGAGGGAGAGAGAGAGGGACATTCTGAATATCTTGATTCCGAAGAAGATCAGTAAATCTCTGATGAAGGGGCATCATGGTCTCTGAGTATTATTCGTCTGTATCTATCTTATTTTCATACGTCAATAACATTAAACACGTGTCTGCGGTGTTGACTGCCAGTGAGGTCGTGATGACCCTCAACAACATCTCTCTCTCTTCGACCTCTTCATAAGTCAGTATGCATGTGTTCTAAAAATAGAAACTATCGGTGAGGTCTACATGGTTGCAGCAGGTAAGTTTGATGTGTCTGTCCCGTTTGAAACTCCGTGAATGAATGATGTGCATTGCATGTATATTGACCGGCGTTATGTTGTTGCTTACCAGCACACGTTTCATTTTCCTCACGTGACTGTATCTTTTGTCGACCTGTGCCTATTTTCCATCATGAATAATAATACCCAGGAATCCCTCCAGTACTCTCCTTACCACGCAGAGATCTTATGCTATCTTTCTCTCAACATGCACTCACTGTCTGAGTATTTCTACACCCCCTACTCCCACAACCTCAGGTAAGTTTCTCTCTCCTCTCCTCTCCTCTCCTCTCCTCTCCTTCTCTCCTTCTCTCCTTCCTCCTCTCCTCTCTTCCCCCATGATGTGTTGTTTTATCCATTCTGAATCTCTTATGTGCATTTTCCTTCAACCGTTACTTACCTCTCGACGATTACTCCCTCTTGCCACCTCTCACTCGACCTACAGAGGGAGGTTGTACATTAGGATAGGAGTTCATAGCGGAGACGTGATAGGAGGAGTCATTGGCCAGCGCTTGCCCAGGTGAGAGTTCGATGCATGTCTTGATAAGATCATCCTCGCAGCAACTGCTTATGTCTGCCACTTGCAGCTGCAGAAGGGAGTGTTAACTGTAGCATAGATATCGTTCCTGTAGCTGACCAGTCTATGCTCCCCGTCCACGGACGTTGATGTCTCGATGTTTTAGTACTGTTTTCTTACGTGTGATGGTTTCTCTGTGTGTATATGCTTGGAAATACATCAAACAGGTACCGTTTATTTGGAGATACTGTGAATACTGCCTCTCGAATGGAGAGTACTTGTGCAAACGACAGCATCCAAATCTCCACTCCACCCTGTCTTCTGTGTTGCAGATAAAGAAGAGGGATTTGGAGAAGCCAAACGAGGACACTCCTGTAGGTGGCGTGCAAGCAGAGAATATAGAGGGAAAAGCGCAGGAGGTGGAAGACAGGAAAGTTAAGAAGGACAGGTCTAAAAGAGGAATGCTGGAGGATATTGAGAAGTTAGATAAAGACAGCATATTCAGTGATAAAAGAAGTGGGCTTATTTTCAAAAAAGAGGGGAGATTCCAGTAAAGGGAAAGGGGAATATGGACACTTACTTCCTTTTTAGGCTCAGACAATGAACAGAAGACAGAGAGGGCGAAGATCATGGGGAATAGGAAGTTCACCAAGAAGATGTATTTGGATGAAAAATACTATAACGAAGCAAATGAAAAGAAAGAAAAGAAGGCTTGGAAAAGAAAGAAGGGGGCGTCTAAGGAGTCTGGACGAGAAGGAAAACGGAAAGACGAGGGCAAGAAGAAGGATAAAGAGGCAGTAAACGAAGCAGGGGTGGAAAGGTATATGAGGGAAATGAACTTAGTGGACGAGAACAAGGAAGGTGAAGGAGAAGCCCAAGTTCGGTCCTTCCCCAAGAAAGAGGGGGCGGTGAATGTGGGATTAGACGCAGGTGAAACACAGAGTCCTCCAGAAACTCTTCTCTCCTCTCCTCGACAAAAACAGCTCTCTTCTCAACGAAATCAGAAACAGGCGATGGAAGAAAAACATCTGACCAAATTAATCAGATTGCGAAACCAAATTTCTGAGTTCCTGTACGCATGATAGAGGTAGAAGTCACGACGTTATGTAAAGAGTGTATGTTGAAGCGTGGGGTTCGTTAGTGTCCGTGGAATATCCTTTTTTTTTAGCCGATATGTTTGAAATGCAAGTGTATCAATCAACTATTTATTGAACTTATGGTTTTATCGTAAGATGCCACTCGAGACATCCATCGCACTGCAGACCAACTACCACGAATAAAAACCTCTTCCTCATAGTTGTGGTAATTATATTTTTATTTCTACATGCTAGATGTTGACAGAAATCGAAGAAAGTACTGTACAAAACGAATAAACTATGTAGCGATGCACGCAAACACCTGCGCATCAATGACGACTCTGTACGATAATACAGGAATCACAGAGGCACTCCAAGTCCAAACACGGGTAGCAAATACCAATCATGATAGTGCACATACATGCTTATACTTCGTGTATATGCTAGGATACATACCGCATAGAGAGATAAATGGAGAGTGGGGCATGATTGGCAATCAGTGTTTGGTGTGTATAACATGTATACACGGAAGAAGAGAGAAGGTCGGACGAATGAGAGGGGAGAGAAGGGAGGGGGGATCAATTGTTTCGGTAGTTAGCCTCCATAAAGACCAACTGATCCAATAGCCTCCAGAACGGCATCTTGTCTTTTCCTGAGAAGGTCAAGAGGGGAGGAGTTGAGAGGAGAAGAGAGGAGAAGAGAGGAGAAGAGAGGGGGAGAGAGGGAGACAAGGGGGGACAAGTGGTAGATAAGAAATTGAAATAGAACGAAAAGATTAAAAAAAAAAAAAAAAAAAAAACGACGGAATGCTTAAAGAAAATGAAATTAAATGAAATGGAATTACAAGCATAGAATTTAAAGATAATAATACAGAATGGTTTAGGGTGATGGTGCAGAAGCAGCAGAAATAGAATGTATGCGTACCTAGTATTCTGAGTAGGTTGATGCTGATGTCTTCCTCTGACACTGCGGGGTCTTCGCTCGCTGACTTGAGGTAGATAAAGGACTCCCTGAACGTAGCCTTGCCCAGTCCCTTCAAGCACTCGTCGTACAAGGCCTGGATCCTCTGGTGGCCTGCGGTGTTCATATTGCTAGAGGAGGGTGCGGGGGATGCATCCTCGCACGGAGCCAACGCCTGAGTCACTGCTCCCCCTCCACATGCCCCGCCCCCTGCGAATGGCGCAGAGTCTGAAGCGTTGATTGAAGCGTTGGCATTGCAAATGCTCTGGGGGAGAGGAGGGACGAATATGACGGGGGAAGTGGACGTGGGAGATGAGGAGGAAGGCGGGGGAGAGGGAGAAGACGAAGAGGAAGAGGAGGAACGGTTAGTGTTAGATGAGGGGAGCGGGAGGAGGAGGGAGGAGGAGGACGGAACAGAAGATATGGAGGACGAAGAAGAGGGAGGGGTGGAAGAGGAAATGGGGACGTGGGAAGAGAAAGAGGGGAGTGCGATGCTCCTCCTGTCCCTCTCTTTCGGTCTTTTTCCTCTGCCCCGTCCAGCAAGTCCTTTCCTCCTCCTACACTCCCACTCCCACTCCCACTACCACTTACGCTTCCCCCGTTTATTTGATTCTTGATAAAGGCATAGTAATCGTCTCTTTGGGCGACGGAGGAAGGAACAGGAGAAATGAAAGTAGATGAAAATGAATAAGCGAAGTCATCGATCAGACTCCGGCTGCTTCCTCTCCTGCTCCCCTCCCTTTCCTTTTCCTTCTCCCTCTCATTTTCATCGTCTGAGGATGAAGAGGAAGACAAGACAGATGAAGAAGAAGAAGAAGAAGAAGAAGTGACAGGGACTGGAGAAGGAAAGGCAGAGGGGGGCAGAGGGAAGGGCTGTATGAAAGAATCATCTCTCCTCACAGGTTCATCTTCTGAGTGCAGCACCCTTCTCTCCATCCTCATCCCTCTGTCCCTCTCCCCTCCTCTGTCTCCTGCGAGGGGAGGGAACTCACTTCCTCTCTTTGATTGAGAGCCTCCCCCGCTAACGCCCATCACCCCATTGCTGTTGTTGTTACCGTTACTGACGTTGTTGTTACTGCTGCTATTGCTGTTATTGTTGATATTGTTCATGCTGCTTAGGATATTTTCCTATTCGCCTTGATTCTCTCTATTTCTACTCTGTCTCTCTCATCATATTCAGTCAGACTGCTCCTCTGCGAAGACCTCTTATCTCTCTCTTTCTCATTCTCCCTCTCCTTCTCCTTCTCCTTCTCCTTGTCTTTGTCTGTGCCTCCCCCCTGCTCCTCCTGCGTTCTTCGTCATCTGAAGGTACCTTGATGATACTCATTCCCAAGTCGAAGTCAATGGTGGGATGCACCTCCTCTCCCATCAACCCCTTCACTCTCCTATAGTACTCCTCCTTCTCTCTCTCCCTCTCACGCTCTTTTTCTTCACTGTCGCCACTGTCTCTCTCCAACTCCTCCTTCCCACTCCCACTTCCACTACCCACCCTCTTCTTAATACGAATCAACTTCTCTCTCTCTATCTCACGTTCTCTCTCTCTCTCTCTCTCCCTTTCACGCTCCTCTTCTTTCTCTCTTTCTCTCTCTTTCTCCCTTTCTCTTTCTTTCTTTCTCTCTCTCTCCCTTTCTCTCTCTCTTTCTCTCTCCCTTTCTCTCCCTCTCCTTCTCCCTCTCCTTCTCCCTCTCCTTCTCCCTTTCTTTCTCTCTCTCCTTCTCGAGTTCTCTTTCCCTTTCCCTTTCCCTTTCCCTTTCCCTTTCCTTTCCCTCTCCTTTTCCCTTTCCCTTTCCCTTTCCCTTTCCCTATCTCTTCTCGCGTTGTCCATCCTAGATATCCTTCCCTTCCCTTTATCTCCACACTCACGTCATCACCCTCCCTTTCCCTCTCTCTGTCCCTGCCCCCTTTTCTGTATCCCTCCTCCCCCTCCACTTCCACCGTCTCCCCTCTTCAACTCGTCGATTGTTTTGTTGTTCTCGACATCAACTTCATTGACCCACGTCGCCTTCCCCATCTTCATCATTTGCTGTCTCCAGCGAGCAAATCTCTCCCCTCCCATTCGGTCAACCCACGCTTCTACCTTCCTCTGCTCGTCTTCGCCCTCCATCCGCCTCTCCCTCATTTCCTTGTCCTTCGTGTCGGTAAGGAAGGAGGAGAGGGAGAGGAAGGGGAGTACAACGGACTGAATCTTCGCTTTGACGAAGGGATAAGCGAGGATGTCTTTGATGTCAGGTCTGTTGAAGGGGTTCACAGTCAACATCTTCTTTATCAGGAGGCGAAGGTTCTTAGAATATACGGAGGGAATGGGGGCGTACACGCCCTTCACGATCTTCACTAGAAGCTTTGGGAACGAGTCAGCGCTGAATGGGTGCTTGAAAGTCGTCATCTCGTATAGCACGCAACCCAACGCCCAGATATCACTCTTCTGGTTGTAAGGTTTGTTTTGCAGCACCTGTAGGGGGAGGCACAAAGAGGAAGCAAAGGAGAAGCGAAGGGAAAAGAAGGAAGAGAAAGGAGGGAGAGAAAAGGGAAAGAGGAAGGTGAGAAGAGGGATCAGAGAAGTGGAAGGGGAGCTGTCATCAACTGTAAATCGGAAGGCATGTGGGGAAATGTAGGGAATGGAAGGGACTAGGTGGGAGAGCTGGGATTACGGGAAGAAAAATAAATAGGAATGAAAAAAGAATGGGAAATAAAGGGGATGCAACATAAGAGAGTACGTACCTCCGGTGACATGTAGAATGGAGTCCCAATGCAGGTCTGGGCAGAAATTTGAAGTTCCAGTAAGTTCTAGAGAGAAGAACAGAGAAAATAAGGAAACAAAAAGCATAGGAAAAGAAACAAAACAAAAACAAAGAAAAGAGGGTTGATTAGGGAGTAAAAATCAAAGGAAAAGACAAGCAAAGGGGAAGCAGACAGGAATTGAACTATTCATATTTCCACTACAGAAACTGCAAACGTACCTTTGGCAATTCCTAGATCTCCCAATTTGAAGTTTTTGTCATGGATGAAGATATTTTGAGACTTGATGTCTCTGTGAACGATCTTTTGGAGTGCAGGTACTCCAGGGCAAGAGCTATTTCAACTAAGAAGTTCAGAATCTCCTTCTCGCTTATCATCGCATCTGAAGCAGTGCCTAGCGGGGAAAGAACGAGGGAAAAGAAAGGGAAAAGAAAGAGGGAAGAAAGATATAAGAAGAGGGGAGAAAGATAAAAGAAAGAGAAAAGAAAGGGGAGAAGGTTAGAGTTATTAAGAAAAAGAAGAGAATACCGAAAGGAAAAGTAGAAAAAAAAGAGAATGGGATGGAGCACTTGGTATCAGAAGACGCGCATGCACAGAGATGGACATATACATTCATATATCAACACGCATTAGCATGCACACGCGTACACACACTCCCGACAACGTCATTGCACGCATCTCCCATCCCTGTTCCCGGAGCCCTGGTGTGTTTCCTCACCTTTCCTGTGTTTGATGAATTTTGTGAGATCCCCTCCTTCACAGTAGTCCATGATGATGCATAGGTTGCTCTTCGAATCGTCTAGAAAAGACTCCACATAACCCACGATACCTTTGAAAACAGAGGGGAAATATGCAAGAGAGAAAGGGAAAGGAAATAAGGAATCCATTGAGACATCGAGAAAAATACGTCGGTGACAGAAAGAGGAATGGGGGGTGTATAATAATGACTGCAAAGGGCACAGGCCGCCAGCAGGCAGAAGAGGAGGTGGGAGAGAGAACACAGGGCAACGGGGAATGAGTAAGATAGGCCTCTGTACCTGGATGTTGCAGAGTGGACAGTAGTCTAACTTCAGTTTCAAACGCGACCTTTTCTTTTTCAGTGATGTTCTCGATATTCATCTCTTTCAGAACCAAGACAAGTCCATCGTCAACCGACGTACCAGGTACTGCCATCGGGGAAAAGGAGTAGGGGAAGACAAGGGATGGGGCAGAGAGAGAGGAAAGAGGAAGATATAGCAAACGAAAAGAAATCAAGACAACGATACAGAGGTTAGACGGATTGCATATAAAAACAAAAGAAGGTTCTGATATAAAGCTATGGGGGAGTGCTCAGAGGGAGAAGCGGATGAATGGTCAAGAGAAGGGGGTTGGCGAAGAAAGGGGGAGGCGAAAGGGAGAGATGGAGAGTAAGGGGATGTGGTGGGGGTGAAAAATTGAAATAGGGGGAAGGGGAAGGGGAGAGAAGGAGGAAAGGAAGGGGGGAGGGAAGGGAGAAGGAAAGAGAGAAGGAAAGGACGGAGAGGTAAAAGAAGCAAGGAGAGGGCAGAGGACGATGCATGGATGATGGATTGACATGTGTGGCAGAATGAAAAGCAGAGAGACGCTAAGGAAAGAGTACGCGGGGGCTTTAAGGAGACAGACTGATCGTCTGACAGCACGCATCGCTCGTCACTTATCGCTCACTGTTGATCACCCATTGTCCATCATCATCATCCATTAGCAAACGATCATCGCCACTCGACAGGCTCTGCCCTGGTGATTCATCACACCTCATCCGTCGCCCATCCTTCATCACTCAACGCCAACTGTCACTCGCCTTCGTCCGTAACCGCCCATCATCATTCGTTATCCATCCGTTATCATTCAGTCGCCACCCTTACCTATCCTCCTTACCTGCCCCTCTCTTCCCCTATTAATTCCTCTTCCTTGTTCTCCACTTGCCCTTCTTCCATCCCCTCTCCCTTCCTTCTTCCTTCCTTTTCTCCTTTTTCCCCCTCCCTCTTTCCCTCCTCCTCCTTCCCTTTCCCCTATGTTCATCTATGCGTCTCTTCCTTTCCTCCACCTGCCTCTTCTTCGTTCTCCCTTCTTCTCTCTCCCTTCCATCCCTCATGTCTTCCTCCCTTCCCCCTCGCTCTTTCGTCACTCTTTCCCTGCGCCCTTCCTGCCTTCCTTTCTACAATGATTGCAACCATCACATATTCTCCTAATCGGTTCGTGCACCCTTCCCTTACCCCTCCCCCCTCTTCACACCTCTCTCTTTTGCATTGGCATGTTTTATATCTATCTCCGCTTCTCCTTTGCCTTTCTTCACCTTCATGTCTTCATCTCCCGCTTCGCCTCCCCCTCCCCTTCTCTTCCCTTCCCTGCTCCCTTCTCCCTCTAATTCTTCCTTCCCTCTTTCATCTTGGATCATCGCCTCTCTTGAACCTCTACCAACCACTGGTGTTGAACATCAACACTGAATACCAACGCAAAGCACTAACATGCCTGAACCGTGCGTCCCTTGGCCCTTATCTTTCGTCCTCTCTCGTACTTCTCCATTCTGGTCCACCCACCCACGCAGCGAAGAAATAAGCACGCAAGCACACAAGCGAACGTTAAAGAGAAAAGTCAAGTAAAAGACAGAGAGAGAACTATATTAAGAATATAGTTAGATAAGCTAAAGAGTTAGACAAACTAGCGACGAGAACCCTAAATGGCTGAGTCAATTGAGCTTACGCATGCATTCACTCAGCCACAACCTCACAAACCCAAGTAGCAGATGCTCATTTGATGACGCATATAATAGTTCACTAACATCACTAAATACCACATCCACCCCCCACCCTTCACCCCCAGCTATTTCTATCTCTCTCCAACCCTTGACCCAACCACCCCAACTTCCACCATCCAAAATCGATCAGTTGCATAAGCAACACTGCATACAATGGCGGACATATAAACCCAACAGAGACATAGTCTAGCCATATCTTGGCCCAATCTTACTTGTGTTATGCTCCCTCGCTCTCTCTCTTTTTAGTTCTTATTTTCGTCAAACTATGTCACCACAACAATTAACTACTACGTGGATATAACTGATGTTTCAGTAAGTCGTTTAACTGAATTCCCACGTATATGTCAGAGTGTAAGTTTGGGAAATTGTTTCGCCACTGCTGACTGTTTTTTTTTTTTTTTAAGAGCTGCTCCAAAACTGGAATCACAACTGCCACCTACAATCTCGTCAGCAAAAAATTGAAAAAAAAAGAACATATCAACCATAACAAAGTGCATGATATATTAAAACCGTTATATATGCATACGGGGATGAAGGAAGTAAGGTAAATCCATACTGTTGTCAAGCTCAACAAGGCAAATATGGTCGAAAACAGATAGTGGAGAGGTAAGAACTCTAGAGAAAACCTGAGAGCGAAATGACCAATTATTTCACAATAGATAAACTCCGTTTAACAAGTTACGCAATGCACGTATTATTCTGTCCTCAAAGTCACAACACTTCTTTGCGGCAAATACAAATTATGTATGTGAGTAAAACGCTATTATGTATGTGTGCATGTGTCACGGTTAATTTCAACAACGCAAAAAGGTCGTACTGAAAAAAGTCGAATTTTGAATGTGCAAGTTTGAAACAATTCTTTGAAAAAATATATGTAACAATCTTAAATCCAACAAAGATTAACAAAAGTATATGTTTCGTTATAGTATGGATGGTCCGCCGTATGCGTTCAAAAAAGTAGTAAAAAATATGAGTTTTCTACTAACGAGATAACCTCTTTATCCCCTCCTTCTCAATAACTGTTTCTTCCCTCTACCAATTATTCAAAAATAAGATAATTCTGTGAGAAAATCTCAAATTGATGTGAACAAATAGCTCATCCGAACCCCATTGTTTATGGTTGTCTAACGTTTTATTCACGTTCACATATTACGCCTAGCTTATATGTCAAACGTAAAACGTTTTAACGATGTGTGGACCCAAAGGGCAAGAACTTTAGGGTACATGTCGAGAGGGTATCTTTAAGTTGCAGGAGGCCAATGATAGATTTAACTTTCTTAAACCAGTAAGTACAAATAATAAGTTATGTTTCAATTGTTGTATTGTGTGGTTTGTTTGCAAAAATATAAAAATGCAGAAACTAAATCCATATATCTTTTCTCATATACTCTTGGTGTTTATAAAGGGGAAAAAAGTCATCGATTTGGGTTGTGCGCCAGGCTCTTGGACCAAGTATGCTGCGAACTTCGTGGGTGCAAAAGGTAAAAATAATGTCTAGTTGTGTTAATAGCATATAATTTTGTCATTGTACTAATATACTGGCACTAACTCTCTCTGTATTAAATTCTTACACTTATTGTAGGAGCTGTCGTGGGAGTCGATATTAGTCCTTTGAAGGATGAGGAGTTGGCTACTCTCGGCTTGTATAGAGCTCCCACGGGAGAGGTCAGTATTTTATGAAAAATATAAATATAACAGACATTCATGTAGTCCTATATCTTTTCTAATGACGTTCTTGAATGCATTTTTGTTGTTCGATGTTCAGGTTCTGAGGATGAAAACAGCTGATTACGAAGCATTGCAGCAAGAGAACGAGGGAAAGGATGGATTTGAGGGTATTGGAGCTATGGGGACTGGAGGATTGAGTAAGGGGCAGAGCATCATGAGAAGAATCCAAACGCAGGCTACGATGGGGTTGAAGAGAGGAACAGTGTCGTCTTCTTTCTCTTTAAATGGAGGAGAGGTGGAAAATACGAGTGAGAACAATGCAAGTGGAGAAGGAGTGTTGGCTCACCCAGAGTATCTGGATGAGTTTAAGGATATGGGTGGAGGAGGGGCAAAGATGAAGAAGGTGCTGCAGGAGGGATTGGACTCGAAGAACCACTCATACAACCCGACCAGGAATGTGTACATAATAGAAGAGGATATCACAAACTGGAACATCCCTTTCAACCTCAAGTACAAGTTCGATGTCGTTCTTTCCGACGTCGCCCCCAGGACTACTGGTAAATATGATGCGAGTGCACTGAGGGTTTGTTGATAAACACAATTTGTTTGCTGTTTTTTCTCATGCTGTGTTTATGATGTAAACTAAAATTAGAAGGAAGAAACTGAACGACTGACCCTATATCGTTGTGTTTGTTTGCATATGTGTTCGCTCTTTCTATTGACATTCGCAGGAATGGCCTCGCTGGACTCTTCTCTCTCGTACGACCTGTGTGTTGTGGTGTTGGATAGATGTAAGGACCTCTTCCACGTATCTAAGGAAATGGAGAGGGAGAGGAGGAGCATCCTTCTCCAAAGGAAGCTAATTGAGCAGTTGAAGAAGAAGAGGAAATCAGATAAGAGAAGTGGAGAGAGGAAGCTTAGAGACAAAGCAGTGGGGGAGGAAGGAGTGAGGATTGCTGGAAACAGTGATAACAGCTGGATAGAGCATGTGTCGCATAACAAAGCCCTCGAGAATCGGGCTAAGAAATTGGAGAAGCTAGAGGAGAAGAGGGAGAGGAGGAAGGGAGAGGAAGCTTCTGAGAGAGCAGAAGGCTATGGGACTGGAAGAGACAAGAGCGGGCGAAGAAGGGAAGGTTGAGGAGAGCGAGGAGGATATTGACGAAGAGGAACTACGTGCGGTGGAAAGAGAGGTCATGCGTGTAGTTATCGGAAACCACGTACAAGTTGATTTGGCAAAGGAGGGGGAGGAGAAAGAGACCGAGGCTCATCTGAGCCAAGAAGAGAACGCTGGAGTAGAGGAGGAGAAGAAAGAGGAAGAATCTATATCTGAGAATGATGAGGAAGAGGATGGAGAAGAAGATGGGATTGCTCTCGACGACGGGGAGGACGACGATGACTTGGCGGAGGGGTCCGGGTCAATGAGAATCCCCAAGATTAAGTACTCTGTGCTGCTTCCTGGAACTCTGTACATGAAGGTCTTCCAAGGACAGGAATTCTCGCTTATTCTCTCTAGAGTGAAGGTAGGTATTTCTTTGACGATGAGTCCATGTATATGACCGTTCGGATTCCTGTTAATTTACCTCACGTCTTTCTAGTTGTTTGTATTTTCATATCACCATACTTACATGCATGCAAACCTGGTACCCACAACTAATTCAAACACAACCGTATATGCTGAATTCTCTAAATGAATGAGCAGAAGGAGTTCCAGTATGTGAAGGTTTTCAAGCCCGAGAGTTCAAGAACCAAGAGCAAGGAGGTGTTCATTTTGGGTAGGTTAATTTGTCTGGCAAATGCAAAGCAAGATGCATGCATATGTATACATCCTTGCACGTATTGCATGATTGAACCTGTGTCCAGTATGGCTTTGTCCTGACGGTATGAATGTGTATTGTCTCGTCACTCCATCTTGCTAATCTCTTTCTTTTCTTTTTTTCGTATGATATCTATCTGTCGACACTTAGGGCGTGGGTATCTTGGTCCTTCAAACGATGGTTCCAGTGACGTTGATGGAAACAGAGAGATTCGCAACTTAGAGGAGAAGGAGGAGGAAATGTGGAGGAATATGGGATACACTGTTGAACCTCTTCCTTCTCCTGACGCTCTGAAGTCGGACGAAAACAGCTTCTCCTCTTTTAAGTAAAGCAGAATGCTACTGTCTTTGGTATTCACTTGATTTACTTTCTTATTTATTTATAACGCGTGTACATGCTCAGTGCTAGTAACGCTAACATTAATAAACTAAACGAACTTCGTACTTCGTCAACAATGTAATTCGCATCGTTCAGTACTGCTACTTGACATAACCATCTACATATTTCTGTTAACATATATAATTTAAACTCCTTTTTATACATGAGCCCTTGTAGCGCAGTGGATAACGCGCGTGCCTTCTAAGCTCGAGACCGCCGGTTCGATCCCGGCCAAGGGTGTTGATTCTTTTTGTTTTTCGATGTTAATTTTGCTTAATTGGCATGTGCGAGTCTCTTCTAGGAGAATACGAGTAGGGCGAAATATATATGGACGTCTTGTTAAGAGCCATTTGTATATGCGCTATGTGTGTAAGTACGGTTGAATCACAATAATGTTTATTTTCTTTCCTGAAAAATGTATAAATAAATAGACTGCAACTACGAATGAATAAATAAGGGACAGAATACGTTGGATGTCTTAGACAAAGGAAGAGTAGTGTGTGGGGATGCCGAGGTCCTTGAGAACTCTGGTGGGGACGGCATATACAGGATCGATGGAAGAGAATCCTTCATAACCGAGAAGGAGAGACCTGAAGATTAATGAATGTAGCAAAAAATTGGAAAAAATTAGAATCTGACATTATCAAAAAAATTTTTTTTTTTGTTTCAAAGCATATCAGCGCACTAATATTCAATTCCATTCAATTATACTCGATTAACAAACTGATGGCTACCTGCTATTCCGAAATATGTGTGAAAAATATCAGTCATGTGATCAGGTCTATCGCTGATACCTCCTGCATCAGGGTCCTGCATTAACGTATAACAAAGAAAGGTAAATTTGAATGCACAATACACTATTAGATCATGTTCAGCACAGTATGCGCGAGAGGATCTGTATGTATGTTAAATATCAGTGCATAACGACGTAGAGGTTAATCTAGGCGCAAGGTACCTGAGCAGACAGAATGAAGTTGGCCAACGCAGACTTGTCGATGAAGGACACTTTCTTGAGCGCAGCTAAAGAAGACAGCACCCACCAGGAGTAGCACACATCTTCTTTCTTCTCAGGACGGCCATTCAAACTGTAAATATGAACCAAAACGCCATTGTCCAGTGCAATCCACAAAATATCACAGTATGAAGATATGGAAACGAAAGATATGAATCCAAGCAGTTAGATATTGAACCAGCTACGGTAAAGAGCTATAGTCCAAACAATGATAATTTTCTTATAAACTATATGCATAACGTACCCTCCACAAGGAAGCTGTCTCTCGCAAAGCCACCAAGCAAGAGAGTCCTCATCAATCACAGAGGCTCTGCTCTTTCCCCCGTCTTCCCCCAATCCCACCAATCCCAGCAACCCCAACACACCCAAACAACAAAATATCTGTCCGGAATGAGATTCCGCTCCTAGAGAATAAAATGCAAGCAAAATACGTTGTCTCGTAAATATATGCTGTCGTACGAAGCTGCGAGAAAGAAGCATGAGGAATGCAAGCAGGCGAACAACTGAGAAAACGAACAAAATAGAGGGGTGAGACTTTCGCCCCAAAGCTTCTGATAGGAATGCGTGCTACCCCCAAGAAAAGGAAATCAAAATGCAAACATTAGAGTATCTGCACGTACCTGGGACGGCGCCGAATCCTCCATCGAAATTTCTGCAGCGGAGGACGAAAGAGAGAGCAGCAGTGACATCGACCCAAGGGTCGTAGGAGGAGCAAGACTCATCGCAGGCAGTGCTTGAGTGCACCTTCCCGCAGTTCGCACACTCAACAGAAACGGGGATGCATGAAGACGAAGAAGCTGACTCGCTTAGAGGAAGAGATGAAGAGGGGTCATACTTGACGACTCCAAGAAGAGACAGAGACAGCAATGCACAATACGAGAATCTGGGAATCCAGAAACATCACGTCAGTACATGCATAAGGATGCGGTATTGCAGACAGGATATGGAAACTTACTAATTGGTATAATTTTATACAGATATGTGTATCACTTCCTTACCTTGTGTCTATTTCTCCATACTTATCTCCCACAAAAGAACCATCAGGTTGCTGCAGAGACGATATGTACCTATTAATTATTTTCAGCAAAACAACTTAAGATTAATTTAGATCTTAATAACGAAGGTATGAACACCAAACTGTATTATATAATACGTGCTTGCATGAGGTCTATTATTCACTTACGAAATAACAGCAGTCCTGTCAATCTTATCAATCGCACCAAGAACTAGCAAGACTTGAATCGCACTTAAAGTATACAACAGATGAGAGTCATGACCAATGTTTCCTCCAAATCCTCCATCTTCACTGTGGTAGCAAGCCATAACAAAGTTGACAATTTCTTCTTTGTTCATTTTCTCCAAACTTCCGATGAGCTCCATTGTCATTACAGCCTAAATGGGCGCATTAAGCAGAAATCACTCATTAGTAAACACGAATATGGAGCGCATCTCTCTTCCACATACAACGATAAATACAAAGTAGAAGTGCCCCTACAACTACTGAAATACATGTGCACTTCTATTGTCAGAAAGGTCGCGAGATGTAGTAAATGAATCTTACCCAATACACACCACTCATTCTCAAGTGCTCAGTTACACAGTACTCCAGAGTATTCTTCCTTTTGTCGACAGACAGCACGAATTTCTCATGAGCTTCCTTATAAAATGCGCCCTCTAAAGGTATACGGTTTTCAGAAGTTTGTTCAGTCGCCATTTTCGTGTATAGAACAGTTTTTTAATGGTACCTCTGAAATTTCCTTCATCCAGTCATTCATATTGAGAACTTTTGCATGTGATCAAAACTAGAGGATGAGCAAGATTTAAATAGTTTAATGAACAGGATTAGTATATTTGCTTTCTCTACTGTTGAGTAGGGATATGGGATACTAATAAACAGCTTTGTACAATATAGTAAGATTAGTTGCGTCATGATATATTGTATTTATGAAAACTTTGACATTCTTCAACTTGGGGCTATGGTGTATCGGTATCATTCTTCTTTAGGGTAGAAGAGGTAGCGGGTTCAATTCCCGCTGGCCCCCTTTTTGCGTGCTAAGTCCATTCGGCTTCAAAAATATTCTTACTGTAGTGGATAATTGATGAACGTGGGTTAGAATACACATGCATTGTTCTATATAAGTAGTATTTTATTTCTTTAAGCTATTTATTTCATTTAATAAAATAAATACAAATGTTTTTTTTTTTTTGACAGACGAATTTATTAACAAAATTGTCCCCGAATGTGCGCCACTGTACACACACTACTTGTTCAATACTTTCCTCAAACTACGCAAGAGTACGATTCGCTTCGATAAGCCAAGATAAACGAGTAAGAGATGGTAACCTAAAGAAATGCGACAGCATTTGATAACACCAATTATAATACATGGAAGGGGAATAATGGGGTCAACTAAAACGAAGTCCGAACCACAAGCAACTGTGTACCAATGCTGGCCATAATCCCTTCAAACTAATGGAAAGTCCGTGAATTCTCTCTGTATAAAACTGTGACGCATTAAGCGTCTAGTTTCCGCTTGTCCACTCCATAGTGCCAGAAAAAGGAAGGCAACACCAATAATCATCAATCGAAGAAAATGCCACCTAGGCATTAGAACACAGTGGAACGTGCCTTATAACATTCGTCAACGAACTAAGAGTCGACAAACGAATCGCAACTCGCTGTAAACAGCTGATTTGTCGAGTTATATACGTTTGAAATGGGATATCCAACGCAACTTCAAAAAACTCAGACGTGAAACTAGACAAATCAGACTAGCACGCCAGAACTCGGGCATCAGTATGATGAGGCAAAACACTGACTAGCCGAAGAATTCAATGAATAGTGCTGTCCACAAGACATGCCAGTCAGAATGGCCTAGCATGGTACAGTTGAGAAGAGTCGGGATACACGACCCAAACAACGCAAATCACTACTGACGTCCCTAGATAGCAGGTGCTAGCAACCTAACTGGCAATGGCATTGAGCACTACTCCCCTCACCCCCCACCCCCACCCCCCAAATCAAAGAGTACATTTCAAGTTGACTAATATATAAAATACAAGAGACAAAATGATATTACAGACGAAGAGAGGGCAAATAACTACTACTTTACTTAGTACTAATTCCTACTAGTGTAACTATTAACTGCAAGCATAATTGTTTACAGTACAAGAAGAAAACCGACTCAAGAGATAAATAGGCAAAAAAAATAACTTCCACGCTATATATACATAAAAAACTAAGAAACTAAAACATGACGGACAAATAAGATCAGTTGGCAGGTACTCAGCAATTAGATGCGAGCCTGCTTCACCAACTGGATCTGCTCATCAGAGAGACGCTCGGGGAAGATCACCTCAAATTCAATGTAAGCATTTCCATATTTCCCAGCCTCCTTGCTGATGGGCATTCCATCTCCCCAGAAGTATTTCCTGTATCCAGGGGTGATAACGAACCCCTTGGTTCCGTTGGGAGTAGTGTCAATCACGAGGGGCTTTCCGTTGATTCCCTTAATCTCATACCTAGTTCCGCAGAGAGCCTCAGTAAGGGTGATCTTAGCCTTGTGGACCAAATCGTCCTTCACTCTCACAAAAGCGGGGTGGGGCTTCTCCTTAATAGTGAACACGACATCCGCAGGGAGCTCTCCCTCATTCTGGTTTCCATCGTTCTCGAAGGTAATCTTAGTTCCCTCCTTCCATCCAGGTCTCACGTCAATCTCCACGATTTTACTGTCCTGTACTCCCAGCTTGGTTCTGGTAATCTTCATTTTCTTCCTCACTCCAGTGTATAAGTCTTCCAAAGAGACAGGAAGGTCGTGCATCGTAGGCTGTCCCTTCTGCTTCTGAGGAGGTCTTTGAGCCCTTCTGCCTCCTCCACTGCTGCTGGCAAATGAGTGACCACCTCCACTGGAAGCGAAAGAGAACCCATCCATATCATCACCTCCTCCGAAGAACTGAGCGAAGATAGATCTAGGGTCAGCGGGTTTGAATCCCCTTCCTCCCGAAGAAAAGAAACTGAACTGTATACGACAAAAACATCAGAACGCGAACATAGAACAGTGGTTAAATTTTATCGGAGAATTGAAAATTCAAAACAAGGAATAAAATGAGCGGGGCATCCTAAACCATCATTCGAAATATAGATGATCATGTGTACATACCTGAGGTCCCATTCCTCCCATACCCCCATTCCTCCCATTCCTCCATCTCCTCCGGACGATGCTCCGTTCTTCAACCCCTCCTCTCCGTACATGTCATAAACGTCTCTCTTCTGCTTGTCACTCAGAACCTCATAAGCCTCCGTAACCTCCTTGAACTTTTCCTCGGCCAAAGCAGCATTGTCAGGGTTCTTGTCAGGGTGGTACTTCATAGCGAGCTTTCTGTAAGCACGCTTGATAGCGTCATTGTCGGCCTTGCGGTCCACACCCAAAATTTGATAATAATCTGATAGATGTATATTACAACCCAATAGATCGTTGTGGTAAGTAAAGAGATATGCGAAAATGACAAAATATGTATATCTAAATGCAAACACATGACAACTAAATCTCATCTGTTTTCAACCCAAAGAAGTGACGGAATATACTTTCACTTCAAAGGATCACGAAAGCACATAAGAAGATTGCATTATACGAGGCTGTGAGAAATGATATCTCAGGAAATTCAAGTATTAATTGAACAACAGGAATCAAATTATGTATGTATATGTAGGATGCATATCTTACCTTTTCCCATACTTGATATTAACTGTACAAATTAATCTAATGTTTCAAAGATAGACGGGAGAGAATGGAGGAGACGGGAGAAAACACTACAATTGCGAGATAAATAACTCACTGTGTAATATTTATGAATAATTGTTATTATTTGTAGGTTTATTCATATTGTTTTATACATGTATGAGTGTACCACTTGAATTGTGAATAGAAAATCCCGAATTTTCCCATGGCAGAATTGTCTGGAAGAAAGGATGCGTTTTAAATGTCTTTCGAACACCACTCCTTTATGTACATATGTATGACCTTTTTTACATATAGTGTATGTTAGTTCACTTCATAATAAATTAGTATAACTCTCCTTTAAAACATCAAGCATTCCGCAAATTTGAGAATATTCTTGATAAATTATTAAATAAATGGTATGGCATATTGAACTATAGCAGTTTTTTCGTTCGCATATATGTAAAATGCATTGTTTAAGTTGTGTTGGTTCTACATGTTATTGAATCCCCATCTAAAACATTGTTTTCTTATATATAAATGAATTGGCCTGAGGGGAGCTTGTAGATATTTTATAGAGTAATATAAAAGCAAAACTTTCCTCCGCCACATTTCGCATATGCAAGTTGTCCCGAATTGCGTTGATTATATACAGAGCTGGTTGTTCGCGTCCCAAATATTAGGTAAGCAATCAAGGTGTTATCTCATGTGTATGAAATTGAATATGATGAACATCGAGTTACTAAAAATCAATTTGTCAATCCCCTGATCCATAATGACGAGGGTTAACTAGATAACTGAAACAATTTGCACATTTTAATTTTTGTATGTATACTGTCATGTTTGAATTAAATGTGAACGTTCTCTCTAACACTACTTTCTTGTTATCATTACTCAATTCTACATCGTAGGTAATGTGTGCTCAATTGGTCTCCATTGGTTCCGCTTGAAAGATCTTGTTTGTTTACTATAGTGTTTAGCCTTTCAATTGCTATTAAAATAAAAAATAATAAGCCAGTTCCGCAAAATGACAACTAAAACTTAGTGATATCTTTTTGTATTAGAATTTACTTGCTAACTATTCGGATAGATTGGAAGCCGAGCTAAGCTACTTCGCTAAAGAACCGTGATTTTCTTTCAACGACATGTATTATGTTTTCCTCACCTCGTAGTGCAACGCCCTGGTATTTCTGCAAAGGATCAACTTATTAGGCAGGGGGCAATATACAAAGCTTCAAACCATCTTTTTTTTAGTGTCTGGGGCAGACACATCAGTTAAGCAAAAAGATACGCCCCCAGGAAGACTCGAACTTCCAACCTGCCGGTTAACAGCCGAACGCGCTAACCAATTGCGCCATGAGGGCTTCGCGGACAAATAATAAGTACAAAACAAACTGTATTTATGAAGTCTTAAATCTTCAAAGCCTAGTTTTATGACTGTTAGTGACGATTTATCCTTTGATAAGAAGCTTGCACTATAATACTTATAAACACCTGTTTATTGCCCTTACACAATAAATAAGAACTAAAAAAAAAAAATATATATATATAGATAAGAATGAAAGATAAATAAAAGAAAGACGCAGCTTAGTTCTTGGCAGCTCCCTTCTTCTTCAAGGTTCCTGCCTCGTGGTTGGGACGGGGCTTGACGAAGGGAATGAACTCCTTGCCCTGCATGAAGGGACGAAGGACCTGTATTTTCCCGCGTGCAATGCATAAATAAAGAACAGTTAGATTACATAAAAGACAGATTGTGCGTGTACGAAAAAGAGAGGGTATGTAAGATCGCAAGGGGAAATGAAAGCATACCTTGGGGACAACAATTCCAGTGGGGGTCTGGTAGTTCTCAAGGATACAGCAGAGGGTTCTCTCGGTGGCACAGAGAGTTCCATTCAACATGTGAACGTACTTCTTGTTCTCGTTGGCCTTCTTGTTTCCGAAGCGGATTCCCATCGCTCTGGACTGGTAGTCAGTACAGTTGGAACAGGAGACGAGCTCTCTGTACACTCCAAGGGTAGGGAACCAGGCCTCCACATCGTACTTCTTAGCAGCAGCGTTGTTGAGGGCTCCAGAGACGATGTTGACAACACGGTAGGGAAGCTCGAGGGACTTTAGGAACTCCTCGGAGTTGCTGACCATGTCCTCAAGCATCTCCCAAGACTTCTCAGGCTCAGTGATGCAGAACTGCTCGATCTTCTCGAACTGGTGCACACGGAAAATTCCCCAGGCATCCTTCCCTAAAGTGGGGAACATAAGTCGAGCATCAGTCGAGCATCAGTCGAATACGCGCACACACACACACACGCACACACACACACACGCACACACACGCACACACACACACGTATGTACACATACTCACATGTATAAGGTATAAAAACAAAAGGAAGAGATAAAATATGACAAAAGCATAGATGCTAATCAATATGCAGAATTGAAAAATCAAAGACGCAAAATCTTCAAGTAATGGCCAGATAATATATACTCAGAGAAACATAGCGACGCAGAGGCAGAGGTAACTCTTACCGTGGGCTCCTGCTTCCTTCCTGAAGCAGGAGGAATATCCAGCGTATCTCTTGGGGAGCTCGTTGGGCTGGATCCACTGGTTCTGGTGAAGAGCAGACACGGGCTGTTCTGCAGTGGCAATCAAGTACTTCGGCTCAGATCCCTCCTGCATGTCACAATTGGAGACAAAAAATTCAAGAAATTGTAAAAATTTAAAAAAACAAAAAAAAAACAAAAAAAACAGGAAGGCATATGATCATCGCTGGAGTGCAACCAATATGACCCTCGTTCCTCCAATACAAAGCTTAGAAACAAGAGAGCTCCTGGCATGATGTCTCTACCCGTAAGCGAATACTGAACCTTCAGTGGACCGCATCTATGATAGTAACTTACCTCGACGATCTTGTAGAGGGACTCGGCGAAGTCAGAGAGCTGAGCAGTCTTTCCCATGACTGACTCGTTCATGAAGTAAGGGGGCTGCAGAGGGGTGTAGGTCTTTCTCTGAAGGAAGTGGATTCCGTACTGCCCCAAAGCGTAGTTAAGCCAGAACCCGTCTCCCTTGAGGTAGTAAGCACGGTGTCCAGCGATGTCGACTCCAGCCTGAGCCTCGTATCCATCGATCATCTCGAGGAGGTGGTGGTGGTGGAGGTTGTCAGCGTTCATCGAAACAGACCCCCAGGTACGCTCAACAGTATTGTAGGACTCATCAGTAGCGATAGGGACAGACTCGTGGACGAGGTTTCCAATTTGGTTGACGAAGTAATCAAGCTTGTTCTTGATCTCCTCCACCACCTGGGTCTCCACAGCAACGAGATCCTTCTGAGCCTGCACAGCCTCCTTCTCAGCATCCGCGTTTTCCTTCGCCTTCATCTTCTGTCCAATGGCCTTCTGCAACTTAGTGATCTCAGAACGCAGCAGTTCTAGCTTGTGCTGTCTGTCCTTGTAGATAACCTCAAGCTCCTTAATTCCGTCGATGATGGGGACCTCCTCGTCCTTCACCTCAGCCTCGCGACCAGCAAGCTTCTCAGCTTCAGATACAACAAGACTGACGTTAATCTTGGTCTTGTCATTACGAGCGGCTTGTGAGGCAGAGAGGGCAGCAAACTCCTCATCTCCCTTGAACTGGACAATGTCAATGGGCATTCTCTGAAAAAAAAGGATTATACACAAAAACAATATTGCTATTTTACCTCTCTTCTGTGAATTCAAATGTACATTTTATTCTATCAAACAAGAGGGGGTATTTCTAAAACATACACGGCATAAAATCAATTGTCATTAAAAGCAAGCATAACCACCTAATTATTTCTTGTCTAGATATTTCCCCTCGTCCTAACTTCGAAAAAAACGAAAGAAAATAGAGAAGACGGGAGAAAGAGGGCACTGTATCAACAAAAGTGTAGTTATATACTAGAGATATCCAAATATATAGACTTTTGGAAGAAAATTGCAACAGTTTAAACAGATTCTCTATAAATGAAATCTGTGCATTAGCATAATTTGGATGATTCTCTTTGAGCACCTCTTCAAACAAACCAAATTCTATGCATGCGTGTCTCAGCAATGAAATGACCTAGTGAAAACATCACTACGATAAGAATTGTTTTGAGAAAATGTATTTTCTTGATAAGCGCACTTTTACGTGAAAATACATCAAGGGTATATCTATTTAATGTTATTTCCACATACCATGACTGACCTTGTGGCCCAATGGATAAGGCACCTGCCTACGGAGCAGGGGATTTAGGGTTCGAATCCCTGCAGGGTCTCTTCTTTTTGATAATTCAAGTCCTGGAAGGACCACTATGAATACAAAAATATATAGCATAGAGATCGATCGGCATCCCAAATAATAGAAAGTAGCGCCATTTATTGAATGAAGTTGTGCGAATCAAACAAGAATCGACATAAAGTGATGCACATGTCAATTCCCTCTATGCAGACTTTCAACGAGATTAACATTGGCCTGCAGTGTTTTCTCCCCATCCTTTGATAATATTTTCTCAGGCGTAAATACTCGCGTGTCTTCTTCTGGAAAATTTATTGCGAGCGATATATCAAATCCGTGAAGTTTCACTAATTTCTCAGCTTCTGCGATAGCTTGCTGGTACTTTGTTTCTCTTTCGTCTGATTGCGAACAATGCAGACGAATGCCAAAGATCGAGTAAGCGCACGCACAAATGAAGTCGGAAATCAAAATGAGAAGTATGGAAACGTGCAAATGATATATTAATTGCAATGCACGCACATACAAATTAAAACGAGTAACTCTCCATCTCGATTATATTCTAGAACAAACGAAATATCATTGTGAGGACTTTTTTTTTAGAACTGAAACATGTACAAACGAATGTATATATTGTTGTGTCATATGGGAAGTAATAGTTCTGTTTTATACTTACCGTAATATGTCATTGCTTGTCGCCTCTAGACGAACTAGTTTCAAGAAACAACATTTTGCAATCAGATTTTTGTGTATCTGAGTTACTCCTACAAGAAACATTCCAACGATATATGAAAATAATAGCTATGTCTCTTCACAAGTATATATATGTATATATATATATATATAACAATATATGTATAAGCGTGTTGAAAAAAAATACTAGTTTATTGTCACTAAAAACTGAATGGCAACTATTGCATTTCAAACTATAAACTACTACACTAAAACTAAATTATCAACACTAGCACGAATGAATAAATGTAAACGCAAGTTCAGTGCCCGCGACAGGGAAATAAGCCAGCGGAATAAATACACCTAGTTGAGGCTGATAGCAGGGGAGTTGGCGAGGAGGGAGGGGTTGAGCTCGAAGGGGTTTTGAGGAAAGAGGGAGAAATACTTCCAGAGCCAGAGAGAAGATGCAGAGAGGGACAAAGAAGGGTTCTTCTTGTCCTCGTCAGAAAAGGAAGGGGAGGGGCTTGTAGACGAGAGCGATGCACGTTTGCTCGACTCTCTCCCTAGCCAACTCAGCCATGGGGTTGTCGATCTCCTCGGCGTCCATAGCCTTTCTCTTTCCGTCTCTCTCCTTGTCTGCTCCCTTATCTCCATTCAGAGAGCTCAGGAGAATTTCTTCGACCTTAGCAACTGAGCTGGTAGAAGTAGACTTGGAGCACATCTTCTCCAGTACACTGAGCTGGAGCTCCTCCTCTCCGTCCTCCCTCCTGTCGACCTCCTCTCTATCCAAGAACTGTTTGGTCTTCTTCACCGGAAGGAGTTCGCTCAGTCTCACAGAAACGTGTTCGCAGCCGAAATCCCTCAGGGGTTTGAAGAACCACGCGTTTATCTTGTCCTCTTCGTCGATGGCCCTCAGTCTGTATGACAACAGGAACAATGGAGACTTCACGAGCGCAATCATACGAGACGATGCGGAGGGGTGGGAGGGAAGAGCGGCAGGGGAGAATATGTGTTGGTTGATAACGTCTCTGATGGAGGAGAGGAGAACATTGAAGTGGCGGTCGTTATACAAACACTCTGCAGCGACGACGATGTCAAACCCAAGGAAGGCTCTGTTGTGATCGTCTCTCAGCACCTCCTTCTTGTCCTCCTCCTTCACTCCCTCCAAAACTCTCTTCCTCTCCGCATCTACCTCCTCAGCAGAGTGAGAATTAAGTTTGCTGACGCCCTCCACCTCCTCTCCCTCAACCAGTATCTGCTTCTCTCCCACCACCTTTCTCAGAGGAAGAGGAAGCGCTCTCCCCCAGGTGTACTGCAGAGCGTGGAGACCGTAATCGTAATTGAACCTCTTTCCCTTAGTCCTTCTGTCCTCTTGTCTCGGGCCCTCCTCCTCTTCCCCCAGATCGAACATGTCATCGGTGATGTTGCAGGCGACGTTCTCCCTCAGGATGTCAATACACTCACTCTGATCACTCACAACGACAGCTGCTCTAGAGAGACGACTGCTAAACCTTCCCACAACCTCCTCCTCTGCCTCTCCCTCCTCCTGCCCGGTCTTTTTGAGAACTTCGAACACAGCCTTCTTTCCCCTTCTTCCGTGTTCCTGTCCCTGTTTATCGACCTTCTCGAACATGTAAACCTTTTGGTACTGGTAGATGAGGTTCCACAACCACACCCCAAGTACACCGGTTCCAGATCCCAATTCAAGCACTCGGAGGTTCCTGAGGATGTGGATATTCTTAGGGATGATCTTGGAGAAGAGACGCATCAGGAACACGCACCCGTCCCAGATCCTTGCTCCGAGCTCCTTTCCTCTCATGCACTTGATCAACACGTAGCTTACATCCTGATTCCACACGTCCAACGCGAACGAAGACCCAGTCCCCAGCCCAAGGGAAAACATACCATTGATCGGGTCTACGAGGGAACGGAGACCAGGGCGAAGGAAAGTAAGCGACGCCTTGGTGAGCTTACTTTCTCTCAGTACTAGGTCCAGCAAAGGCACTCCGGTCGACTCTTGTCCCTCAGCCCCAGCCCCCTCTCCCGCATTGGTGATTCCGAGTCTGCTCATCTGCTCCTGCTCCTTCTTCTTGTTGAGTTTCGCCTGGAGCTCAGGGTCAATCACCCCTCTGGGTCTCCTGAAGCGCATCCCTTGCACCTCCAGCTTAATCTTTCCTGCCATTAACGTGTTCTCATCATCCTTTGGCTGGGGTCTCGCCATCACGGGTCTAGCCCTTGAGGGAACCACCACCTGTCTCTGTATTCCAGCCCTAGGAGCAGGGGCGGAGGTGGGGAAAGCAGAAGCAGAAGCAGAAGCGGTAGGCTTCTTTTCAAGTCCAGCAAGGCAATCAACTGCAAATGAATGGTATACAAAGCCCTTGTCAGGGTCCACATCTCCCTTCTCCTCCTCTTCTTTGGGCTCAGGAATTACAACCTTCTCTCCCTCCTCATCCTCCTCATCCTCCTCCTCCTCAGAGTCCTGTGAATCGTATCCATCCTCTTCATCTCCATCCTCCTCATCCTCCTCATCCTCCTCATCCTCCTCGTCCTCTTCATCTTGCTTATTATAATCATCTTCCTCCTCATGAGAGTGAGAGCAGCACCCTCCCTTGTGGTCATGGGAGTGGGCGTGGTCACCGTGGCTGTGAGTGTGGGCAGCGTGAGAGTGGGAGTGGGAGTGGGAGTGAGAGTGAGAGTGAGAGCAAGAAGCTGAGTGAACATGTTCTCCAGTCACTGCAACGTTTTTCAGTCTAGCTATCAAGTTGTCCTCGGCCTTCGCTAATTCATCGATGTCAATCTCTTCCTCCTCATGCTCATCTTCTCCCTCCTCTTCAATCTCGTACCCCCTCTTGTCCAGCTTAGGGGCGTATTTGGACCCAGGAGCCACTAATAACAAAGGAGAAGTGCATGCAGGGATGAAGTAGTCATTCAGTCTAGACTTAGGGTTAATTCCCAGTTGCAGCATGAAGGGAAGGCCCTCGTCAGGGATGTTGCGGGGTTGGGCATTGATAGTGACCACAATCTGAGCCAATCCTGACTTGAACAGCACAGGCTTGATCTCAATGTATCTGTTAATGATGTTGATTTCGAACTTGTATTTCACTTTATCATCAGCCACCTGTTCATCCTCGATAGGAAGAACGGCAGCACGAATAGGCACAGGGCAGTCAGCCAAGATATCTCCACTACGGAACAGGTCCAATTCATTTGCTACAGTCAACAGCATAGTGTAGCGCTTTCCAGCAACCACAACTCGAGGCATTGCCTCCTTCACATAAATGTGGTAATATAATGGGTACGTATACTCCATGCTTTATAAAATAAAGTAGGCGTTTACTAGTAGTTATTTCATTGTTTATTGTCAAATAATAATTAATTTTCTCAATTTGTATGTCCCAAGTCAAATCCTCACAAGAAGGGTGGACAAAAATCTCGTTTGAAAGTAGAAAACCTCCAACAAATCAAACTACGCAAAAACTGGAGATATGAGTAATACAGATACTAAGCACGAAGACGATGTCTTCGAGCAAGGCTATAATAATATGTATTGTCATTATAGTGATGCATATGTAGAGTATAGGCGGCCATTGTGGGAGAATGTTGGGAAATTTGATGATCAGGAAGAACCCTCCCAGCACGCTTTGAATTTACTACAATCTGTGGTTAACAAACCACTCGAATTGAACCCCGATCAAAAAATTCGACTTGAAGTAGCAAACAAAAAACAGAGGAGCAGCGCCTTGAAGATTTACGGAAGATCCGCATGTTTGCTTTTGACGGAGCTCCTCAACTGCTAGTGTTCCCAGATGGGGTTACGGTCAAGGGAGAGAAAGGCTATAGGACAGTCAGATCTACATATGGGATTGACGAAGGAGAGATGTACTTTGAGGTGTATTTCCACCCTCCACTGGCTGAGTCTGTTCCCCCGTTTATTAAAGCTGGGACTATGGAAATAGACGCGGGAGATTATGGTCCCCATATGAGAGTTGGGTGGTCTAAAGAGGTATGTGCTTCTTCATCATGAAACAACCTGGGGCATTTTAAGTCGCACATAATTTTCCTTCCTTTGCGTGTGTGTGTGTGCGTAGTCACTTTTTGATTTGCGTGTTTTTTTCTTGCTCCTTTGGTGTTGTCCGTTTCGCGCGCTTACCACAGCTCCTCTCCTGCGTTGGTCATATTTTGGTTGTTTAGGCTGCAGATGTCCAATCCCCCGTGGGATATGACGAGCATGGATATGGGTTCAGGGATGTCAATGTAAGTATAAAATGTTGTCATGCGCTTCATTAGCCTTTTCCTCAGTTTGTCTTCTTCCTTTTTCATCCCTCGTTGGTCGGATTATACGTTGATACATATTCCACGTATACAAACAACTCTACTCTGTTTCTCGCATAAAATATTTGGTGTGCGCTGACGTCTCGTTTCTGTTTGTTTGTTCAGGTGCTACGTATCACAATTCGATTCTCCACCCATATGCTCAGGGATTTAAGCCAGGGGATGTGGTTGGATGCTACATCAAGCTGCCAGTGGGAAAGCAGGAGACGGCCGAGAGGGATGACGGAGAGGAGGACGGAGAGGAGGATAAGGGGGGGATAAGGAGAAACAGGAGGAGAAAGAGAAGAGGGATTCCCCACGGTTGAAACTGGAGGCCATAAAGGAAGAGGAAGGAGAAGGGGGGACGACAGAGGATGCGGACAAGCAGAAGGATGCCAAGGGGCGGTCAAAGGGACTGGGGGGTGAGGTGGTACTCCGATGGGGGAAACAGGAGACGAGAAGGAGAAGGAAAAAGAAAAGGAGAAGGAAAAGGAAAGACTCGAAGAGCTGAAGACGGTTGATATTTCCAACACTTCCATCGCTCCTCTTAGTCAAAAGGTACTTTTTCCTCTTCTCTTCTCACCCGTATCTTCAGCCCCATAATCGTGTCCCTTTTCTCGTGGCGTTGATTGTTTTCTTTTCGTGGCCGTGTTCTAATCTCCATGTCTTCTTGATGCGTGAAACTGCTTGTATTTCCTCCGTGTGTCTCGTTTCTTTCAATATGTGTTCATCCAACTGTTCCTTATCGTTGTACAGTTGCGCAAGAGGTTCTCGTCGATAAAGGGTTCTGAGATTCGGTTCTACGTGAACGGAGAGAGCAGAGGGGTTGCATTTACGGACATTAAGGGAGGGCCCTACTTCCCTTCAGTCTCTCTCTACATGGGGGCGGTCGCTGTCTTCAACTTCGGACCCAATTTCAAATTCCCCACCCAAAGATGTACGTCTCGTCTTACTGCGCCCCCGTTTTCATGGAGTATGATGTTGTTGTCCACTACTGTCTTGCCCGATTATTTTGTTCCTACCTCGACATGTTGCACTAACCTATATATTATGCTTGAAACCACCGCGCTAATTCCCCTTTTCCTTGTCCCTGCTATGTATTTCTTCCCTGTCAACCCCTCCTCGTCGGATACGCCCTCCTTGTTTCCTTTTCACCATCTCATTTCTATATTATTTATTTCTCTTCCCTCTCATCTATCTCTCTTTCTCCTCTGCTAGTTGTGTTCGTTGGTACTTGTTCACGAACCCGTCCTACCCGACTCTCTCTAACATGGATGGGAGGCTGATGTGAGTCTTTAACGTGTTTTCTACTTTACATATGCAATATCTTGCCTCCATAGTACAATACTTGTGTATTCGTGTGCATGTGCATGTGTGATGTTCTTGTAATATGTCCTTCCTGCAATGATAATCGTACAGTACTGCTGTAAATATAACATAGTGTATTCGTGTCAACTAATCACGTGTATATTGTTGGATCACGTATTCCTCTGATAATATATCAATGACAATCTCCTGCACACACTCTCTCCCTTTATCTCCAACCCCACTCCTTCTCGTGATCCCCAGATGATCAAGGAAGTTAAGAGGAGGAATCAAAAGAAGCAAGTGTCTAAGGTCGACGTATTTGAGAAAGTGAGTGTTCCCTGGATATGCAAAAAGTATCCAGCTCCTGTATCGACCCTCTTGATCTCCTCTTCCTCTCTCGATTCCCCCTGCGTCTAATGCTACATCGGCGGTTACCTCTGCCTTTTCCCCACCCTCCTCGTCACCCCCTCTCTTCAGAGGCAGACCCCTCTTTCCCTCCCCTTGTGCCGAAGATGCGGTTGAACTTTCACCCATCCCTCGTTCCCTCGCATGAGACTCATCTACCACTTACAGGTTGAAATAGAGAATGAGTCCAAGGCCCAGAAGGAGAAGAGAGAGAGAAAACAAAATGAGGAGATTGGTTTAATGTTTTCTAGGATGAACTTGTGCTTATTCTCTCGTCTGCTTAGTTTTACTAATACTACTGATGTACTTAATAAAACCACTTTATTCAGACGCAGTATGTACGCATCCCAGTTGATTATTATCTTTTGCGCGTGTGGCGTACGATGTAGTTGTCGACTTGACACGAAAAAAAAGGCCAGCTACCCCCCCCCCCCCTTCGAGGGCGAGTATTAGGCAATTCGAAAGAAAAGGGAAGCAAGCAATACAACTACTAAAAACTACTCAACTACAATGAATAAATTACACAATACACAAACCAAAGAAAACGGTAACAAAGGTGAGAAATGGAGGATAACGATTGCTCAGAAGCGTTCGGAAGATGATGACCAAATCTTAGATTAGAAGGCGAGAGGATCTTCTACAGACTCCGACTTTACCCCTGCCTCGTCGGCAACAAGTGCATCCACGAACTGGACAAAGAACTTTACGCTCTGGATGTAGGAGTGAGTTTTGGAGCCCTGGGGAGCGAGGTGCATGGGGGTGGTAGGGTCTCTCTCTTTTAAGAGATCCTCGATAGTAGGCACGGTCAAGGGGTCGAATGAGTCCACGTATAGAGGGTCCAGAGGGACGCATACCCTACCTGATTTAGGGTGGATGCAGAAAGGGCTCTTGAGCAAGTGGTTCATGTGCCTCGACACCTCGATATCGAGGCGAGGGTATGTGTAGTAGAATAGCATCCTCATCTTCCTGTACTCGTAGTCCTCGGGCTGCTTGGACTTTGCCTTGACCGTCTTTACCTTAGACTCGAAGCTCTCCCTAAGAAAGAAGCACCAGCACAGAGGGACACAGATAATCATATATAAGTACTCGCGCATGAGTATTGACAGAGCATATATTCACTTGTAACAAGACTCGAAGAAATGAAGTCAAAGTGTCATAGAACGGAAAAGAAAGTTAACTCACCATAGCTTGGCTCCAGTGTTTCTCACTTGACCATCGTAGAAGTAGGGCTTCACGGGGCACTCTGCGAAGAAAGTGTCCACCAACGCATTCGCCTTTACAGCGTTGGGCTTAGCACGGTAGAAAAGGGATGATAAAAAAATACGAAATACAACATACAAATACAAATACAAAATAAACTAGTGAGAAAAAAAGACAGATTATAGTTGAGTAAACCCCACACACAGCACAGCAAAGAATCGATAGCGTAATCAGCTGAGGTAAAGAATCAAGGATTACCATGATCTTCTGTTCGTCAATTATGTGGAGGAGGTAGGGGCGGAGGATGGTATAGGCCTTGTCGACAGCAGAGTGCTTATATGACATGACAGAACTAGTCTCCAGCTTACTGATCTCTCCATTGCTAATTGACCCGACGTCTACTCGCTGCATATAGCTGGCCACTGCGGAACGAACCACGTCCGATAAGGCCTTGGCCCTCTTGTCACAGACCCAGCAGTGAATTCCTCTCCTTCCAGAGTAAACGAAGAGGATGTGTTTAAACCCAAAGTCTTCTCTTAAGGCTCTGTCCAACACCTTCACCGCCCCTGCCAAGAATCTCCAGCACTTCCTGCACACCTTCGCTCCCTGGCAACAAGTACGAAACTCATCATAGTCGTTCATGTCAATATCAAATACCAGTTCCCTTTCGCTAGGCACACAAGTTGGGATCGTCGTGTTTATTTACTGGCATAGAAAACACTGCTCCGATGTCGATTTTCGAGGGAACCTGCGCGTACAAAACATGCGATGGGATAGTCAAACAATGTGATGAGGCATATATGCGAGGCATTTGAAAGCATACGATAAAATGGAAAAGCATCTGCTGTCTTCTTCTGAGAGATACATCTCACCTCCGCAATGAGGTGCCTTCTCAAATCCTCCTTAGTTCTACAACTTTTGTATCTCTCAAAGATTTCTGCATCTCCATTTGATAGAGTAAAAGAAATTTCTCTCCTCGAACAAAAGTGAGGCAATTTTGAGCCATTGCTGTTTTCATTTAGGGTAAAAAATACAAAAAGAAAAGCGTTAGAATAGAAATAAGACCATAGAAAACTAGTTGTAAATAAAATAAACTTACGTAATCCAACGGAACAACGCAGATGTGGGGAACATCTTTTCGTAGTAAAGCTCCATCATAGGTCTTTCAATCTGAATGCTTTCACTGGCAGGAGCAGCAGACGATTGAGGCTGCTCAAGCTTCTGACGTTTAGGTTCACTTCCTTCTGATGTCATAATCTACAGAAAACTATTGCGTACTTATTGAATCTTACGGCTAAAAGAAAATATTAAAAGATTGGCTAAGAACCGTTGATTGCTTAAACTCCAAAAAAGAAATCAAATTATCTTTGCATGTTCAGCAATTGAGCGCTAAAATTGGCGCGCGAAAATTGGTTTGCCAAAAATCCCAGTCTATGAAAAAAAAAATCACAGTGTAGAACATGTCCTTGCTTAACATGATTAGAACAAAATAAGAACGCATAATTCACTGCACGTATACCATAAAAATAACTTCACTCGAAATTAATTGTTCAGAATATTTCAAGATTCAAAATCTGCAAATATAAATAGTTTCAATTCTTCATGTTAGAATGGACTAAAAAATTAAGTGAGTCTACGCGGGTTCGAACCGCGGACCTTCTGCGTGTAAAGCAGACGTGATAACCACTACACTATAAACTCATATAGAAGAGAGAGAAATTATTAGGGACTTGAATTTGAAATATTTAAATTGCATTATGTTTTTTTAATTGAATCAATGAGCTTTTTTTAGGAGCGTTGATTAAACTACACACACAATCATCAAAGCTATGTACTCTAATAACTAGTTCATATTGTGTATTCCTGTAAAAATTCCTAGTAAAGTATGTTTTGTATCTGTCGTCCTACTGTTGGGGTTTTTCTCTTAGACAGTTTCTTTGTTAAATATAGAACTATTATTTTTGTGTTACAATTCTGGATAAAATAAGTATGTACGTTTTTTATTTAATATAAAGTTGTTGTAGTCTCCTTTTTTGCGTGTGTTCTTTTATTAAATCAATGTTTATTTTTCGTCACTAATTGTTATATATAATCAGCTTTGGAAATACGCGCAAAAAATAGAAATTTAAGAACATGCACCATTTATAAAACAATACATCTAAAGTTTAAAACAGTAATTTTTATATTATAATGTTCATTATCTCTTTGAACAGTGAGAAAACATCGCATGTTTATTTTTTTTCCCTGGGAGGATTGGCATTTCTGGCTTACAAATTCGAGAATTAATTAAACGAACTTCAAACAGAAGAATCAATAAACCGTCAACATACGTTAAGCTCCTAGCCTCATATATTTGGATTCAAGAGTTTTTTTCAATACATTTTCATTGAGAAAAGATAGTTTATACATCTTCAATGTACACTTTCCACTATTAAGATTTCAAAAATACAAAAGAATGAGTCTACGCGGGTTCGAACCGCGGACCTTCTGCGTGTAAAGCAGACGTGATAACCACTACACTATAAACTCATTTGACGTGTCAATCGTCGAAAAACTTTAGTTTTTGAATATCAATATGTTCCAGTTTGTGTAACATCGTACTAAAAACGCCAAATGAAATACAGATATATTTACTGTACGATAAATACCGGATACACACTTTTTTGTCTTTATTTGCCTCAAAATTTGAATATACATCCAAATCTAAATCTAAGATAACAAAGCTCTCTGCCTTTCTCGACCTCTTGAACAGAAAACAAGCTGGCAGGACGTAAAGAAATGGAAAGCGACGCACGGAGAGCAGCATCGGAACTTCTAACAGAAGAGCAAAAACACATACATGTACACACATTTCTACGTGTTAATAAAGCACAGTGCACGAGATAACAAACATGCAATCATTTTTCTCTTAGTTAGAGAAGTTGGCGATATCCTGAGAGATTCTAGCTTCGTCCTTCTCCAACTCCTCAACATCCTTGGCGTAAGAGTCAAACAAACTCCTGTGCAGTCTTTCCCTGTCCCTCCTCCTCCAAAAGAGTGGAGAGTTCGGCGTTGTCTTTCTCTCTCTCGAGCAAACTCCTTCTTCACAGCCTTGCTCTTCCTCTTGCCAACCTCAGATCCATCAGCGAGGGTGAGAGGGATTCCGTCCTCTCCCCAAGTTCCGAACTCCTCCGTCTTGAACATGTCCTTAGCAAGGACAAGCCCCTTGGACACTCTCTCCAACACCTTTCTCTTGTCTCTTCAACACGCTCCGCAACTTAGAAAGCTCCTTCTCCTTGGTTTTCTTCTCCCTCTCTCTCTTCTCTCTCTTGATCTCCTCAGCAGCACACTCCTTCCAGATCGCAACTCCACCAGCCTTGTCTTCGAGCTTGATTCCCAACAAAGGAAGCTGATTATCACGGAGGTCGTCACAAAGCTGGCAAAGTACAGAAGATCAATGAAACAATTGCAAATGCACACAACATTAAGAACACCACATATTAACCGAGTTCTAATCACACAAACAACTGTGCGATATCTACAATAGGATTGTATTCAAACATGCGTCGATTGCTTAAACGAGACGTATTTCATAGTGAGACTATACAATTTGACTAACCTCGATAATTTTTTTAACAGAGCTGTTAGCCCGCTGTCCAGGCTTCTGTTCAGGGTCATCTTCAGGCTGCTGTTCAAGGTCATCTTCAGGCTGCTGTTCAGGGCATCCTTCAGGCTGCCGTTCAGCCTCCTTTTTCTCCTTGGCGGAGATCTTCTTACACTCCTTCCTTATTCTGTCGCGGAAAGAAGAGAAGCAATCCATGATCTTGATGGAGGACTCAGAGGTGGAGGACGCGGAGGTGCTATTAGGTGAAGGAAAAGGAAGGGAGAAGAAACGACATATGTGAAGTATCCTCATTAGGGACATGTTTGAGTATGCGCGAACAAACAAATGCGAATACAAAATATAAATAGAATATGTTTCAACTACTGGTACACTGACCACAGGTCGAAAACAAATAACCAACACACACACACAACAAGCGGCGAAGGGAGCAGGGGACATTATGCAACTATTCAAAGAGTGGAAAGTAGAATTACACATCAAAAGCGAGGAAAATAAGAGTATAAAAATCCTTACTTGTAAAGCTCAAGGAAGGAGGACTGTCCGTCCTGGATGACTCCGAAAATCTTAAGGATCTTAGTGACAAAGGTCGAGATCTTCTTCAACAACAAGGTCTTGGGAGATACCTTCTTCTCCTCGAGGGCGGAGAGGTACTTGTTGGTGGCGGAAATCAAGGAGAGCAGGTGGGCCATCACGGAAGGGTAGTCCAGGTTGGCGCAGAGAGCAGCGTGGATGCTCTTCTGGAGAGAAAGGAGGGTGTCGGAGAGGATGCGGTCTTCCTCATTCCAGTATTGGTCGAGGTGGGCGACATGCTTAGCGTTTCTGAAGATGACGGAGAGGTTGAGGAAGAACTGCTTAATGGAGTGCTCCTTAGCCATCGCCTCCTTAAGGGAGTCATCGTTGTAGTTCATAGTCCCATCCCACTTCTGCAGGAGGAACAGCAGACGCACCTGTCTAGCAGTGTTGGCTCCGAGGCAGTCTCTGATGGTGACGAAGTTCTTGAGGGACTTAGACATCTTGAGTCCTTGAATGTTGAGTCTTCCTGCGTGGAGGAAGTAGTTGATCCACTGCTTCTCTCCTGAATATGCCTCCGACTGAGCCATCTCGTTGTCGTGGTGGGGGAACTTGAGGTCGTCTCCTCCACTGTGGATGTCGAAATTGTTTCCGAGGAGGTCGGAGGCCATGGCAGAGCACTCGATGTGCCATCCAGGTCTTCCCAGCCCCCACTCAGACTCCCAAGCAGGCTCTCCCCCCTTCGACTTCTTCCACAAAGCAAAATCGTTTCCGCTCTTCTTCTCTCCGGAGGACCCAAGACTTCCTTCTCCCTCCTCGTTCAGAGTTGCATTCCCAACTCCAGTGGGCTTGAGCTTTGCGTAGAAGTTAGCGTACTGCTCCTCTTCGGAGTCGTCCTTCTTCTCCTTCCTGTTAATGAAGGCGGTCGTGTCGAAGTACACAGACCCGTTGGACTCGTATGCGTATCCCTTCTCCATGATCTGCTTGACAAACGAGATGATGTTGGGGATGTACTCGGTCACTCTGGTCAGAGCGTCAGGCTCTCTAACTCCGAGGTTCTCGAGGTCCTCCAAGAACTCCTTCTCGTACTTCTCAGTCAACTGCTTGAAGATGAAGTGGTCCACAGCCTTTCCATCGTCCTTCTTGTCGAGAGAAGATGACAAGGCTCCTTCTCCCACCTTCACGAGAGCAGCGATGAGCTCTTTCTTATCCTTTCCTCCAGCCTTCAACAAGTCCTCGAACTTCTGCTTGTCTCCCACAGACAAAGCGAGCTTAGACTTAGTCTGAATCAACGCCTCCTCGAGATCAACAACGTGTCTCTTCTCAGCGACCTTCAGATCAGCCTCGGTCTTCACAATCTTCTTCTTCCCATCCTCGATGGCCTCATCCAAAGCCTTTCTCACGTCCTCTTCGACTTCCTTCACGTTGGTAGCCTTCTTCAGGTACTGCTGAACGAGGTAGTTTCTTCTGGCACGCAAAATGATCTTGTCATCAACGTCAGTAATGTTCATTACGTAAAACATGTCGTAGTTGAAGTAGTCGGTAAGAATTCTCCTGATAATGTCGAAAGTGACATATGCGCGGGCATGCCCGAGGTGAGCAGAGTCATACACGGTGGGCCCACAAGCGTACCAGCGAACAAGGTTTCCATCCTTGCAGACAAAAGGGACCTGCTCGGGGGTAAGACTGTTGTTCACCACCAAAGGGGTGCTCTGGGCCTGGGGAGGGAACCAAGGAGCGCGCTTCACTTCCTTCTCAGTACTCATATCCTTTAGGAGAAAACAAACACGTTTTGTTATGGGGGAAAAACAGAACATTAGGGAATTTCCTCCTCTTAAAACTAGCACGCACATCTCAGCTTTGCATGCATGCTAATATATACACTGCAGTTCATAAGAAATAAGATAAAACTATAATTATTTTTGCGTTCATTAGAGATCTTGCTTACAGAACCAATTTACAAAATGTTTTGCAAATTCTTTAAGCGAAAAACCACTCACAAATAAATATCAAGCGAATGGGATTATCAAGGCCAATCTAACATACACAGAAACTAACAAAAATGTTTACTTGCTCGTTTACAGTCTTCTTTCTCAGTGCTTTTCTTGTTGAGATATTTATGGCAAAAAAGGAATGCATGTACACTTCATTATGAATAACCTGAGAGTTTGCTTTATTTATTCATATATAAATATTCACCTGATCTTGGGTTAGTACATGTGATTAAAGATCGAGAAACAGAGCTGCATTTACTATGAACTATTTGTTGGCCCTTTTTGTTGCAATCATCTGCATCTCCGTTGGAGCGTTTGTCCACGCTGCTGAAGGTTCGTAGCTTATAATTCTTGATACACGTGTTGTATGCTTATTTGATTTGTAAATTCTTGAATGTGATTCAGGGTTAGAGCTCAGTCGACTAACAGATTTGTGTTTTATGTATTATTCGCGGGATTTACTAAATAATATAATACCATTGCAACCATAAACATACAGTCCCTACCGATGTTTTGAACGGGCACCATAAGACCCGTGGAGGAAACCTTGTTGTTCGTAAGCTTGGAGAGGAGAAGGAGGATGCTTTTGTTTTCCTTCTTAACCCTTCTCACACCGTTTTCACCTCTAACACCGACAAGTTTGACGAGCCTATTTCTACTAGCCACCTCACTGTAAGTCTTTCTCTATTATTATTTGTAGTCATTAACACGAAGAAAAATGTTCTTCGTTGTTTTGATTAGGTTTTTCTGCTCAAATGATGCATCCGGATATGGATCCGTATATATTGCGTGAAGGTGATTTTCTGTGTTTTACTCAGGATATTACTAGGAAAACAGGCAGAAATGCAGTATAGTAGTAATCATGTCTGAAGTATTCGTGGGTATATAGTCTAGATGTCAGCATATCTCTTTTTTGTCGTCTCGCGGTGGTTCGAACACATGATTAGGGAAGAAAACATTTCAGAAACAAACATCCAAGGGGAAAAATAACATTGCCTGTTGTGCACACTGTGTAGCTAGCGTTTAGTATTTAGGGTCTTGCATGCATGCATCTCATGTACTACTAGATCATTCTTCAAAATGTTGTCTTTCGTTCGTCTAATACATAAACTCGGTGTCGTGTGTCTTCAGGATGTGATCGCCAAGTCTGTGGGACTTGCCCCCGTCACCAACGCCAAGTCTGATTTGGTGAACGCTGACATCTTCAAGAGAGCCAAGGCCAACGTTCTCTTGTCTATCGAGGGATTGGGAGTGAAGGACGTCTCCACCTACAAGCTCCCCAAGCTCTCTGCCCTGAAGACTGGAGTGGACAGCTCTGTGACCCATGCCTCCGCTCTCCTCTTCGAGAGTTACCCCTCTTCTGCCTCCTCTCTCCTCCACACCGTCTCCACCGGAGTCGCCCCCTCTGCCCACGGAGTCATTGCCGACGCTTGGGTGAGCAAGTCCTCTAAGGAGACTGTGGCTGCCCACGGAAACGACCTCTCCTCCTCCCTCTCCCCTTCCATCTCCCACTCCCTCGCTTCCCAGCTCGACCACTCCTCTCTTGTTGTGTCTTCCTCTTCCTCCGCCTCCCTCGCCCGTGCCTTCTCTCCCTCTCACTACGCCTCCGCCCCTTCCTCCGCTGTGTTCTCCCAGTCGTCTACGGCTGGAAAGTTCACCTCCTCTTCCTCCTCCTCCCTCGTCTCCCGCATCCTCGGAGCCCAGCCTAACCTCCTCTCCGCGAAGGTCCTTTCCCAGTTGTCCTCCTCCTCTGTCTCTGTTTCCCTCTCCGGATCTTCCGTAACCCTTTCTTCCAAGGCTCACTCTGTTTCTCTTCCCCTCACCTCCCCCATTGTCGCTGACTTCTTCTCTGAGCTGTCCTTTGCCCTCTTCCTCTCTGCCCACATCTCCTCCCCCCGCTCTTCTCTCTCCGAGTTCACCAAGGACGACTCCCCTGATCTCTTCTTCCTCACCTTCTCCTCCATCCCCGCCCTTCGTGAGGAGTTCGGAGCCTCTTCCCCGAATTCTCTTTGTCCATGCTCCTCCTCGACGATCTCATCTCCTCCGTCTTCGCCAACATTGAGAAGGCCTACAAGGGAGCTGCCACCGCTGAGATCATCCTCATTGGAACCAAGCTCCAGAAGCTCTCTTCCTCTGATGCTGTGACTGTCTCCAACGCCCTCTCTTCCCTCGTCTCCTCCGAGGCTCACCCCGTTACCTCCTCATCCTTCTTCGTCCCCGCCCTCTCCGCCTCTGTCTGCAACAAGATCGAGACCGCTCTCTCTCCCTTAGGATTCGAGGCCTACTGCGTTGAGGCTGACTCTTCTGATGCCTCTTCTGCCCCCCTCTCCCTCTCCGTCTCCTCCCCCGCCTCCGTGCCCACTCGGTGCGTGCCTCTAACTCGACTTCAATCTCCCAAGACGAAGTAGACAGATACCAGATCGTCCTCTGGTCCTCTGTCTTCCTCTCCGCCATCGTGATCTTCGCTGTCTCTTTCCTCGCCAACATGTCCTTCAAGAAGGACAACTCCCTCTACGGAGACATCCCTCCCTCCGCCATCAACTCCAGAAACTAAGCCATAGACTGCCCCAGCTTAGCCTTGGTTACGTCTATTCTCCCTCCTCTTCCCCCCATTCTTTCGCTTCTATTCGCCTCTTCCCGCCTCCCCCTTGCGCTCCCCCTTCCTAGCATCACCCCATGTCTCACTCTACTCCCTCTTAGCTCCTCCAACCTTGCTGTTTTCTTAATTTATCATCATTTCTATAGTAACGAATCATAACCCTAGTGCGTGTGTTTGTATTTTCTCTTTTTTATTTTTATTTTTTTATTTTTTTTTATTGTGAGTGAACGTGTTTAGTTAATGTATTTATTTTTGTTCTTGCATTGTTTATTGTAGAGTATTTACTTTCTACACATGACATTAAATTGTGTTTTTTTTGTGTGTTTTTTTTACCTTGGCAGCTAGTCTGATCTTGTTTCATATGACACAGGAATAGGAAGGAATAGGAGGTAGATTCGATTTGCATGTGAACATGCCAATAAAAAACAAGGATTAATGAACACACCAACACCATATAATGATCTTATTTTCACTTTTTATTTTCACGGACTTGAGCCAATACTAAACTAGCGTATTATATTAGGAGACAATAACAACATTACAACAAGACTAAATAGAAAGCCAACATAAAGAAATGATATGGCGAAAGAGTATCAAATCATACAAGTTACATAAAACATGAGATAAATGAAGAATCCAGCATACATACATATACAAACAAATAAAAACACAGCAAGTCTTTGAATACCAAAGAGCATACTAACAGAAAACGAAAATACAATACAACAACGAAAAGAAAAAGAAACTAAGCAATTCAATTCAAAAAGAAGGAAAAACAAAACAAAAAAAAACAACTAATAGCTACAGAAATAAAATAAATAGCTGGGAGAATTAATTAGGCAATCAAAAAATATTACATGAATGTGTGTGAATCACAAATCCGCCTCATAAGATTAGGATGGGGGAATAGGAAGAGGAAGACGAAAGAAACCTTGCCTCTTTTACATCGAATATTGGGATATGCCTATATCTTTGTCTTTGGCATAAAATGAGCAGTGTGAGTGAGTATGTCTGTCTCTTTCTTTACTCACATTCTCACTCAGAGTCAACGAGTCAGATTCAGCGCTGCGACTAAGTGTCTAGTTGGCAGAGGAGAGCAAGAGCCCTGAGAACCCAGTGCTTTGTGGGGAGGGCAGAGGGAAGGTAGATCGTTATCACGTAGTTGGTGGATTGTCCGAGAGTCGAGAGCACTCCTCTCCTCTCGCTAGTCCTGTAGAGAGGACAGGCCACGGAGTAGAGCCCGGTGGCTTCGTCGACAGTGGAGGAAGTTCCGCTCACATTTGCGTTTTCGACGGGCTTGAACCAGATCACAGGCATTTCAGCAAAGAGAACGTTGGCGTAGCTCTCGACTACAGACTCGGTAGAGTAATCCCAGCGACCTCCCTCAACGAAGAGACCGCTGACGTAACACCCCTCAGAGGGACCCACAGGAGTAGATGCATCTAAGTGGGTCATCACGTTGAAGGAAAAGGAAATCGTGTCAATGGAGATGCGTTTGACTTCTTCCCCCTCCGACTTCCTCCTCTCCATTGCAAGGTTCTTGTTCCTAGCATAGTTCTGGAGGATGCCCGTGAGGAAAGAGTGAGGGAAGTAGAAGTAGGGCAGCACAAAGACCCCTGGGACACTTTCGTTCATCCACAAATCGAACATTTGCAGTCTCTTCGATAGGTCTAGCATCCACGATCCCAGAGCCTTCCTGGAAGGGTAGGCTATCTTCTTCCACATCGAGGGAACCTTGGAATCGTACAACTCGTTGAACATAAGCTCGAGCTCTACGCCCATGACGAGCTCTCCGTTGATGGCCTTGATGAGGTCAGAGAGGGAGGACTTGATCACTGAGGTAAGTCGATTGAACCTACTCAGCTCTTGCAGTAGCACTGTGTTGAGACTGTTTTCGTACTGAAGGGGGTGCTTCGCCTGCGCGAACTCAAGGTCGAAGGGGGCGGGGAGGGAGGAAAGGATTCCCCTTGAGATAGACAACACCATGTCGTCCTTTGTCATCGCAGTCTCCTTTGCCTCCTCACTCTCGTCCTTCTCTTCTCCCGTGCTGCCATCCTTCGCATTCCGTTTCTCCTTCTCCTTCTCCTTCTCCTTCTCTTTCTCCTTGTCGTTATCGGGAACAGCATCCCCTCCGTCGTCCAACCCGAGGACATCTTCCAGAAGAGAAGAGGCCTGCGCAATGGCAACGCTGATGTTGACGTTGTCGTGGAGACCAAAGACTCCGGAGGAGTCGTCAGAAGGGAAGGCAGAGGATACGTGGTCCATCGAGTAATCCCAGAACGAGGACTGGGAGAGGGGGGACTCAGGGGGAGAGATAAGAGCGGGGGGAGGGCGTAGAGACCTTGTTTGTCGAACTGGGCAGTGGAGCTGAAGACGTCAGCGAGGATTGTATTAACACAGCGTCTGTCCCACTCATCTGTGACTCTTCCTCCATAGTTAATCTCTCCGATAAGGTACAAGATAGCATTCAGAGGAACTTCCTCGTAGAAAATTCCGAACTCCCTGATCAACAGCTTCGAGGCAGTGAAGTCAACGTTGGTGAACTGGTACTGGATGTTGAACCCCATCGATCCAAATCTCCTCCTCTCCTGCACTATCGCATGGAACATGCACAGACACACTAACATCCTCCTCACTTCCCTCACTGACCCTGAGCACTCGTTTACCCAAATGTCCGACTCAAAGCCTTCGACGAAAGACGAGGAGACAGAGGAAGACACGCGGCCCTTCTCCATGAAAGACTTGAGGGATTGAATCATGTTGCCCTTTATTCCCTCGGGAGCCTCTACCGTCACTTTACTACAAGTCTGGATGATGGATGAGGGGAAGGAGGAAGACGGCATCGACGTCAAGAACAGACGGAACGAGGGGTGGATAGAACTGGCCGAGGGAGAGGGAGAGGCAAACTCCTCCACAATCTTCTGGAGAGTTGGGAGCCAAGAGATGAGGAGGTGACAGTTCTGAAGAACGACCCACCCTCCCTTCTCACTTGCCTCTCTGATTGCTTTCTCAGCAATCACTCCTTGTCCCTGACCGAGAGATATGATCTTCACCTTCTCATACCCTCCTGCAGCCGCTCCTCCTCCATTCGCGTTCTTGTCTGCGTTGTTCTCCATTCCCTTTTCCTCCGCCAACTTAGTAATGTCCTTGATAGGGTCGACTCCCTCCGTAAGCAGGAAGAGGAGAGGAGTCGCGCTGCTACATGCATCAAAGCTAGAGGAGAGGTCGTAGGGAGGGGGAGAAATGAGCTCCTTGCCCATGTCTTCTGATACACTTCTCTTGAGGTAGAAAACCAGTTTGTCCATGCGGAACACTCTGATGAGAAGGAGTCGCTCGATTCCTCCCACAGTTTTTTTCCCCCAAACTCCTGGGAGAGGGTGTCTCCACTGATCATCGGAGTCCACATATGCCTTCCACTCACTCAGGTTCTTCTTCACCTCGGAAGAAATACCAGCAAAGAACGGCAGTTTCTCCATCTCTAGCAATTGCGCCCAGCTCACATCAGAGAGCCATTTGGCAGCCCCTGCTTCGTCGGTGGACTTGTCGTCTGAACTCAAGTCCTCCAACTTCTTCCTCCCCAGTAGCACGTCCTCCGCATCAATCTCCTCCATGCTCTCATGCCTTACTAGACTCTTCGCCGCCCTTCCTACGTTGACAATAGAGTTCCTCCTCAGAAGCTTCTTCGCGCCCACTTCTTCCACTTCGACTCCAGTTGCGTTGGAAGAGAAGGCTTCCCTTTCCTCCTTCGTCTCTAACATATCGAGGGGGTTAGGTTCCACATCAGCGCTGATGAGCCCAGACCCTCCGGTGAGGAGGAAGCGAAGGTGCTCGGGAACGATCTCCTTGCGCCCTCTCTTCATCCTGAGCATGAGTAGCACGGAAAACAGGAGACGGTGCTTCTTAAACAGGGATCGACACACGTTTCTGTAGAGAGAGAGAATGAACGTGTTCTCAACGTTCCTCACTCTCACCGCAGTAATTCCGGAGGAGGGAGCGTCGTCCATTGCCTTAAGGAATATCTTCTGATACCACGAGAGCGAGTAGTCGTACATGGGGTCCACTGAAGCGAGGTCTTTCACGCAGAAGAAGAGGTTCGACGCAACAAAGGCGAGGGTTGGTAATCTGCCCTCGCCTTGTTCACTTGTTCTTGGTTCCTCTGGCTCTCCTGTACCCTTCTTTCGTAATAAGCAGACATTTGCTTACTCTTGTGGAGGGTAGTGATCAGTTCTTCATCGTCCAGCAACTCTTCGTTTGCCCCGAACAGTCTCTCGAGGATCTTGTCCTCGATCGCTGCCAACTGCTTCTTGTTCTCGGCGTTACGGATGATGATTTCGTTTCCAACTTGCTCGATGTTAGCGTCCTCGTGTCTAACCGCCAATCCCAAGATCTGATCCTCCAACGCCTCCCTCGTCACACTGAAGTTAACGAGAGTGACAGTCGTACTCACCTCCGGAGGGTACGTGGGGTTGTCGAGCTTAGTAGTAAGATAAAGCATGAAGTCCGGGTGAAGAGGAATCACATCCGATCCAAAGCGAAGCATCTGCTTTCCTCCTTGCTTGAACGTCGCTTTCCTGAGGAGAGGGTCGAGAGCGGGATCAAGAGAAGACCCGACGTTCTCAATTAGAACGACGCTTCCGTCAGAGATAGACATTGAGAGATAACGCATGAAGAATTCGTCCGTCAACTTCAGTACGACTAGGTCACGGGTGGGTGGAGCAGCAGAGGAAAGGGAGGCGATGGAGGAGGCAGAGGAAGACGACGATGGAGCAACCTTCCTATGCATGTTTTTGATCCACTTTACTGCCTGCTCCTGAGGATCAATGATGAGGGGGAAGTTGATGGCCTTGGTGACGATGATGGCGTTGTCGGAGGAGAAGTCGTCCTTGGGCAGCTGCATCATCTTCCACTGCAACAGAAGCATTGGGTCTCCCATAACTTTGTGCAGTTTGATTCCAGAGTCAAAGCGAACGTTTCTTTCTTCCAACATCTTGAGCCACCTGCCCACACATTTGTTTCTGAATGCAAGAGTGAATGTTCCGAGGTATGCGATGATTCCGGAGGAAACAATCATATTTCCCAACACGTTGACATAATCCTTGGAGAGTTCGCTAGCCTTTTCTTCCCACCTGCCCTTCTCACCTCCCAGCCCGCTAACGAGCTTCTCGGCTCTCTCGAGACGAAGCGTGCAGAGCTGGATCTTTTCCTTGCATTCTCTCATCTTGTTGTTGAACTCCTCGTATTGGTTGTTGAGGTTCCTCAGCTTTTGCTGGATCTCGACCAACACACCCTTCTTCTCTGCCAGCGTCTCCTGCGCCTCCCTAAGAGTCTCCTCGGCTACCCTCAGCGCCTCCTGCTTCGGAATGATCTGCTTGTACACACTGTCGAACTTCTCGATGGCGAGGATCCAGGAACAGAAGACTCCGGCTGCCTTGGAAGCCTTCTTGTTGATGTAGTCTGGAGTGAATTCTGCCTTGTTTGCGTTGATGAAGGACCTGATTCCAGATATGATCACGAGGGGGATGTTCTTGTTGTCGTATGTCTTCATTCTCTCAATGAGGTTAGAGTCAGAGAAGAGTTTCTTCATGCATGGAGTGAAGTAATCGTCCTTCTTGCTTCCCACTTGTCCCACCCTGTCAGGAGGAACTCCAAACACGATACAGAGGGCCTGAGTAATGAGAAGCATAGCCTTAGAGGGAGTCTTCACTTGCCTCAGTTCGTCCAGGGAGTTTTTGTTCAATACACTGAGATTCCTATGAGCCTCCTCCATCGCGGGCATCGCTTCCTTCAGTCTTTCCTCACATTCCTCCTTGATCTTGTTACTCTCTTCTGCCTTCGCGTTGCAGTCTGCCTCTTCCGCTGCGACGAGTCTTCTGGTCTTCTCGGCATCCTCAGTCTCCCTCTGGATGATCACCATCATCTTGTCCGCGTCCTCAGTCACTTGCACCAACACAGGCTGCTGCTCCTTGATCTGCTGCTGCATCTTTGAAACCTCAAGAGAAGTGAAGTTGAGCTTCTCCAATCCAGTCTCATACCTCTTCTGAGAATTGAAGAGCTCAGTCCTCTTGGAGTCAAAGAGGAGCCTGAAGATGTATATGAGGTTGAGGTAGGAGGAGGGAGTGACGTAGTTGACCCTCTTCAGAGCAGACAAGTATTCTGCCGAAAGAATACTCACGCTCTCCTGCATCTCCACGCACACACTCACCAGGGCGTCCATCTCGTTCTTCTCAATTTGAACATCTCCCAAGAACCTCTTGGCGACGTCTCTGAGGGCGTCCGAGGGCCAGGGGTGGAACCAGTCGATGGTCGTGCAGTTAACGAGCGATGGGAACATCCTCGTCCTCTTTTGGAAGCTATCGCCCACAGGAGACAAGCACACCACCAGGTGCACGTTCATTTTACATCTCTCCACGAAGAAGTTGAAGACCGAAGTGTTCGACTCAGCCTTACCTGCCACTCTGGCTGCACCTGAGACGGACTCAATGATCGGCATGAGCTCCTCGGGGGGAAGAGGTTCGGGACCTCTCCGTTGTTGAGGATGTTATTGATGTCTTCAAGGAAGGCCTCGCTCTTGATCTGAGAGTCAGACAGAAGGAAGGCGGTGGGCTTGTTGTCAACTCCCGCTCTCTTCATCACAGTCTTCACGTCCTCTCTCCAGTCGTTGATAGAGTAGGAGTTCGAGAGGGAAATCTGGAAGAGAGAGTAGTCACAGATGAAGACAGCCAACTTTGTCAGAGACTGACGACCGGACCCTCCCATTCCCACGAGAAGAGCACTTCCGAAGGGCAGGGAGAGGATTCTCGTGATGCGAGCAACGTGTCTGATAGCCTCTTTGAAAAGCACGAGGTCCCAGGAGAGGTTCTCAGCAGCAGAAAACTCTTCGAGGTAGTGCGTGAGGATGTTGGACAACCCCTTCATGTTCCGCACTTCAACGTAGTTCTTCTTGATATCCTTCGTATTCGCAAAGTCTACGAACGAAATATCCCACATCGTCTTGTGGTCCGTCTCAGCCTCAGGCTGGGAGGAGGAGGGAACAGCAGAGAGGAGAGAAAGCGTGGAGGTGGAGGTGGAGGGAGCGGGGGTGGGAGAAGGAGAGGCTGCTTCGTTGGGGTCCTTGGCGTATTCATCAGTGACAGAAGGGTCAGACTGGGGTTCGGCGTTGACGATCGAACGAACAGATATGCCGATACAGTCTGCACAAATATCTTCCATTGTATTTTCGAACCACTCTAAGTCCTTCTGACTTACCAACCTATCAGCAAACACACGAGTGCACTCGTGGATCCAAAGCTTCAGGATGTCTTCCTCATCCTGCATCGCATCCTTCTTAACTTGCATCATACCCTGGAACACCTTGCCCACGTCTCTCAGGTTGTAAAGGTAGTGAGACTTGGAGGGGTGGGAAGGAGGGACGAGAGGACTCTTCCGTAAAGAGTGACAGTGGCTTCGACTAAGTTGTTCGCATGCTTCGTAACTTTGGTGTTGAATCCTCTGAGCCAGCAGTCGGCGACAGTCTTGAAGAGATCTTTCATGGAGGAGGAGTCGAAAGGGACGAGGGTCAGCAAGCACAGGTGGCGCAGGAGACGAGGGGTGAGATTGTGCCTACCCCCACCTGGATGTCCCATGGTCACTAAGTACTGGCAGTCCACAATGTTAGTGAACGCCTTACTCCTCATGTTGTACCACCCTCCGCTTCCCATTCCCTGCCTCAGTAACTCAGCGCACGGCTGTGCCCCATATGAGTCAGGAGTGGTCATATTCACATCGTCAATGCAGATCACACACTTCTTTCCCGCAGGAGGTCCGAGAGCGATCTTCCCGGGGAGTCTTCTCCTGTCAAGCTTTGAGTCGATGATGTTCTGGGTAGAGCTGGCAGAGGACCTAGCTGTGAGAGATACGAAGAGAGGGAGAAATTCAGTTCCCTTGAGGTCGGTGAGGACGGTTTTCTTTACGATGAGTGTCTTCCCCGTACCCGTAGCTCCCATCATCAACACGTTCGTGTTCCTCCTGATGAGTTTGTCAAGGATGAAGGATACCCGGATGTTCTCCGGGAGAGGGACCACCATCTCATGGAAGGGGTGGAGGACGAGAAGGAGGGGGAGGAACGGTGGAGGACCACTTCACCCAGGACCTTTGCTTAGGGTCGAATGTGATGTCATAAATGCTCCAGTTGTCTCCTCCATTCAACACGCTCACCCCGCTGAACATACGTTTCTTCCACAGCCTGCTCTCCCTCTCTCTTTTGTGCTTCTCTCTCTCACTCAGGATCTCTCCGGTCTGTCCAGCCTCCCTCTTCTTTCTTTCCGCTTCTCTGTCCTCTTCCTGCGCTTTCTCTTCGTCAGTGAGGTCGATTCCGAAGGGCTCAAGACTTCCTCCAGGGAGGAGAGAAGGCTGCTTCCTCCAACTCGTTTTTCATCAACTTGGAGAGGAACTCACTCATCGCAGTTCTTCCCTTCTCGTCCGCACATGCACACATTCCCCATGCCACACTAACGAAGAAGAGAGCCTCAACCTGAGTGGTGAGATCAGAAGGGAGGACGGAGGGACTCTGCTCTGAAGACTCAGAGGAGAGGGGAATGAAAGGCGAGGCGAACGAGGACTGGGAAGCGAAGGAAGAGAGAGGGGTATTTTCATCCGACGCAACGGTCTCTGCAATGGCGGTGAGGGAGGATAGGTCAGCGGAGAGGAGGAGGGCCTCGAGGACGAGTAGGGTGTTGCGGACAAGAGTAGATACCGCTCTAGGAATGGCCATAGAGACATTCTCAGTGATGAAGCGAAGCACCGGGGGGAATACCCGGTCCGATAGGGAGATCAGCAGGGAGTGAGCAGGCAGAGGGGCGAAGGGGAGGAGGCAGAAGAGGGAGATGAGGTGAATGTCTTGAGCCAGGAGTCCATGATTGCTCTCCAAGAGAGAACGTGTGGTCCAAGGAAGACCATTCCACATCGAGAAACGGTGGCAGGGGAGGCGGCAGCAAGGTCCTCGACCTCGAAGATCATCCTCATGTTATCAGTGAACTTAATCTGTTCTGCATTCGCCAGTCGAAGCTTCTTGTTGTCGTCGAGCACAGTGTTGAGGTTCTCGATCCACAGAGCGTCGACTGGTCCATCAAACACAAACCAGTGGAGGGGGAGGCGGGATGAGAGAATTGACTTGACCTGCTTTGCAGTCAGCTTCTTGGATGACGGCGCAGATGAACTCTTGTCCTTTTTCTCTTTCTCCTTCTCCTTCTTGTCGTCGTCCTTCTCCTCCTCCTCCTCCTCGTCCCCTCCTTCTGTCTTGAATTCAAACCTTCCGTTGATGTCTGTAGCTTTCCTGATGATAACGGGGAACACTCCATCCACCCATTCGTGAGTCGCTTCGTCCTCAGCTCCGAACAGCTGCTGGACAGTGATTGACTTGGGGTTCAAAGATGAGATGCGGACATTTCCGTACTGCGCAAAGTTGGAGGAGGAGGAGGATGAGGATGACCCCGAGGCAGAACTGGAGTTGAGGGAAGAGAGAGCGGAGAGTCTTTCGAGTCCCTGGCCCAACACATTGAGGACAGTGGTTTTAGCAGACATGGTTTTTCCCACGAGCATGAGTCCGTGTCTGACCTGAGTGGTGTCGTAGAGCTCGATGCACTTGCGGAGGAATGAAGTGGAGGGCACTAGGTTCTCCTTAGCGCAGACCTCGATACACTGGTTGATGAGGAGGGAGTGGTTCTCTCCCTCGATGCTCAGTCCAGGGAACAAGTCCTTCACGAGTCCGAGGAACAGCAGGGAGTCAGTAGCGGTGAACTTAGGAGCGTTGCAGTCGTAGATAGCGGAGAGGACGAGGCTATCTTCAGAGGAGGAGGGCTTGTTTCTCTTGTACTTTCCACACGTGAACAACACAGAGTTCAAGTTTCTCATTCCGAAGTCGTAGTGATCCTGCGCAGATAACTGCTCGGAGGAGAGGCGAAGACAGGCAACGATCTTCTTGGCGAGGATTCTGGCGGAGGAGTACCCGTACGAGTACAGCTTAATCTCGGCGATCATCGAGTAGTCTGGAATCATCATCGCCACAGTCTGGAACAAAGACTTGAGGTTATCGGGTAACTCAGCTCTTCCAGCGTATCCGGGGTTCATCGTGATGAAAACACAACACGTGTCAACGAGCTTGAGACTAGTACCCTCGAAGGTGAAGGTTTGCTTCTTGGCGATGACTGCTTGTTGGATCGTCGAGATCTGCTGAGCAATCACGGACAACACCTCAATGTCGATTCGGTTAAACTCATCGAAGCAACACCACGCTCCAGTTGCAGAGAGACCCTTGAAGCACTTGGAGAGGGTGTGTGTTCCTAAAGATTCCGACCCGATGAACACCACACACTGAATACCCACAGCCTTAGACAGATCCTTCGTCGTCTCCGTCTTTCCCGTTCCAGCAGGTCCCTCGGGGGCTCCTCCCAAGTTGAGGTGGAAGGCAGACATGAGGGTGCGGAAGCATCGGTCAGTGAGAGGAGTGATCACGAGACGAGTGAGGTTGCCCAAGTACTCGTAGGAGTAGTTGATGGAGGAGTTAATGATCCTCACTCGCAAGATTCCATCCTTGATCATCCTCTTCTTGGTTTCCTGGAACGAAGGGGATCCATTTACCTCGGCCATCACTCTCTTCTTCTCGGCCAGCTCTTCCTGCAGAGTCTTTTCCTGGACCAATCTAGCGGTGATCACGTCGTTAAGCTCATTAAGCTCCTTCCTAGCCTCCGAGAAAGCGACGGGGGGCAGGTCGTTCACGTCTGCGTCGTTGACCCCCCTCTTCCGAGAGCAGACGAGTGCCTATTTCCGAGCATACTCATACTGAGTACGAGTTGACCTCCCTCGCCCTCCTCTCCCTCCTTCACCTCCACCTCAAGTCTCTTCCTCCTCATCTCCAGTTCTTTGAGAGAAGAGGCGAAGTTCTTGAGCTTGGACTCGACTGCATCTACCTCCGCCTTTGCTTTACGTAGCTCAGCTAATTCAACAGCAGCCAACTGGACAGACGTAACGACCTCTTCTTCTGCATCAAACTCCGAAAGCCCTCTTCCTCCGAGGTGGAGGTAGGAAGCCGACTCGTCCTTTTCCTCCCTGCTTCCCTTGGAAGGATCGATCTCCCAATAATACCTCAGCTGAGACATCCATTCAAACGCATTGAGATCCCTCACTCCCTGCTTGATCATCGTGTTCACAATGTCTCTGGCGTGGACATCGAGCACAAGGAGAGGCTCAACGGTAAGTCGCTTCATGTCGGAGATCTTTCCTCTCGCGATGTCGACTAGCTTTCCCAGCTGCACGTTGAGCTCGTCTTCCACCTCCTGTAGTCCCCTCACTCCCGCCCTTGCCAAACCACTCCCAGTCATATGGGTCCACATCACCTGAGTGACAGTGAGAATGCTTTGACTCGTTTTCTTAGTGTCCAGGATGAAGTCCTCTCTCTCCATATTCACGTAATCTCCGATGTCGTTGCGCACCAACCTCTCCATCGTTTTCTTCATCTGCTTCTCCACCTCGTTGATCCATACCTCCACATTTCCCTTTCTATTTCCCTCGTTGGGGTCGATGTGATCCAGGAAAGGTACCTTCTCCCCCTCCTGACTAACCATCGCCGTAATAACCTTGTTCTCTCCACTGAACTCCAGCTGTTTCATGGCTTCGAAGATCTTGTGGAGATGTACTTGCACAGCCATAACGTTCTTCGTTTGGGAAAGTATAGACAAGAGCTCGTCGTTCGAAAGGAAGAAGAAGCGGGGATAGGCGATTCTCTTGGACTCGATGTACTCATTTAGTCCCTTGGAGATAGACTCCAAGTACTTGTTGTTGTCTTGAAACGTCTTGAGGATGTTCTCGTTTTCAGTGGTGAGGTCGAAGAGATTAGGGACCTTGACTGCAAGTTCCAGGGTCTTTCTCCACGTCATGTCGACGAAGCTGAACCTCCTTGCCTCGGCGGGCATCTGCCTCATGATCTCGTCTGTGTTGAAGATGGGCTGGAGATACATCCACGTGCGCTGGCACTGCAGCCACTCGTCGAGGATCTGAGCCATATTAGTCAACCTGGCCTCCCATTTCTTTGTCTTGGACTCGAAGAAGGAGATGTATGGGGAGGAGCGGATGCTCTGGGTCTTCATGATCTGATCGTCTAAGACTGACATGATATCGTCGTATCCCTTCACGATATACGTCTTCGTGTCCTTGTAGGGCTCCACTTTGAGCTCAAGTCCCTTCCACTCCTTCCTCATCTTCTCCAGAGAGGACTCAATTCCGTACTCCTTCATAGCCGTCGTGCAGATCTCTTCGACTGCATCTTTGTAATCGAGAATGTGGAGTCTGTTGAGGGTGGATAATTGCAACTCATGATCGACGGGGATAGGAGGTCCCTCGGGGGAGAGCAGCTTCGAAATATCTTCCCAATGCCTGTTGCGGAGGTATAGGGGAGACATGGCCGAGATAATCGGGATAAACTTTCTAAACTCAGCTATTTTAGCCTTGGTCTCAGCAGCAACCCTCGCAGGTTTCTTAAGGTCCATAGAGAGGAATTCTTTTTCCAGACGATAGATGAGCTTGTACCAGTCCTCCACGTCCTTCTCGATCTGTTCAGCATTGAGGTCGGTGAAAGACCCAGACATCCACTGGGAAGAAGAGGAGTTAAACTGAGACGTAGTCGACCACAGCTGCAGGTAGGGACGGAACTTCTTCCTTAACTCAGTCAGCTCCACGTACTCCTGCGCCTGTTCTCCAAACAAAGCGTCTCTCTTGTTCAGTGAGTCGCTCATCTTCTGAAGTTCCTCCAGCTTCTCCTGGATTAAGTCGACCTTACTAGCGTTTTCATCCATCTGCACCGCAGATTCCGACTCCGAGATCCTTCAAAACAGACACCTGGGAAGACGTTGCCTCGATCTGGGCAGAGAACTTCTCCTGGTCATCCAAGAACTGCTTTTGAAACGTTTTGTTTCCTACTTCTACCTCCAACTTCGCTTCTTCCACTGCCTCGAGGATCTCGACAGGGAAGTGGACGACCCTCCACGTCTTTTCAAAGATATCAACGGAGAGGAAGTGGTGGAAGAGGTCCAAGCAAGACACCTTATCCTGCATTTGGGAAATACTCTTGGACAATGCGTGCACCTCTCTCTCCTCCGCATCCACTATCCACGCCCTAAGAGAAGCGAGCTCCTCGACAGTCTCAGGCTTGGACTTGATCCTCTTAAGGATTTCCTCGCTCTCTTGCTCCATCTGCACACACTCGTCCTCCACTTGCTTCGATAAGCCGACGAGGAGGACGTTGATGAGTTCTCTGGCCTTCAAGACGAGTTGATCCTTGAGAAGGGAGAGGTCCACTCTGATAAAAGGGAAGGATACCGTGTTGGGAGAGAATCCTCTAATCTCCTCCACCAACGACAACAAACGAACGACCTCCTCCCTTGTCTCTTCCAGAGTATGCTTTGGGTACAACACGTCCTCCTCCTCTACCTTCTCCTCCTCCACCTTCTCTTCTCCCCACATCTGCATCTTAGGCACCGCCTTCTTATCGTGCTCCTCCGCCACAGAAATCACGTCCTCCTCAACGTCTTCCTCCTCCTCCTCCTCTTCGTCCTCTTCGTCGTCATCAACTTCTCCTCTCGCTCTCGCCTCCCTCCTCTTCCTCTTGCGTTCCTTCTCTTCCTCCTCCTTCCTCTTCCTCTCTTTCTCCTTCTCTTCCTTCATGCTCAGGATAGAGAACCAGTCCTTCCCATACTCCTCTCCGTCGATGACGAGTAGTTGGGAGATGAATTGGTCGTAGAGGGAGACGAGTGCTCTGGGCTTAATGAGGTTGGATTGCGTAATGACCGCAATCTCCATCTTCTTCTGGTCGTAGTACTCTATGATCTGTGGAGTGGAGGTTTCCGAGGCAAAGGGGAGGGAGGGAAGGGAAAGTAGAGGTAGCACGTCCTTGTCGATCTCAGTTAGTTCGTACAGCTTAGAGGGCGAGAGGATCTGGATCAGTGTGGACTCAATCGCTTCCAAGGGAGGATCGTAGGCCACTTTGTTGGAAGCCCAGCTTACTTTAGTGAGAAGCAAAGGGTGATTCGTGGCGGAGGCAAGCAGGGCATTGGACTTGGTCAAGTACTCCGAGACTAAGTCGTATTGAGAAGGGAGGGGCAGGGGGATAGGGAGAGAGAGCCAGGAAGAGGAGGGAAATAACTCCAATCCTCTCTCTTTCCACTTCTCTGGAATAAATTTTTGCAGCTCTGCAAGAGACGCTGGGGAAAGAGACGAGGGAAGCACAGGCTCATCAGCAGCGGAGGAAGAGGAGGAAGAAGAGGAAGGGGAGACGGCGTGGGGAGCCTTAGCCTTACCGAATGCTCCTTTTCCTTAGCCTTCTCTAGTTCTGCATCAGCCTCCTCTTCTTGCTTCTCCAGCAATTCAACGTACTTTGCGAAGTAGGATTGTAGCTCAGGGTCTCTGTACTTCCTGAACTTCTCAACGAAGAGGTCGAGGGAGTCGGCCATGACCTCCTTCAACTGCTGGCGGAGGATGAAGGTTAGGAGACGGAGGAAAGGCTTGAGTTCCCCTTGGTTGTGCTTGTTTATGTCGTTCGTGAACAAAGAAAACTTCTTCCCAAGACGGTCCCTCACCAGATTCACAGAGGCAGTGAGCCAGTTTTCCTTGAGCGAAGCCTTTACTTCTCCAAATCGACGGTCCTCCAAGTCATGGAATTCATATAAAGAGAGGGGCTGGGTTACGTTCACATCGTACAAGTACTGCGAGTGAACCCTCCACCACTCAGCGAAGATCCCAAGGACTACTGATGTGAACTCAGGGTGATGTGAAAAGTGCGATAGGGAGACCTCGTGCGAAACGAGGGAGAGAGGAGACGGAGTGATCAAGACCGAGAGGGATGATAGGGAAGAGAGCGAGGAGGAAGAGAAGAAGACACAGATGAGGGTAATGGAGAAGAGGGAGAGACAGAAACCGAGGGGGAGGGGGCAGAGAGAGATATGGGAGAAGGAGCAACCGAAGAGGAAGGAGCGGAGGAAAGGGACTGGAGCTGAGAGATGAAAGAGAGAAAGGAGGAGGAAGGGGAGGAGGGGTATTCCCAGACAGATGAGATAGTGGCGGAGGAGGAAGCGGAGGAGAAAGCCTGGGAAGAGGAGAAGTGAAAGGAGGAAGAAGTGGAGGGAGAGGGGATGGGGAGGGTAGCACCAAGAGAAGGATGAGAGACGTGGGACTGATTCATTCTCTTCCTGTCTCCATCTCCCTCTTCATCAACCTCCTATCTCATCCAAATGCATTTTCGTATTCGCCTCGCCCACGCTTCCTGTGAGAGGAGGAGAGAGGCAGGGAGGAGGAGGGGTGGGAGGAACAGAGGAAGAGGAAGAAGAAGAGGAAGAGGAAGGAAGAAGAGAAGGAGAGTCTGTGTTTTTTTTTCCAACAACAACGACAACCTTAGAGTCGATCATATTTCTAATCCACTTGACACCCTCCGCTACGTCATCCACTAGCCCAGCTGTCTTCTTCTGCCGCCAAATGACTTCGAAGGGGAGGAGGAAGGGTCACCAACACACGATTGGGGAAGGGATGAGCACTGAACAACGAGGGGAGAGGAGGAGAAATTAGAGGGAGAGAAAGAGGACGAAGGAGAGGGAGGCACAGCAGAAGAAGGAGGAAGAGAGATCGGAGGAAGAGGGAGGGCTTGCGTGCGTCCGAGAGAGAGTATCTCCTTCTCACCCACCACTCCACCAACACCAATGCAGGCAAAGCAGAGGGAGACCCAGGAGAAAGAGGGAGACGGAAGAAGAAGAAGAAGGGGGAGGGAAGAGGGAGGGGAGAGCTGTTGTTGGGTGGAGTTGAGGGACTCCTCTTCTTTAGTTGCTCTTCCTCGGCACGAGAAGAGGCAAAGGAAGAAAAGGGGCAGCCGAGTAAAGGGATGAGGAAGGCTGGGTAGAGAAGGAGGGGAAGTGGAGCAGAAGCTGTTCAGTCCAGAACTTCTTATTAGTAAGCACAGTACCCCTGAGGACAAGAGGACGGGGAGGAGGCAGAAAAGGGAGGTTGAGCGAGAGCAGGAGCTCGTCCGTCTCTTTCTCCCCCTCTTGTACTTCACAACAGCTGCCTTGCTGATCTCCGAGTACTCTTCTCCCACTCGTTCGAGGAGCGATTGGGACAAAGCCTGGTTACTAAGCAACAAAGGCTGGCAGGAAGAAAGGAGACGAGACATAATGCTTTGAAGAGACAGCTTCTGAATCGGAGAAAACAAAGAGGAGGACTGGGCACTCACGAACGCAGAGTATCTGGAGCGAAGGAAATGGAGGGGAAGGGGGAGGGGGAGGGGAGGTGGGGAAGAAGGGCAGGTGGAAGGAAAGAAATGAGCAATGAAAACGAAGGGAAAAAGTAAAGGCGGGAGAAAACAAAGGGAAGCAAGAGGAATAAGGAAGAGAAGGGAAATAGAAAGACGATGACACACACGAACGGTTGTGGAGAGGATAAGGGAGGAGATAGGGGAAGGGTAAAGGGAGGAGATAAGGGAAGGAGGCAGGCATTTGAATAAAGATAAGGACAAACAAAGAACGAGGAAATATGAATGCACGGGTTAGAATACGAATGAGTCGTTGGCCAAAGCGTAACAATATAGAGAAATGTTTTTATGTGCATGCGTCTGTGTAGGTATGTGTTTGTGTCTGTGCCTGCACAGCTTGAGTGTTTCGTTTCGGACTTCCTTGGAGAGTTGTTCTCTCCGTGAGAATGCGTTTTTCTTCTCCCCCTCGAACATCAAGCTCAGTCTCTTCACCTTTTTCTCCATTCCGTTCTCGAACTGAATAAGGAAGTCCCACGTATCCTTGTCGTGACGACAACACAGTGCACTTCTTCCAGGTTCTCTTTCCGTTTTCGAGTGAAAGGGAGTAGGCGGAGCAGACCTTCTCAGGTGCTCCTTCCTCTCCTTCTCCTCAACCACCCTCCGCCACAGCATCCTCCTCCTCCACGTCAAACATCTCCAGGGGAAGATGGTCCAGTACAGTGCGCTCAGATGCAGCTAGCACAGACGAAGGAGGAATCGTGAGTGAGAAACGGGAGGAGAGGGAGTGATTGTAATCGGAAGCCCAGCAGAGGAAGGCGAGGAAGGTGAGGAAGGGGAAGAGGGTGGCGAAGGAGATGAACCTCTTCTCCTTCTCTTCCCATCTTCGTTCGCAGACAAGCCTCTAGTTCTATCCTTCCTCTCAAGAGGTCTGTCCTCTCCCTGCTTCTCCTGCCCCTGTTCTCACTCGCAGTAAGTCTCCTCATAGTGTTCGCCGACAAAGTCTTTTCTTTACGTAGTACACCGGAGGCTTACACGCATTCTCCGTCATTTTCTTCAAGTTAGAGCTTAACCTTGACAACCGCTTGCGTCTTCTGGTTAAGTTTCTCCGCACTCAGAGCAGTGACAGAGGGAGAGGTTCTGCGAGAGACAAATGCCTCCAACGCCCTCTGCCTCCAGCCATTCTCTTTCGTTCCATCCATATTCTGCCCACTCATGGATGTTGTGTTCGGCATGCTTTGGTCGAACTTCTTATTAGTCTGGTTACTGTATTATCCTTGGAGTCCTTTCGCCAACGCAGAATACACGAACAGTAATTATGACTAGCAGATGCAAATCGAAAGGGAGAAACAGCAAGATCATCAGCAACAAAATGAGGACGTGTATAAACGACCAAGGTGGATCAATATGCATTAATAAATACACTACAATCAGAGAAAACAATGTACACCTTTGTGCGTATGGAAAGGTATTCAATCAGAATATTTAGTATTCGTAAACATTAAATGAACATCACGAAAGATTTCTATGGAAAGAGCGCCAGTTATAGATTGATATGTATCATTTGCACAGCTATGAAAATATAGAAAGTCACAAATAAAACACATTTCTCTTCATCTAAGTTTCCTATTATCATCGTATTGGCATATTGACACGAGTTATAGCTAAAAGGACAAGAGTCTAATGTCAAAACATTAGAAACAGATACAAAAATCGAAAGGAACTCGAATATGATTGAACTTATAAAAAAACAGACAGAACGTATTACAAAGCACAAAAAACTCAGCATCTATTTTTTAAGCTGAATGAGACAAGTAGCTAAGCAAGTAGAAAAGCAGGCTTGCTAATGATTACCCTTGTTTTGTCTCGTAACTGCTCAAATTTGAAAAAGATCTCACATCAGAAACCGACTCCTTTATATTGGATTTGCTTATCATTTTGAATATGGCAATGGGTTTCCTTATGAATTCACATAGTGATTCATAAAAATGAGCAAAGAAAAACCCCAAAACCAAAGATTAAAGTTTGCGTCGCAACTTACACCACATATCTATTAATCAATTAGTTTATAGGTTATATTTATATCTATGCATTTTTCCAAAAGTTTTGCACAAGATCGTTGAAACGAGTTTGAGAATCAACATTAAAACAAACCAACATCGAAATAGTGTATTTAAATGAACATTTACTAACGCGCGGATAATCAGACATACGACCTCATTGCTACTATATCTATACTGCTAAAATTTATACTCATATTCTATCTACGAAGAAGTATGAGAAGAAAGTTGTTTGTCCGTGCAAGATGCGATTTATCGAATGATATGAAAACTGTGGGAAAAATAGTGAATTATGTAATTCTAACGATCCTGCTTACTCGATTACGGCTTTTAGCCACTTAAAATTTGTTGTAGAGCCATAATTTGAACTGATGTTCTTGTGTGCATGCTAGTTTACAACTACCTTTAAAACTGTTCAAGTTACTTGAACAGCTTTATTTCCCGAAGGAGAGTATTTGTGTTATTTTTATATAGTCATACTCGATATATTGATATGAGATATGCATCAGATTTACTGAAAGCAACTTCCTACCACGCACAACAGATGGAAACATCGCTATCCCACAGAGCAGTTCTGGGCATATTAACGTGGTGTATTTTAAAGTTCTCAGGGAAAAGACAAATGCATTTAGGCACTTAAATATGACCGTAGAAGCATGTATATGGATCATAGAGTCGGTATACAAATGACATAATCACAAACACTCGTATATCTTCGTTGGAAATAAAATATATAAAGAGACATGTGAAATAACAAGTTCAAGTTGCTTCTGCGTGAATTGACATAGATATGAAACAACAAACGTCTCGGAAGCTATAACTTCCCAAAATTCGCAAATGCATGTTTTTTCCATATCACATACATATTCCAGACTGGGCATTTTGTTAAATGAAATAGAAATAGAGTGAGCACGAAGAAATTCGATTAAAAGAGGGTTTTATCGGAGAAAGAATTATGTCCTAATATTTTAGATTTCCTTTTAAAATATCATTAAAAGTATTATACTGCGACTTAAACTCAAAATATCTTCATGAACTTGTTCTAACATGAAAAAAAGTTCCGCAAATTCTGGGTGAACGGCTTTGTATAACGTAATTATGTATGCTAGAATTGATGTTTTTGCGTGACTGTCTAGTTTCCGTTGTGAATAATATACACATATTTATTTGTTTAAGGCTTATTTAGAAAATGTGGGAGTAGAATGTAAAATGTTTTTTAAAATCCTAGCGCAACTTGATTTTTATTGTAGTTACCTACAGTTTGTCATCGTTTAAGTGTATTTTATTGGGTAAATGATTTATTCAGACTCAAACAAATAGTTGTTTAAGTTTAATCACATGCAAACTACAGAGTTCTTAAAATTTTGTTTTTTTTTAGAGTTTTTGTTCTAGCGGAATTTAACGGTGTATTTGTTTTTTGACCAAATGTGAAAGATAATTCTACTGCACTCTTTGCGACTTGTACATCACAAATTATTCATTGTATAAGTGATTTTTACTGCTGCATTGATAGTGTAACTAGATTTATGCACTGTGGTTGAAAAGTTTTATTTTTATTTTAGTATTTGGCATGGATACCACTTAAAACATATGTTTAAGTCATCAGCAGTGCGCATTTTTTCTTTGTCCTTGTCGTTTCCGTTCTTAACCATATATTCATATTTTATTGCCACATTGAGCCCCTGTTTGATTAAATTAATCTAACAATGCATCCTGGCTATATGACATTCTTGTTTTTTGTTATATTTAGCTCCGTATAGCGTGACCATGTCGTCACTACGTCTCGGTAAACTGGATATACCAGATGGAGTGGTATTGAACTTCATTCAGAAGTCCACGGGTGATGTTATTTTTACCCTGCGTGAGATTGATGACAAGGTATTGTTTCTACGACTACTGTTTTTTTTTTTTATTATATTAGCAGGCTGGTAGAGCTTTTGGCTGTTCATTTTCTGTAGTGTTGTGCCACTTAAACCATATGACTTTAAGTTGGTTGTATCAACAGCTGAAATACTTTAAACACAGGAACATGGAAGACATTTCTACTCCACAGCTCACTCGCACATGCATTTATCTCTATATAGCACATGAATGCGTGAAATGGATGAAGACTGTCGTTGCCTGTTTTGCTCATGACCGTTTAATATTTTCTATCTTTGTGCATCTGCTATATTTTCAAATATCTTATTATTTATTTATTTGTGTTTGTTCAATTGTATTCATCTCAAAATCAATGGGAATGCTACTTGTATTGCGCATGTGGTGTTAACGCAGATTATTCGTGCGCCTAAGATCAACCAAGACAAAAAAGTAGTGGGAGAGTTTGAAATTCCTGCTGGCAGCACAGAAGCAAACAGCCGTGTGTCTGTGCGTCACGCGTGTACTTGTCTAGGAATCGAGCTTTATCCTGCCAGTGCATATGAAATTTCTGCATTCAAAGGATGCCGTGCTCTTGGATGCCGTGCTCCCTGTGCGTCAGTGTTGACTGGTCACTCTGCTGTTAAGCTCATCAACGCATTCGGACGCAAATCTCAAGCCGAGGCATTGAAGGACGAGTTGCAAAAGATGGATGACCCTTCTCTTAGAGGTGAACCTTACAACGGAAGTGTCAGTGATGGAGAGCAACAAATCATGACTAGCGAAGGCCTCCTGCTCCACCCTAGGAGACCTCGTCCTCAGAAGCCTAGGAAGCCAAAGTCCCCCGCCGAGGACGAGAGGTCCAACAAGACCAAGAGGCCTAAGTACCCTGCCAGGTCGGACCTTAAGAGAAAGGAGGAAGCAGCCGCTCTTATGTCATCGGGGTTCTCTAGCTTCTCCCCTTTCTCCCCCATTGCAATGAATATGCTCCCTCCTGGAATGGGCCTTCCGAATAAGTCTTCCTCTCTCGCTGATATCTACAAGGGAGCATTCTCCAGCTCTTCAGCGAGCGCAAACTCTTTTGGAGACGACAGCGATGATGAATCAGGTGCACCCAATAACAGTGGGCACTCTTACTCTCCTGCTTCCTCCTTCACTTCGGCCTCATCGTTTCCCTCTTCGCTCCCTATCTCTCTCTCCTCCGTCCCTGGGTCTCTCTCGATTAACCAGCTCAACATCAACAGGCAGCCCTACAACGTTGTGGGAAACGGCATTGGGTCTATCAGTAGAGGAAGAGACATAGTATATCCTTCTTCCACCTCCTCCTCCTTCTCTTTTAACTCCAGCAGACCCTTTTCTTCCTCCTTCTTTGATCAATCGAAGAGCATCCTTCCCCGTGGAATGGAAGGAAAGATCCAACCCCAGCAGCTCCTTCCGAATTCTCATGGAAACTCAGTTGCTGCTGCAATGTCTGCTGTAGGTAGTGGACCTTTCGTGGGGTCCTCAACCCAGTTGCCCTCTTCAGCATCGTCTCTCTCTTCTCAGAAGTCATTGTTGCTCCCCCTAGCGTCTCTGTCTCTCCTTCGGCCACAAAGACCACCTCTCTTATGATGAAGTCAGGGTTCGCTCCGTCCCTCTCCATGTCTTCCCCTACCGCATCGAACAAGAAGAATTCTCCCTCCTTCTCTAGCTATGCACCTACTATTGTTCCTGGGCCATTCCCCCACCCTGCCTCCTCCACCCCCTCTCCACTCCCTTATCTTCCTCCACCTCTCTCGCTTCCTCTTCTTCTCAGAATTACAAGTATGCCGGCATCTCTCACTCCAAGTCTTACACTCGCTCCCAGATCCACGGTTCGAACTCTGCCAACGCCTCTCGTTCTCCTCTTTCTCCTTCGAACTCATACGAATCCATAAGTGAGAAGGGTGTGGTGGGTGTTGGAGCTTCAAACCCTCCCACTCCTACGATCTCCTCTCCTAGGTCTCTCGCTGTCTCGTCTGACAGTGGCCTCTCCATTCCCCTCGCTCTCGCATCGTTGTCTATTCCTCACTCCCACTCCCACTCTTCCCTTTCACACTCGTCCTTCAAGAACCTCATCCGCATGCCCCAGTCAACTCTTTCCCCTCTATCTTCATCCTTCTCCTCCTCTTCTTCGTTCTCCTCCTCTTCTCTCTCCTCCCTCTCTCCTCTTGCAGGAATCATCCCCTCTGTGATGGAAACCGAGCAGTCCTCTCCTCTTGCCTCCCCCACCTCCTCGTCTATCTCTGGCTTCCCCACTTCCCTCAGCGCCAATGCAGCAGACTCTGCTCTGTCTCTTTCTCCTACCCCCTCTGCCTCTTCGGTTGACCCCTTACTGACCCCTTCGTCTACCTCCTCGACTGCATTGCTGAAGGTCTTCAACAAGGCAGGGTCCGTTTCTGCATCCCCTTCCCCCTCCTCAGCGTCCTCTTCTCTTACCCACTCCTCATCTGCTCTCTCCCTCTCCATCCCTCTTGGAACATCGTTGTCCCAGATCCCGTCCGCTGCCCCCTCTCCCATGGAGCAGTTGTCTGAGCCTCCTTCGTTGGCCTCTCCTACCATCTCTTCTTCGTCTGTCGCTGCTTCGAGTCTCTCTTTGACTGCTCCTCCTATTTCATCTTCTTCCCTAAACTCTCCCTCTCTTTCTCTCTCTCCATCCTCCATCTCCCGCCCTGTGATGAACAAGACGTATACTCTCAGCTTCTCTCTTCCCTCCCCCAACGGAGTGTCCAACGTCACCACATACGACGTTGATGTGTCTATTTCTCTCAAGAACGTCTCTCTTTCCTCTTCTCCTGCGCCTTCACCCGTACCTTCTACTTCTACTGCTTCTTCTTCTCCCTCTGCTCCTGCGGCTGGTTCATCTTCCTCGTCTTCTGCTCCTTCCATCTGTTCGGCTACTGATGCTAGTGTGGATGTTGATCAGCTCGTCTCCCTTGGTTATTCACAGTTGTCTCAAATTCTCCCTGCTGTTCTATCTTCTTCCTTTACAATCCCTCCTCCCAACATGATCAAACAAGAGTACTCTGTTGAGCAACAGAACAATGCCCAATCCAAGCAAGAAAAGGCTGATATTAAGATTGAAGGTAATATTGTGTTCTTTAACATTTCTGTTGATAGATGATGTTTATCTGTTTTATCTGTTCCTCTCGAATTTGTGTTTAATTTGTATATTGTTCAGTCTAATCATTTTTACTACATTTTGTTTGATGTATCATTCTATTATTCTCAGGATCCAAGACTTCTCTCTTGTCTCCTCAGCACAGGCCTTTGTCCATCTCTCCTTTCTCCATACCTTACTCCAGCTCTTCCTCCTCCACTTCCCTTCCCTTCTCAGGATCCTCTTCGTCCACCAATCTTGCTCAGTCTACCCCCTTCTCGATCCCTCTCTCTGCATCGACTCCCCAGTTGACTCCTGCGTTCTCCCTTGCGTCTCCCCTTACTGCTGCTAACTCAGGCATTGCAAGTTTCCAGAGCAATATTAGTCTTGGATCTTCATCATCCCTTCCACCTTCCTTGTCTTCCTCCTCCGCCTCTACCTCTATATCATTTTCCTCTTTCCCCCTTCCTCTACTACTAGTACCTCTGCATCTTCTTCTTTCTCTAGTTGTCTTTCTTCCAGCATAGCGAACCTTCCCCCTCTCAACTCTTGGGCGGATATCAAGAAAAAGGACAAAGAGGACGAGAAGGAGGGAGAGGAAGAGAAGGAAGAGTATGAAAAGGAGGAGGACAAACAAAGGGGAAGAGGAGATGAAAAGAAAGAAGGTAGCGAGCTTGTAGAGGAAGATGGGCCTGTGAAGGAGGATGAACTTGTGAAAGAAGATGAGCTTATGAAGGAAGATGAGCTTGTGAAAGAAGATGAGCTGGTGAATGAAGATGAGCTTGTGAATGAAGATGAGCTCGTGAATGAAGATGAGCTCGTGAATGAAGATGAGCTTGTGAAGGAAGATGAACTTGTGAAGGAAGATGAGCTTGTGAAGGAGGACGACTTAGCTTCCGTTTCTCAAGATGGAGACGTGAAGAGCGACTATAACGGAGATTCCCTTGATAACGATGTCAAGACATCATCCGGCGCACAAGAGTTTGTTCAACAGGGTAGCACTATCGTTGCCTCTGATTTGTAAACATATATATTCGATTCATCTACCTGGATTGTAGGAAATTTAGTTTTGTTTCTGATAGCACATATGTATATTTTCTCTCATTTTCACACTCGTTTTAAATTTTCATTTGGCACGACACATGGAACAGTATTGCTATCTGCAAAGGGGCTGTTTATTTACTTCATATATGCAGTGTACATACATATTCACAGTTGCATAATGTTTACTTCATAACGTTGGATTGCCTGTTCTTCATTTGTTAATTTATCACACTACATAGGCTGTTGCTAGCTGTTGAACCTTTTCTTTTTCTTTGTGTATGTCCTTTTTTGCTCTTTTCAAGGTTCAACAAATAAGTAACAATTGCGTTTGCGTGATAGAATGGTAGTATGCTATTCTATTGCGCCATTTTTTTCCTTCCTTTTTTCTTGATTAGATAATGTCTGCTTTTCCTTAATATTAATGAGTGTTGGCGATTATATTCTATATAGCTCTAATTTATATGATTGAGTGGCAAACGAACTATTACTGTTTCGGGGTGTTTGTTCCTTTCATGTATTTTTTTTGTTTCCTCTTTTTTTTCCTCTTTTTTTTTGTTTCCTTTTGCCTCTGTTTATTTTTCTTTTTTGTATCTGTTTATTTGTTGTGTATGTATTTTTTATTATTGTAGGCTTTAGTTTACATCAGGAGGATATTTCATACGGCCCGAGTATACTACTCACTTCGCTCCATGTATATGATACACTAATAAAAACAAAGTAACACATATGTTGAGGAGCATTACCATGCACAAGATTTACATTAGTCCCCGCTATTTAGTGTTGCGACTCAGCATGCGCTTGATGCAGGTTTTTTTTGTTTTTTTGTAGTGAGTATTCAATACAGTACAGTTCTCTCAGGCATAAAGGCGTATTTTCATAACTGACATATTTTATTAAGAAAATAGAACTGTCCCTGGTCTTAATATCAACATGAGTAAACATAAAGATACTATACAGGCTCACCCCTGTGCAATGCTCCCCCGTATGAGAGTGCAGACCGCCTTGATGAACGCGAGGACACATATCGCCCAAATACGCAGTTATATTTGACCGGGAGCAGGGTTGGGGTAAAGGGATAGATAGATGCACTCGAAAAGATATTATTTTTATCTTTGAAAAACCCATAGGCGCGCCTAGATCAAGTAAGTGCAGTCAAATGAGCAAGGAAAACATAACTGAGACGAAAAAAAAGACTAGGTCTGGGAATATTTGTTTTTTTATTATATAAATAGCTAACGAGCAGACAATATAAGTACTTATTCGCCAACAAGACTATAACAATCTCATAATTGAAATCTACGTTTGACTCGGCAACGACCATGGCGGAGCAAACGAAACAAAGAGGTGGGCAGAGGGAGGGACGAGGGTGAAACGCGGAAGAAGGGCTGGAACCGTAACCAAAACGGGGTGACGAAGAATCCAGCGCAAACAACAGTGATGTTTGCTGTGCAAACAAAGTAGGTATAAAAGGAGGGGAGGTGAAAGAATTTAGATGAAGTCCTTGAGGGAGACAGAGACGGGAGGGTCAGCCCACTTGCTGGACTCGAAGGTGACGGTGGGGTCATGGGTGAGCTGGAAGACCTGTCCACAGTGCACACAAGCGTGCTTCCTAGTTCCCTCGAGAACCATCCACCTAAGGGGGTGGAAGGTGTTGTTGGCATGGTCTCCAACACAACCCACGAAGCGGTAGTTCAGGGTGGTGTAGATCATTGCGGGCTCCTCTACGGTTCCGAAGAGAGTCACAATGGGCTTCATTCCGGGGAACACGCTCTCACGTCTGAAAGGGTTACGCTCACGCTTGGCCTTTCCCCAGGGCTTTCTCTCTCCGGTGGGGGGCTTGGTCACGGGCTCAATGTGGGCGAGACGGGACACGTCGAAGAATCCGAATCTGTTGCGGAGTCTCTCAGTGAGCTCCTCCTCAGACAGCAGAGATCTTCCGAGCTTCTTCTCCCATGCCTTGTACTTGGCCTCGTCATACTTGGGCTTAGGTCTGAACATCACAAAGTCGGTGACCCAAGAGACGATGGGGAGGTCGGAGGCGGAGGGGAATCTTCTCTTCAAATCGGCGATCTGGGTGTCACGCTCAGCAGCGGTGAGGAGTCCTCCGGTGATCTCAGTGAATCTCTTGTTCACCAACTCCTTCACCTCATTGTACTCCTTCTCGTCAGCAGTTCTCTCAGGCACGTAGTCGAAGACGCTGAGCTCGGTGTAGATGTAGATGGAGGGGTCGTAGGTACGGTAGGGGAAGACGCAGTTGGGAGTGGGGTGGTCGACCAAGAATTGGAAGACAGCCTCCTTTTCGAGCTCGGCAGTAGCTTCGTCCATGACCTCCTCCTTGGAGATGTCCTTACCTCCGTTCCTCTCCTTGACGTAGTCGCTGACATACTTGGTCATGCGCTCAATAACATCTTCGTCAGAGAGGAGGAAGGTCTCCTCGGAAGGAAGAATCTTCTTTCCAGACAAGTGGTCCTCCAACTCGATCTGTCTCAACAACAGGTACTCAGTCAAGTCGTCCAACTTATCCACGTCGAGCTTAGTCACGAGGTTGTAAGAGGAGATAATCTCCTGCATACGCTCGTTTCTGGCCTGGTGGAACACAAACTGCTCATCAGTGAACTTGATGGTCTGCTTGAAGTTCAAGTAGGTGTTGAAGTTGGCCAAGACCTCGGGAGAGGCAGTCTTGTAAGTCAACTTCTCGGTAGAGAACATGCGCACAGCACGAAGCAAAGCAGCCTGCTTTACCTTGGACATACCCTGGGTCAGCATCTGTATGTTTAAATGGTTAATGGAATAAGCCAGTCGTGAGAAAACGTTTTTTTGAAAAGATGCACCCGCAAACAACACAAAAAAATAGACGAAGGAAAGAAAATCAAATTGAACTGGGTTATTTCAAAGAAGGGGGTATGTCATTGACGAAAGTAATATTCAACTGCATTTTCTAGCATCCACGTCATTTCGCCTTTCTTTCCATAATAGCATTGGGTAGAAACAGTATGTGGAGAAACAAGGGGAAAAGAAAAGAAATTGCAATGAAGAAAACTAAGGAGAAAAGTGCATTTAGTTTGTAAATGAGCAAAAAATATATTCGGATTAGTAGTTTAAACGGCCGGAATAATATGTACGGGCCTACGTTATATTTGATAAGAAGAAAAGGCGCTGTAAAAGTTAAGTAATCAAACGTCAAACACGTCTCCTGTACACACGAAAAAAGTTATATATTTCTGAATAATACAGGAGAATATATCTACTTTTGCATTTTGGTCAATGGCATAATCGCAATAAATCGATTTATTCATTGTCGTTTACATTTTTTCCTTGTGTCTTCGGTTTCGGGAATTACATTGATAGGTATGTTTAGCTTTGTTATGAATATGTAACTGTCTAGAAGCCGCTGTAGCACATTTTCAATAACTTTCTTGCAAATTATATTTGAGAAATATGAATGATAGTAGAGTTTAGAAAAGCACGGAAAGAACCTATTTAACTCGGAAGATTGTCTTATTTGTGTATTTCTTTCTTGTAAAATGGTGTATCTTTAATGGTTGTTTATAGTACTCTGTTGGATCGAATGGTTTTATTTCGATGAGTTCATGTACTGCCTGTGCAATTAAATTTTTTTTAGCATCATTAGTTGGTGGGCATATTGTCGGTGTTAAAAATTGTAATTATTTACTATAGACCTATACCATCTGCTGTGGAAATACTGCTGTTCAATCACATTTTCTTTCTCAACGCATGTCAATTATAAAGTTATGGCATCCGTGTACTCTGTATATATTTTCATACACTCTGTATGATACAAGTCATTATGTCACGTCATATTCAACGCGGGACTGGATTTGTATGCATTTACAAAAAAAAATTGTTGTAACTGCTTACTACGCTGCAAGTGGCAATTACATTGGTAAGCGGTAGCCAAGAATGTGATATCTATTTTTTAGTATGTAGTATAGAAAACACTTTGCCAAATAAAAGCAAAGGTGCCTAGTTAGCATTGCCCACATAGATGAGAAAAGATAAAATATGTACACAGCAATACAAAAAATGAAAAGACAATATATAGGGGGTGATGTTTATTATTGACTACTCGCAGCCAACATGTAAAGTACGGGAAAATGGCTTGGGATCATACCCCAGGAGATGTGCACCATACATTTATAGGGAAGGCCTGTAGGGGGCAAGCCGAAAGAGACGACTATAGAAAAAGTCAGGCAAGAATCGAGTATTAAATAAATAGGTGCGGCATTTGCATGAGTATAGAAACAATTATGAAAAGTATATGAGAATAGTGTTGTTGGAAATCAAATTAAGATGATTTACTCGTCAGCATCAGTGTAGGCGTAGTTCGAGTGAACGTTAACTCCGGTGGCCTTGAAGACGTGGGTTACACCCTTGAGCTCCTCAATGTCCAAGATCACCTCCGCTCCTACGACCTCTCCCCCGACCTTTCTCACCAACTCAACGGCAGCGATGATGGTTCCTCCAGTAGCAAGGATGTCATCGATGATGAGAACTTTCTGTCCCTTTTGGATAGATCCAGCCTGGATAGCAAACACGTCGGCTCCGTACTCCTTCTTGTACTCCACAGTGTCGACCTGTCCGGGAAGCTTTCCAGCCTTGCGGATGGGCACGAAAGAGATTCCAAGCTCACGAGAAATCACGGGGGCGATGAGGAATCCACGGGCGTCGAGTCCGACGACCACGTCAAGGTCAGGGTACTTTCTCTTCACGTTGGTAAGCAAGATGTTGTAAAGCTTGGTCAACACGGAAGCGTCACGGAAGATAGGGAACATATCACGGAACACAACACCCTCGATAGGGAAGTTGTCGTGGCGAGCGATGTAGTTGTGGACCTCAACGAGGGCGTTCTCAAGGTCATCGCTGTTAGTGTAAGCCTCGATAACGGGAGTGGTGGAAGTCTTCTTGGACTGTGGAATATGGGTCCATGCACAGGTGTATGTATATATATCCAAACAATGTTAAACAAGTATGAAGAAATAGTGAGCGAGATAGGCATGCTTATGCATTGAGGAGGCGGTTTGGTAACGATTTCTTTTCTCTATGAATGCACATTATGATTGTAGTTGTAGTTCAAAAGAAACATAATAAACATATTGTCAATATTGTTTAATTGAATTGCATGTATGCATAAATTAATCATTAAACTCAGAAAATAGCATTGCGTGATAGAAAAATTAGTGTGCGCACGCGGTGTCTGCCATTTTGTTAGGCATACCTTGAAGTAGTAAAGAGCAGCGTTGATAGCCACGGAAACAGCAGTTCCGAGAACAAACCCGGTGGTGACAGGGTACTTTCCGAATATGCAGGGCATTTCTAGAGTGTATATTTCTTGATGACAGAAATAGGTAAATGGAAGAAGGAAGGAAAATAGAGTATCCTTTTTGGCTTCAAAAAATCTTATTCAGACACATATATACAAAATAATTTTACTCTCGTAATGAAGGGTATGCTCCAGAGGAAGACTAATGTAGTTAACATTTCAATGCAAATGCTAATATATGTAAACATGTTGTGGAATTTATTTTTGTATGATTACGTATGTGTATCTCTAAAGTCATAAGAACTTGAGACTTAGTAACGGCATGAAACAAATCCTGTAAGAGATATTTGCATGAAGGCAAATAGTTATAGATCAGAATTGATCATAAGATGCATATATCCACTTTCCCCTAGCTTGTTCATTGCTGCAATAACCTGGAAACGGGTGCTTGAATGTATTCTGGTATTTCTAGTGTCTGTGTGGCAACAAGTAAACTAAGACGAGCAAGAGCTCGAAAGAAAGCATTGATAGATGACTGTGAAGTTGAATGACAATATAGTGTGTTCAACATACGTTTTTGAGATTTAAATGAATATACCTTTCGGGTTTCTAATCAAAATGTACATACTTCTCTGGGGGAAGAGTGTCACATATCTTAACTTGTCTGATTTAACATTACGTAAACATGCATTATGCAACTAATCATATACCATCATATTTTACTTTACCGATAAATACGCATTTGTCGGAAATAAACAATGGAGGCTTATTACTAATGAAATTCAATGTATATACTGCATAACTACGCGTTCTTAATATTAGAAATATGAATTGTCACAAATATCTGTAAGGTACTCTGCTCCGATATACTGAGGTGTAGGTGATTGTTTATTTACGGAAAGCATGTCTTTGAAGAGAACCCCTGATTTTGGTTTCATTACTAAAATGCGTATTGCATTTTATGGAATGGACCCTGCTTCCAGAGGAATTCGGTAAGTTACTAATAGCCGCCCACACATTCGTATCTGGTCTGTGAGTGGAGAGGTGAAGAATAACGTGAAATTATATGTAGCTCTTGTATGCTGTATTTTTGTCTAATGCGAGTTTCATATTTTTGTTATTTCTGAAAATAAATGTATACTTTTGTGGATTCAGTGAGTTCATAAACCAGGCTACTAGCGCTCGTATGAAGAAGACCAACCCCAAGATTGAGTTTGAGTTGGTTGCTTTGCCTAAGCCTACTCCCCCTTTGATCACTATGACTATGGCTAATAGCAGCAAGGTTAACTTGCCCATTGCTCACCTTACGAGCAGAGAAATATTTACTTTGGTGGACTTCGAGTGTATTAAGATGTCTCAGTTGGGAATGGTGTCTGAAATGGAGAACGAGGAGTATAAGGAGTTGGAAAAGATTTAAAGTGGAGACAGTTACAAAAATGTTATTTATGGTCGTATACTCGGCGTTGAGTATGCGTTGGGAGGTTCTCTGAGTTTGTGTGAGCAGATGGTATATTTATTCCTTTTTTTAGTCCTGGAGCAGATCACTGGAAGGATGCAGTAGTGAGATTTGTGCACTTTCGGTCAGCCAGTTTGAGTTTTTTTCTGTGCACTGTATGCATAAGAAATGTATTCGTGTAATCATAGTCCATGCCGTTCGTTCTTTTTTCTGTCGTATTACTGTTTCTTAGCCCTACGCCAGAAGGAAGGGGACATGTGTGTGTGTGCGTGTTGATCTTAGTAGAAGATCATTAGACTTTGTAAGCCAATAAAGCTAATACTAATATAAAACATTTCCAGTTGGGTGTTTGAATGTGGGTTTGTTTTTAAATACGGGTTTACTGTTTGAGTGGCAATGTAGAGTGATCATTTTCATAAAAATATCTCTGGGAATATTGTCTTGAGCTCTTTTCTTTCTTTTTCGCTTAATTTGGGGATCATCAGTGACTCTCGTATGGACTCAGGCGATTGGTTTGCCATCATGAAAACCAGTTTGGCGCATATTAAGTCGACTAATTCAGGAATATTAAGATAATTGGCACATAGTAACACCCTAAATGTAGAGATATGGTCAAGAGAATTCGCAAAATCCGCATACCAGGGAGTAGGGGTGTAGCTGTAGAGTGAAGGCAGCATGAGGATATCCGAACTTAAAGATGCGTGAACTGTATACGGCTCCTTCCTCATGTGCTTGCAGAACTTGAGTATATGTTTAAAGTCTATTGAATGGATAGTTAAAGGAAGTGCTTCGTCGGGGGATGAGCCTCCTCCTAGATTCAGCGCAGAACCACGCAGCAGAGTGTCCAGAGTATGGAAACAGAAGAGGCACATGTATATATAGAGAGAGTATAAGTTTGTGATCGTTCAGGTGAAAATATATAGATACGAAAAGAAGGTGGTTGTTTAAGTGCTGAACTGCGCAATGCAGTGTATAAATGCTTACCGAATTCAACAACTTCCGAGAAAAGCTTACAGACAGTCAAAATGCTTCCCTCCAAAGAAAACTGAATGCCATCAGCTGTCGTCACAAACAATTTATCTGGAATAGGTGTATTTGATTCTTGAAAATACTTGAAGTCTTCATCCATCTGATTGAATTATGTTTACAAATAAAAGTGAAGCATTAGAGCGACATGAGAACTATGATATCCTAATATAATATGTATATCAGATAGTTGGACAGCTTTTTTTTTTGTATTTTCGTAAATAAATAGCAAATATACTACATAAAATGTGAATAGAATAGTCTGCACACTTCAGGAGGAGAAAAAAAATTAAAAAATCTTTATTCGCTTCAGAACCGCCAAGGTTGTTCTTTTGTTCCTTACGTATGTAATCTAATGTGACTTTGAAAACTCAGTATTAAGGAATACGAATAATAAAATAATTTAAATATTTTGAGTTTATTGAATATCGGTTCAATTTCATTGTATACACGATAAATATGTCCCATCCTTCTACTAGCACCTAGTTTTTTTTTTGTTTTTTTTTTTTTTTTCGGTTCAGCTCAAGATTCCATCTTACTTGGCCTCAGCGAGTCCAAGCTCAGCGTACTTGCGAGCCTTGGCCTCCTGGGCGGTTCTCATCATGTGAAGGAACTCAGGGGTCTGGTGGTAGAGAACAGAAGAGTTGGCAAGCTGAGAGTCAGACACATCGATGGACTTAAGGAATCCAGAACGACGAGCGTTGAATTCGTTCATGTACTTGGCATTGAGCTTGGTGACAAAGGAAGGGTCGTTGTCTATGGAGATAAATGGAATAGTGATGGTAGGGAAAATACAGCCGAGAGAGTTAGAGAACGAAATGATAGAGCAGAGCATGTAACACGAAGGAATGCATCGAGAGAAATAGTAATCAAGGGGGGTGAGAAACAACGGAAGATGCATGTGAATGAGCACATGTCCGGGTGAGTACTTACTAGAAGCAGTCTTTCCTCCCATCTCGTTGTAAACCTCCTCCATGACGACAATTCCGAGGTCGAGGAGCTGCTTGAAGACCTTGATGGTGGTAGCCTTGTCAAGAACGTCCTCACCGTCGGAGGAGTCCTGGCGGAGGAGGCTCTTCAGCTGGTTAGAGAGAGCGCTCACGGTCTCGTCGTTGTTGTATACATCGACGGCAGTGCGCATCTCAGCAGAAGTGACCTGTGCGTGTGTATTTCGGAAGAGCATGAATGTGCGGATGAGGGTGCGAATCAACAGATATACGGGTGGTGTGTGTGAACGAGTGGAAACGTATGTGAGTATGTTACAAGGGAATAGAGGTATGTCAAGCGTTGAGGAGAAAGGCACGAGACGAAGTGTGGAGAAGAGGGTATCATATTTAGTATATGAACAGAGATATAGTATATGAATAGAGAAAGAACGAAGTTGGTGGAGTTAGAGGAAATAGGGAAGTTAAAGGGAGAGAAAGAGGAATAAAGAGAGGGGGGGAGGAAGATGAGGAGGTACGAGGCATAGGAAAAAGAAAAGGAACAACGGGATGAAGAGCAATGTTCGATTTGACAAGGGAAGGATGCGTGTGGGAGTGGAGAGAGGGAGAGAGAGGAGAAGAGGAGAAAGAGGGAGAAAGAGGAGAAAGAGGAGAAAGAGGAGAAATGGGCGAAAGGGACGAAAGAGATGAGATGAAATAAAAGGAAGAGAGGAAAAAGAAACAGTGGGGCGAAGTCAAGGAATGTCAGAGAAAGGGGGAAAAGGGAAGTAAAGGGAAGGGAGCATAGGAAAGGAGTAGGGAACAGGAAGAGGGGGAGGAAGGGGAGAATGGAGGAAAAAGGGGGAGGCGGGGTGGGGGGTAAGAAATGAAGTGAGAATAGGAGTGCAGTGGAATGGGTGAATATCACAGGCGAAAGAAAGGGAGGTGGGTGAGGATAGAAGAGAGGGAGATGGAAGTGGATTGATGGGAGTACAGGAGGAGACAATTGTATGCAAGGAGTGCGGGAGGATATGGATGTATGGGGGGTGGATACGGGGGGTAGAGATAGGAAGCATGTGGCAGGGAACAGAGATGAAGGGATGTGGAAGGAAGATAACGCGAGGATCAGGTGAAATAGAATGGGGAGAAGGAGCAGAGAAATGACGAAAGAATGTCGGTGCGAGGCATTGGGTGAAAGGGAAGGGAGGAAGAAAAGGGGAAAAGGGGGAGAAAGGAAAAGGGTAGGGAGAAGAGGGCGAAGGGAAGGGGGGAAGGGAAGGGGGGAAAGAAAGGGGGTAAGGTAAGGGACGGAACGATAGGGCATAGTCATACAAATAAACAAATAAAAATGAAAAAAGCAAGGAGAGTAAAGGAATGTTAGAGGAGTGAAAAAAACATATGGGAGACGAAGCAGAGGAAGCAAAAACAACAGTCAAAGAGGAGCAGAAGGAATAAGGAGGTGCAGAAGAGAAGGAAGTGGGCTCTCAAACAGAGAAATAAAGCAGGGCTAAGAGAAATCAAATCTGCACGTTCCGCAGAAGGCGCAATATTCCTATCTGAAATGAGTGAGGGGAAAGTTGGGTGGAGGTAAAACCTACGTTGTACTTCTGGAGAATCTCCTTCTCAGGAGCTCACCAAGGTGTTCTCCAATCTCATCATCAACTGCTGCATGAGCATGTTCATTTGCTGCAAATACATGCGCCCAGTCGCCAAATCATTTCCCGTAAAATAAATGTAATTGTATCATGAGCAGAGTTCGCGGAAATATGAATAAGTTAGTGCCGTGAATGTAGAATGAAGTTCTGCTTCTGATTAAAATTGAGATGATTATCAGTACAACGTACACTAGGAGGAACTCTTCCACGCATAGCCATCTCATCTCTCTGAAGAGATTCGAAGGCCTGCTTGGTTCTCTGGAGAATAAGGCTGAGAACCAGGATGGTTTTGTTTTTGGAGATAACCTGTGAATTGGAATGATCAAGAGGTGACGATTAAGTAAGTGACTGACTGATTATTCATGCATCTATCCGAACTCATAGACAAAGAAAAATAAGAAAAAAATATGAACGTACTATAGTAGAAAATGCAATAAAAGAAGAACTACAAACTTACGCGAGTGGACCCTCCGGAGATGGTTTTGTACAAGAAAGAGAGAGCTCCGTAAGCAGCCGAAACTCCAAGACCAATAGCGATACCTTGTCCGAAGACAGAGAACTGAGAGAATTCAGCAGACATTACAACCTATTTTCGAAAACCAAAAAAACGCATCGAATAACAAAATCTGTTATAGAACGGCAATAGAAGCAGTAATGTGCATAATTTTTTATGAAAAGTAAACTAAGTAATTTCTTGCTCCTTTAGTTTTGTATCCACTTTTCAACCAAGATTTTTCTGAACTAAAAAGATTTTTGTTCCAGACAAATGAAGTGTAAAAACGTCAAGATCATTAAGATGAGATGTACAGCCACATTTCTAAATGTGTTTCTTGTTTATAACTTGTGATAAAGAAAATAAATACTGTTTCCGTAAAATTGATAAGCCTTTAGATGCGTTGACTACATGGTTAATCATATTTCATGAATTCCTTGGGCTCCTTCGATGCAGCCCTGAAATACGTCGGCATGACAAATAACTGTTTATTTTAACGGATGCACTTAAAAGGAATACGGAATGGTGAAGAATTAAAGTTAATTTTACATATGTATATGTACAACTATTTGTGTGTCGAAGAGGAATAGTAGTGAGTGCTGTATGGCTTGGCAAAAGATAAGATGAAGTAACCAGGACAAAAAGTAAAGAAGGAAAATAAAAACCAGAACTAGAAAATAAATGCAAATAAGAAAAATGTTACGGGGGAATATCAAAATATAAATGGAAAGGAAGTGAAAAGCAAAAATCGAAAATCAAAAAGAAAATGAAATCATAAGAAGAATTGGAAGGAAATGCGCTTCCGGAACTATGAAGAATGCAAGCAATTGTTCCACAATAAAAAAGAAGCTATTGCTTGATAATAACAATGGGCGCAAACAAGGGAGTAAATACAAATCACAAAAAGACTTTGACTTGAAATCAAAGAACAAACTCATAAACAATAAGAAGGATAGAAAGACAATAAAATAAAACAATTCTCGTAGCGTGAGGGAAACGAAATAGAAAGGCAAAAATGAATGGAAGAAGAGGTTAGGTAGTCAAGAACTGTTAAAACAGAAGGTGATGTCGTAAAATTCACCAGTAACGAACGATATAGTGAGGATGAAGGAGAACAGTAAGGAGGACAGATACATCCAAGAGCAATAGCAAGAGTACGTAGCAAATAGAAGAGTATAGAAATATGGTAAGGCTTATCTTCCGAACAGCTGTGCAGTGCACGATGTTAGTTGTTCGGGACAAGGGCGACGTGTGTGTTTTTTCTAAGCGAGGGTCCGTTGGAGCCAATGTGTGTAGATGTATGGTGATTAGTAGGGAGTCTCCTGGTCTGAGCATTATTTGAAAGGGTGGTCAGACGCACAGTCTTTCCCGTCTTCTCCCTCTCCCCCACCCTTTCCCTCTCGCTCCTCTCTCTGTCCTTCTCCCTGCCGTCCCTATCCCTCTCCCTCTCTCTCACGGTCTCTGTCTCCTCCTCTCCTAGTCATTCCGTGGCTACGAATCAACACAGCTTCCTTCTCCCTCTCCCTCTCCTTCTCCCTCTCCCTCTCCTTCTCTCGCTCTCTCTCCCTCTCCCTTTCTCGCTCCCTCTCTCTCATCGCCACGGTCCCTCTCTCTTTCCCGCTCTCTTTCTCTGTCCCTGTCTCTCTCTCTCTCTCTATCTCTCTCCCTCTCCCTCTCCCTCTCTTCTTCGTCTTCTCCATAAAAGTTAGGAGCAGCAGGGGAAATGGAAGGGAGGTCGGAGATGGAGGACCTTCTGTGGGGGCCGAGCGATGATGAAGCGGATGACGAAGAGGAAGAAGAGGAAGGATAAGAAATAGACGTGTCGTGGAGACCTTCTGATTCGTAGTCTCTCTCCCTCTCCCTCTCCCTCTCCCGCTCTCTCTCTCTCTCCCGGTCCCTCTCCCTATCTCTCTCTCTTTCTCTGTCTCTGTCTCTCTCTCTCTCCCTGTCCCTCTCTCTCTCTCTCTCCCTCTCTCTCTCCCTTTCCCTTTCCCTCTCAAGGATGTAGCTCACTTGAGAGACAGAGGTAGGAGGGCTGCTTACGATCCCAAGCGAAGGTAGCACTGCCTCTCCTCCTCCCACTCCCCCTCCCACTCCCACCCCTCCACTCAATCCCCCGCCTACCCCATTGACTCCGTTCGATGAGACCCCATACTCCCTATCCCTCTCCCTGTCCCTCTCCCTGTCTCTCTCCCTGTCTCTCTCTCGAATTGGCCATGATGGAAAGCTCTAATCCAGAGTCCTCAGGAGGCTGTCTCTTAGTGTAAGAAACGCCGACGACTCCCCCTGCCCCTGATCCCACTCCCCCCACTCCCCCCACTCCCCCACTCCTGTGTCCCCTACCACGCTCTGTCCTATGGTCGGGAGGGGCTCCAAATCCCCATTTCCTGAGAGATATCCAGTGGAGTTAAGGCTCTGGGGAATCATGTTATTAGCATTAGTGCTGATGTATCCTCCTCCGTTCCCTCCCACTCCTCCCACTCCGCTGTTGTTGAGTGCATTCCCGAGCTTCTCTTCCTGCCCCGCTCCAGTGATGGGCCCACCCAACATCGAGTCACGTTCCTTCTCCAGTCGTTGAGTCAGCTGCAGAGAATACAGCTGCTGAGTCAGCGAATCAGTCCTGGTGGAGTCACCTCTCCCAGTCATCGTGTTTGATAGACTAGCAGTGCCGCTCGAATTCGTGACGGAGGGAAACACGTCTCTTTCCCTCTCCCTCTCACGCTCTCTCTCCCTTTCCCTCTCCTTCTCCCTCTCCCTCTCCCTCTCTCTCTCTCTCTCCCTCTCTCTCTCCCTCTCGCCCTCCCTTCCGTGTGTGTTGGTCTGCCCAGGCCCAGTGTTCATTTGCTTGAGGATGTAAGAGATTTTTTGTTCCCTGTCTTTCTTCAACGCTCTCTCGAAGTCCTTCCGCAAAGTGAATGCAGAACTCATCGGAGAAGAACGAGTGCTTCAAAAGCTTCGACGCGGAGGCCCTCTCCTCCGGAGCGTAGCGAAGACACGCAGTGAGGAAGTTCAAGCAGACCTTGGGAAGGAAACGAAACCTCCTAGTCATGGCATCAGTCTTCTTTCCTGAAGCGGGGGAAGGCAACGACACCCCTTGGTAGAGGGGGTTGTTCCGGAAGACTGAGGCGAGGGAATCCGGCAAAGGGCCCAGCAGACCAGTAATGAGGTGGAGCTGATCCAGATCTGACTCTCCTGGGAACAGAGGCTGTCCGGTGAGGAGTTCAATGAACAGACACCCCACTGCCCATATATCAACCGGAGCTGAATACTCCGTTTGGCCTACTAACAACTCAGGTGCTCTATACCAACGAGTGGCGACGTAGTCCGTGTACTAGAGAAGGAGGCGGGAGGGAGGGAGAGAGGCGGATGAAGAAAGAGACAGAGGGAAGGGGGGAAGAAACGGGGACAGATGGGAAGAGAAGGAGGGGGGGCAAGGGAAATAGAAGAGGTAGTTCGATCAGTGTGCAAATGGAGGAAGAGTATACAATAGTTAGTAACGGGTAAGGAGGAGGTGTCTGTATGTGTGTGCGCGTGTTTATGTGAGTTCAGAGTGTTTGCAGGTAAGTGGACATGCGTATCACACTGTATAGAAGGTGAGCCTATCTATATGCGTGTATGTGTGTGGGTGCATGGTCAAGAAAGCGTGTGTGTACGTATATGTAGGTATATGCATAAAGTGGGCATTGAGTCAGATATGTATCCTACTTTTGACCCTGGTTGTCCGCTGATGACTCTTGCGAATCCGAAGTCGCACAGTTTGACTATTCCGAGAGCAGAAATAAGTATGTTTTCAGGTTTTATGTCCCTGTGAATCACGTGTTGTCTGTGGATGAAGTCCAACGCATGCAGCAATTGGTACATCAAGGGACGAACGAACGACCTGTAGAAGGCAGCCATCGGGTAATTGTTATGACGGGGTAGGGGGAGTACGTAATTTGCAAAATGAAGGAAAGTGAGGCGGAAGGAGTTAACGGGGGGAGAGGGGGAAGAGAAAGGAAAAGGAGATGGAAGAGAAAAGATGCAAAAAGAACAGAATAATCCAGAAGATGTGAACAAGACAAGGAGGTGTAGTATTAGTGTATTGACAGTCGAAAGGGTAACACAAATGGAACAGAAACAAAGAGGGTCGTTTAAATGCATGAATCAGAACAAACTTAAGACGAATGCAAAAACACTGTAAACCAATATGAACGTACTTATCCAATCCAGTGGGATGGTCCTCCACGTCTTTGAGGAGTGCTCTTTCGATATACTCGAAAACCAAGAAAAGTCTGCCCTTCTCTCTGAACACCTCGAGCAGAGCTACGATATTGGGATGCTGCAACTGCTTCAGCATTTTTATCTCTCGCAGCGCCGTTTTCCTAACCTGCTCGTTGTCATCCATCTCCTTGAATTGCTTAATCGCAACTATCATTCCAGACGATATGTGTCTCGCCTTGCTCACGATTCCATACGTTCTGAAAAGAATCGTTGAATAAAATGTGTTGTTTGGTCAATAGGGTCGGAGTGGAGAACAAAAGAGTCAATTGTACAAAAATGGACAGTGAAAAAAGTAAATTGATAAGAAAAATAAAACAGAACATATATGTTTTTGCATATGGCAACTCATTGTGGATATCTGAGCTTGTAAGAGTGGTAAGCATGAATAAAAAAAAATGGACGCAGGTGGGAGAAACAGAAAAAAAAAAAAAAAAGGCTTACCCTTCACCAACAACTTCGATCACCTCGTACTTATCCATTGTGATAGAGGATTCGAACTATGGTGTGTATATGTTTACTTTCTAAATATAGTGTTCCTTTCTTATAGCAAAACTATACGTAAACCCGAATAAACAATGGTGTAAATAGTTCACTCTCATTCCTCCTCGAGATAGATAATTCTGAATAATGGGACAGATTTTTGTTATTGCTCTTCACCTTTTTTCACTAACTAGTTTTTAATCGTCATATCATACCATGAATGTGGATATATTAGGCATGTATAATGTTGTTGTCTTTTTCTGTGTTCTCTTGTAGTGTCATTTGTGGCTAGTCTTTGTGATTGCTTTCGTGTATTCTAGATATATAAATCTATTACTTCTTGTGGTCCTTCATCAGACTAGCATATAATAATATGTGCTTCTGTTCGGAATGCACCAGGAAATGTGGATTGAACGTATTTAAAATATGCATATCTTATGCGTCACGTTGAAATTTCTAATATGAGCTTGTGCGTGTTTGTGAAATGGCTCCATGATTTTGATTGAATTTGCAGATGATTTACGACACCACCTCTGCTATTTACCAGCAGTTCATCAAGAACTCTACCCAGAAGCAGGCCGGAATTGCCGGACCCAAGAAGGAGAAGATGGAGAAGGGAAGCAAGAACTTCGAGGATGGACGCAGTGGTTAAATTATTAGCGAAATTATGCATACTCTCGGACTGGATGGATACTCATTGAGGAAAAGATGTGTGATGATGAATCTTGTGGAGACCAAGAATCCTTTTTTGGCGCAATGATTTATCTATTTTTTTCGTAATATGATAGAACGTTGGTTTCATACGACTGGAGTTTCAGTCTTTGTTTTATCACGTTAATCAATGTACAAACAGTTATTTTAATTATAGCGAAAACGAATAAAAATAACTACTCTTATCATATACTTTTATTTACTGTGTTTTATAAGTGGATCAGTACTGCTTATAGTGAGGACTTGAAGTAAGAAGAAAGGGCTTGTTGGTCGAAGGAGAACCTGCAGTTCGATGTGGCATCATCTGTGTAAGAAAATAACGAGAGAGAGGGAGCGGGGAGGAGGGGCAACGGAAGAGGAAACGAAGGGAGAGAGAAAGCAACGGAGGGAATGAAGATTGTGAATTCGAATTGACCTATGTTAGTTCAGTGAGAATGCGTGGTAGCTTCATTTGCTGTTGGCTATATCATTCAAGTCGGGTTGAGATAAAGCGAAGATAGACAAGCAAGTCACATTGTTTTGTTTGGCGTATTAAATATACCCCATGAATATACATATTAAGAACATATCTGAAAGCAAGGTATGAATGGATGGCCATGGTTGTGTACGTATCAATGTAATGTGTGTGAGAGCATGAACATGGTACGTGGGCGTGTATCATACATTGGAGAGCTCTGATTTTGTTGCAGTGATAGCAATTAGTATCGAAAGATATTTTTTTTCTCTTAAATTGAGTGGACGTAAACGTTGGCCCAGTCTTACTCGCCGACAGTTTGGCCTCTTGCTCCCTCTTCTTCTGGTGCTCATCGTCAGCTGCATCCTCAGCAGTACACTTTAGCGATGCAGAGGGAGGTGTGCGGGGGAGCATGTGTATTTCTCCAGAATCAAACATTTGCTTTAGGATGAGGAAGACGTTTCCAGCAGCAGCAGCGGTGAGGGAGGAGGGGAGAGAGGGGTATACGTAGGAAACAATGGATGTGCAGTCCCATACTTTGTCTCTGGGGTGAGAAAGGAGCAGAGACCGGACCTCTTGCTCTCTCTTTGTCCTGTGAGATATGTACGCATCCACTGTTTTCTCTGCGGACGAAGAGCAGGGGCCGTGCGCAGGGAGGAGGAATGAAAGAGGGCGGAAAGAGGGAGCAGAAGCAGAGCCGGAAGGCAGTGCGGGAGGAGACAGAGAAGAGGAGAGCGAGAGCAGTATTTGAGACTTGAGCGTTGCGAGTGAATGCATGTACTTCTTCAAGTCTTGAAGGACGGATGACCCTTGGCCCAGAACCGCATCTCCGGAAAACACCAACACATCTCTTGTCTCCCGCTCCTCCTTCTCATTGTCTGCATTTTCCTTCTCCGTCTGCTTTCCCTCTTGCGCGACATCCTCCTCTCCTCTCCTCTCAGTGTCTGCGGGGATGGGGAGGAAAGGCCCTTCAAGAATCAAACAAGAGTGATCGAGAGAATGGCCAGGGGAAGGAATCACACGCAGAACTCCGGGGACCACACGAGCTCGTTCTCTCACTCCTTCTCCTACTTCATCCTTTTCTCCCGCTCCTATCCCCCCCGCTATGATATCACTCTCCTTTGTGTTAGGCACCCCTTGTTCATTCTCTGCTTTATCTCCATACGTAGGTACTCTGAATCTAATATCTGAATCGGCAGCCGATCCTCCCACCTCGATCGGAACAACCCACGTCTGTGAGCGTTGAGAAAAATGATGGCAGATTACGTGGCGAAGGGGTGGTAAAAGATGAAGTGCATGCATATGTATGCGTATGTGGGTGCGAGAACAAAATAGAGATACATAGAGTATGTAAGCGTGTTAAAGAGATATATATATTATTGGGTGAAAAATCAAGCGGGCGTAGAGGGGAAGAAGGAGTCAGACCTGTGTGGGGTGAATGTTGTGGACTGGGACTCCGAAGTCCTTTACTCCCATCGGATCCTGCTGGTTCATTTTCCAAAGTCTTGGAGGGTTCTTTGTAAAAATGTGTCTCTCATCAGCTCGATCACATCCACTACACCGCCCGTGTGGTCGTAGTGGTAGTGTGTTAGAATTATGTCGGATAGTTCATTCACCTTTTCCTTCTCCAATACGCCTTGCAGGACCTTGATGTACTCCTCTCTCCCCTCACCTGTATCTACCAACAGTCTAGTACTCCCTGTTTCAAGCAATCCACGTGGTATTGGGAACACAAAACAACTTAAAGTGGGATTTTCTAGAAAAATGTAGTGTAATGTGTAATGTTATGTTATGTCATGTTTTCTGTGTGTCGATCTGAACACGGATCCTACCTGTTCCTAGCAAGTAGGTATTCGTTCCTTGCAGAGTCAGAGGGCCAGGATTCATCCCCAAAATAGAAATTACATAGCTGCAGAGTTTTTGCACCGGAGGAATATATACAAGTTTATCTGACATCTTCCTGAAAATTGTCAAGTGAATGTGTATCAGTGGATATACGTATTTCGCTGTGGTTAGTTTGAGAAAATACCTCGTCTCCCATGCGTTGAGATTATTTTTCCAAATGTTCTTAACATATTAAGGTACTATAAAATATAGAACGACGCGCAGTTGAACCGCAGCGTGAAAGCTATGTGTTGTGGATGCACAGAATAAATTGCAAGCGAGTGATGGTATTGATTAAATAAACGAAAAGATAACGTTCGAAAATTTCAACTCGAAAATCGCATCGAAGTGGGAATATTTGATGATGGTATCAGGCTATCATACAAACAACCAACTGGATTTTTTGTCCAAAGCATTGTCGTGATGTATATAATGTATTGAATTGTTTAATACAATGAAGGATTAATGTAAATAGTGCAAAGGAATTCATAGTCGAGATTGATTTGAGATTATTCACTTGTATATATAATGGTAGTGTAACATTGCATCGTACACTGTAAAATACAAGTGAAACAAATTATGCATGTGCACATTTTGATGTCGCTATTAAACATTTAAGTGGCAAGTTGACGAACAGTTCGGCCCTGAGCGTAAATATACATACGTATGTAAACAAATAAGGTTTAAGCTGAGGTCCAGCACTGCTGGATAATGTTTGCTTCAACATCAAATGAAAACCCACAGGTCAAGCTAAATGCTAATTATGCAAGCACTCAGTGGTATCTCTTCCATTGCATCCTATGTCATTCGCTTTTAGAGCAACTCTTTCGTTGTTTCTGCATGTCCATTCGCATACCCAAGGCATTTAGGAATGTCATACCTCATATCTGAATGGTGTCGTTTGTATTAAATCCGTGTTAAAATATGTGCGTTATTATATTGGATCATCATTGCATATATAATGATTGCCATGTAGTGATACTACATTACAATGTTCGCGAGTCGCACATCCTTACTGCATTTCTTGGCACTGTGACAGCCTCAGTTTCGAGATACAATTCCAACTCACTAGTTAGTTATTGGGTGCGAGTATAACAGCATCAACGTATGTGTGATTCTACGAAATTTCATCGCTATCCAGTTTCAATTAAATTCGACCCCCCAAAAATAAATGAAATAACATATTAACTATCTGTTGTTTATTTCAATCTACATGTTTATCCCAATTAGTCTAGTGGCTAGGATAGTGCACTCTCACTGCACAGACACGGGTTCAATTCCCGTATTGGGAATCTATCTTTTGCTTCACTAGCGTGTACCGTGAGAGAAATGTAATGAGAAACAGTTCGACAGATTATAAACGTCTTCTCAGTATTTGGGTTATATTAATTCTACGTGATTCACATTTGCGCACTCAAAACGCAGCAAATTGAGAATGAACCTTCAAGTTATAAATAGCAAACACGTAAATATGAGTGTAATCCCTTTAATGTATTTACTGTTCGATATACTAATATCGACAATTCAAAAAGAACCTTAACCAGATGAGTACACGATAAAAAGAAAAATTAGATTAAAAACAACCTTTTAAGACTTACTTGTCATTACGTATAAGAATTTTGAAATAAAAAATATCGTCCCATAAGAAGCGTACTTTGTGAAATCCATACACATCATTTTAACAATTCTGAAAATTACAAAAAACTAAACGAAAGTTTAATTTTTATAAGGTACACTCAATGTCTAAGTATATCAAGACGATATTCACCTGTTTGTTACAGTTGATAAAATTTAAGTAAACAAATCAGATGACAGGGATCAGTGGCTTAGTGCTATAGGATTGTCCTGTTCATATGATTGCGAAGTTGTTGTCTCATTCGAATATGCAGACCGTAAAAATGGTATTGATTTTCTAATGCAAGTAAACTTTTTAATCTTCTTTGCAAACGAAGGGTGCAATAAAATAGGTTTTATTCATACCTTGTGCAATACACCGCATCCTTTCGATATGCGAAGTTAATCACAGTGGGCCGACTTCGTACTCGGGCGGGTGACCACCGGGGAAATGTCTGATAATGCAAGCTCTTTTTGTCATTTTTTTTAGAAAGTGGAAAAAGCATGTTCATTAGTGGTGTGACTTAATTGATCAATTAATATACGTTTCGTGTACGCGTCAACGAGGGCATGGTGTGCAATGCTTCGTATGCTTTCCCCTCGTACTTCGCCCTTTCCTTGTGGTCCTTCGCTCTGGCTGTCGAGTTTATGTGTTAAATAATAATCAAGCCACACACACAGCAATCGCAAAACGCATGTATGCTATACATGTTTAGGAAATATTTAGATAAGACATAGCGTTACTCTCATTCCTCGATTGGGAAGAAACAGCCTTGGGTTGAGCAATCCCAGACCAGCAGTTAGAACTGGTTCACTTCGTGTGCAATGATGGAATTGTTTAAAGAGGTGTGTAGTAGGAATATATGGCATTCTACCCTATTATATTATTTTCTGAATAACTCATAAATCTCTAAATCACTGTCAAGTTACGCCGCCGCATTCACTGGGGGGGCAAGAACTCCGTTAATAAAAGCCTGATGGCCGTTTGTATCGAACTCGAGATAATACGTGTTTTATTAACTAAAGAACGATAGTCGTCATAGCCCATTGCTTAGTCATGAGTTATTCCCATACAAACATAGTTGTACCCACAGATGACCTGAAAGAGAATAGGGAAATGACAAGCAATGGAGAACAAAACTTCTAATTGAGAATATCATATCTAAATGTTCCTTTAAGAACATTCTAGAATACCTCAGTACATAATCCAGTAAACGTAAGCAATGCAATCGTATACAAATAGGCACAGTAGCACAACATGACATAATAAATATCATGCAAACACATCAATATGCGAGGGAAAGGTTCTCTCATCAGGAGACGCCCAGTCGTCTACCTGAAGTGGAAATATGAAGACATATTGCTAACTCGACATCACTATGGATTGATATACTAGACGTAATAAACATCCTCAAAGCTTGTCTGAATCCACATAGAACGCAACAGTATAGATGTTTTGTATGCGTTCGCAGCTAGGGTGAATAAAAAATCAATTGTTGAAGTTAACAGCGTTAAGCCCTTTTATTTCCCTTTGATCATAAACCAAATCACTCATATTTCCACTACACATGCACACACACACAACATTGACACGTTTTAAAAAAATGCTCTCACGAACACATGTTTAAGAGTGTGTAACAAAGACACCTTCAGCCCATATGAGCATACACATTTAATCACAATTCCAAACATGGTAGCCCACGTAATTCACTAAAAAATGTCAAACCATACTCAACTACCCCCATACGAGAAGGAGAATCCTATACAATGAAGCCACTAGTACAAGAATACAAATACCGCATTACATTTACTAGCTATCCCAAGTAGCCAACATGCTGATCACTATGAAACAAATATATACAGCCCAACCAGCTAGCATCTTAGCCATACAGCTCTCTTACTCATGTTCCTTCCACCTTTGTTCAGTCTCAACGCTCATGGAAATACCAAATAATCATGTTTATGCTAGCACCGACGCATCATGAGCATCATCACCCTGTTTCGTACCCCAACTCACCTCTCTCCACCCTTCACCTCTCAATCATATCGAACATCTCCTCATCCATCCTCCCCCCTCTCCTCACTCCGTAGTCATCCTAACTCTGTCCTCACACCATCTCAATGCCTCGATAGACTGTGTTCCCATCCCTCCCTCTGTCTTTGCCTATGTCCAGACGCCCACCACTATACCTACATCCCCGCCGATGTCTTGAGCGACAATCACTGCACTGATTCATCCTTCTGCTTACTCCATACCTCTCAAACATCTGTATAGAAAGAAACACACCTCGCGCAAAGAGTTCTTTGCACCCCTTCAATGATACAGCATATCCTTTACAACCTTGCTTACTCAAAATCATCGGCACTCCCTCATTTGAAATAAACAAAATCTTACATGACATGTTCGACATTCATCAACGTGTGACAAACAACTTATCCCGAGACCATGTCCCCTCTCATACAAAGTTGCCCTCCAACCAACTTCTCCCCCTCCCTTGTCCATCAATGCTCATGCCTCTCTTCATCGTCTGCCTCTCCCATACCCCCTTCCTTCTTCCACACTCCTCCGCCTCTCTCACACCCACTCCCCTCCCTCACCTTCGCCTTCGCCTCCCCCAGTCTCGATCTCTCTTACCATCGCCCTTCTCTCCTGTACTCCCTCTCCCCTCTTCCACTCCCTCTCTCCCACCTCCCTCTTCCTTTCCCCTTCTCCCATCTCCCTCTTCCTCACCCTCTCTTCTATCGCTGCCTCTTCTCTCCCTTCCTCCCCCTCCTCCTCTCATCACCCATTCTCCTGCAACCATCCCTCTCTCTCTCTCCCATTCTCCCCTTCCCATTCATCCCCTCCACCTCCCACCGTGACCGTTTACCCGCCATCTCCTTCGCTACGCCAACAATACAAACGCATGTGCTTATTCTACCGCCTGAAGCTAGAAGATCTTCATCTCACTGAAAGCAGAATGCATGCTCTGCACCTGGACTCCCTTGAGAAAGAAGACAGAGACTCCACTCCACTCCCGGCACTCCGTATTTCCTCATTGATTGATTCGCAACCATCATGTCAGCCGATGTGCGTGGTCACCCTTCCCACACAGAAGGGCTCCTCCACCTAATGTTTACGGTGGAGGAACAGTGCTGGCCAGCACTGGAACAAATAGGGATAACGAGAGATCTGGGACCCAAGGTGAGCCAGTGCTCCTTCCCCCTGTACCTCCGCACGTTCGTCCTTCCTGGTCTCCCACCGCACGAATGTGAATGAGGTCTCTTCTCCTTGATTTCTCTGACCCTCCTCGTGAGAAGACACATTCAGCATATCAGCTCCCCCAGAGAGAACAGAGACACCAACCCACTCCCAGTACTCCTTGTTTCCCGATCGCTGCAACCGCAGGCATCCTATCTCCGGATGTGCGTGATCACCCTTCTCTCGTGGGAGGGCTCCTCTACCTAATGTTCACGGTAGAGAAACAATGCTAGTCAGCACTGGAACATGTGGCGATGACGGGAGACTTGGTGCCTGAGGCGTGGGTCGGTACTCCTTCTCTCTGCGTGTCACTGCTTCGCCTCGCCTGGTCTTCTCTCACTCACCGTAAGAGACATCTCCTTCTGCGCATAAGCTTCCCCGCAAGAGAGAGTATGGGCTCCGGCCCACTCCAAGTACTCCTTGTTTCCCTATCACTACAATCGCAGGCATCCTATATCTCCGGATATGCGTGATCACCCTTCTCTCGTGGGAGGGCTCCTCTACCTAATGTTCACGGTAGAGAAACAATGCTAGTCAGCACTGGAACATGTGGCGATGACGGGAGACTTGGTGCCTGAGGCGTGGGTCGGTACTCCTTCTCTCTGCGTGTCGCTGCTTCGCCTCGCCTGGTCTTCTCTCACTCACCGTAAGAGACATCTCCTTCTGCGCATAAGCTTCCCCGCAAGAGAGAGTATGGGCTCCGGCCCACTCCAAGTACTCCTTGTTTCCCTATCACTACAATCGCAGGCATCCTATATCTCCGGATGTGCGTGATCACCCTTCTCTCGTGGGAGGGCTCCTCTACCTAATGTTCACGGTAGAGAAACAATGCTAGTCAGCACCGGAACATGTGGCGATGACGGGAGACTTGGTGCCTGAGGCGTGGGTCGATGCTCCTCTCTGCGTGTCCGTTGCTTCGTCTCGTCAGGTCTGCTCTCACTCGCCGTAGGAGAGATTGCCTTCTGCCTGTGTGTTACTCAGATACAAGCAGTGATTCCACCCCATTCTCAGTGCTCCTTGGTCCTTGATCGTTAAAGTCGCAGTCATCCTGTTTCTCCGGATATGCGTGATCACCCTTCTCTCGTGGGAGGGCTCCTTCACCTAATGCTCGCGGTGTAGGAACAGTGCTGGTCAGCACTGGATCTGATCTGGATCACAGAGGTCCTGAGACACAGAGCGCAGCCACGCAATCAGTGAGTACATTCAAGCACTCCTCTCCTCATTCGGCTTCTCTCCTCCTCCGTTCCTCTTACATCTCCCATTCCTCTCCTTGTCTACCTCTCCCCTCTTTCACTCACTCATTCTCCTTCACCTTCGTCTTGTCACCACCCACTCTTGCCTATTTTCTCTCTCCCCCGTTCTTCCCCTTCTCCCTCTGAACAGCTCCTCCCTCCGTCCTCCCTACTCTTTCCCATCTGGACATATTCCCTCCTTTACACCCTAGCACTAAACAGGATATGGTGTGCTCTTGATCTCGGTTGGAAACCGTTAGCTGTATACCTATTAGACAGAAACATGGAAATGATAAAACCGTAATACTCAACTAATTGACAGCGACATGCAGCCATAAAAAAGGTACATTCAACAAATTGTATTTTTATGTCACATGCGTTCCTAAAATATGCATACATGCGCGAACGATTATTAAAGCAAACAATTACATCACCTGTGTTGTGTCCATGTAGCCTAGAGATATACTAACGTTTAGGAATACTTAAGGCGTGGGCCAGCTTTCGTTGTCACGTAATGACCAATATACATGCAGTACCCTTCATTCTAAAGAGCTCTTAACTATTTTGCGTCACCAATACAGGGCCAATTTCAAAAATATATAAACATGGAAGTGATGTACATTGCCTAGCGGAATAATATAAAAGCAAGTCCACTCTACAATATAACATTGCCTCAAAATTTATAAAGTTGCGAATATGACACTATACAAGATGATCTAAAACAGATGAAACTCTCTTACAAAGAAGTGACACATATATACATGTACATGAACGCAATGACCGGTAGCCAGCCCACAGTATTCAAAAATGTTGAAGTTAACAGCGTTAAGCCCTTTTATTTCCCTTTGATCATAAACCAAATCACTCATATTTCCACTACACATGCACACACACACAACACAATACTTATCGAAATCTAAACTTCGTTATAGAATTTACCACAAAATTTTACTATGCGTACTCTTACAAACTATGCGCAAATACACTACTTTACAGAAAATTAATTATGATTTTATGGATTTGTCCGTCTAATAAACAATATTATGGTGCTATAAAATTAATTATATTGGTAAATTCTTGTTAAACAGTGTTTATGTGAAATTTATAATAAAGGAAAAATGAGTGACTTTGACACTTTTCTTGTAGTCATATTCAAGGTCCTTCAAGGCGTTGACGCGCATATACGAAATGAATATACTTGTTGCATCATATTTCGATGCAATGTACAAAATTTGTTCCATTAACTGTAAAGTGTTATATAATTATACGCCCCACAATCGTGTTAGAATTATGATGATTTCATTTTGAAAATATATAATTATGAATAGGATAGCGTTTCCGTTTCTACGCAATTTAATGAAGTTAAGCCAAGATTTACCCAGCAACATCATCAACTATACACAAAACAATGCAAAATAACATGACCATACTTACGCGACAAATATTGTCCATGTGTTCATCTCAAAATGCACCTTCCAATTCCGTTCTAACTCTCAAAAATTCAAATTTTTAATTTGTGTAGATATTCCACCTTTTTTTTGGGGGATTAACGGCCAAAAGTGAGTCTGAGAGATTAAACTAGACTATAGAACGTATATTTCTGAGGAGTTTTAAGATTTCAGAATGAGCGATACAAGGAGCAATTCCAGTGTTGCCAACGGACGGACAATTTATGTTCAAATAAGTTGCAGGTATGCGTATTTCATGTTTTATATTATGCTCGAGGATAAAAATCCTTACCATCGGTTAGACTTTCGTTTATTTATTACATTTATTATTGAGTTTAGGCTAGTCATACGCTTATTCATGTGAATCTATCTATACAAAAATTGTATTTACATCAAATTCTTGAACACCAGAAACCTCCCTGTGACTCAACGTCGCGCGATAATAGTTGTTTTGTCAGGAGAATTGAAGAGAAGACCTACTGATTCTGTTCCATCCCAACCCATTTACCTCGGCCAAACTGAGGCACAGTCGACTCCAAACCCTAACTTTGTGACAACAATCGCAGTTCCATCCAATCAGTTGTCTGATAATTTGAAATTTTTGATCGTGTCTGTGTATGAGTTGCACCACTCTGAACAACTAGGGGAGCAGAAGAACAATGGAA
>JAWNMU010000176.1:0-35493 GCA_035043665.1 Drosophila quasianomalipes
CAATTCGCGTACAAACAACAAGTGTATCAAACTCAGTCGAAGTTGCATTCTCTGATTTCACAATTCTTCCGCTAACAATTGGCCATAAGTCATTATACACCAGCACACTTTTCATATGCACCGCCCATACCGCGTAGTTTTCGCCATCCAACTTATCGATGGCATATAATCCTTGTCCACTCATGTTTATTATATTATTATTATAGCACACAGCAATTAAAAATAACAATCACTACTCTGCATGGCCCTGGGCCCATAACCTCTTGTCAATAACGTGGTAAAATGAAGAGTCAAACGCAGTTTCTAATTATGGATTATTTTTATTATGCGCGAGTGCGTCTTTACTTGTTGACGAATTAAGAGCAACCCAACTTAGTAGAATACAATGCATAAAAGAGAACACAATACATGTGTGACCAGAGCTTCGATATTAATCGATATAGCGATACTTAAGTATTAATCGTTTATGTGACATTCAAACATATTTCAACAATAATCAATTAAAAGATTATCCTTAACAGCAAGCACATCTTGTTGACAGCTTTTTACTAGCCCTCCTTTTGTAGTCTCCAAATAATCCACTTGCGCCACGACGCCCAAAGAAATGCTGCATGTGGATGACTCGTAGCCTGTCATCCAAAATGTTGCAGTCTAGCATCGTTAGGTTCGCCAATCAGAAAATTGGCCGGCGTCAACTCATCCACTGGTTAACACAGCAGTAATGATGATGCCTTGGGGTGTTTACTGCCGCCTCCCACAATCCGCCAAAGTTTAGTGACCGCGGGGGTCTGTATCTGCAGAAGCTACCGCTCACTGTCAGGTCGTTCGGCCAGCCGGGATTTCAGCTGGTCCAGTTTGAATTGATACGCCTGCTCCACATTGAGTTGTATTGAAGCTCTGTATTGATGCGCTGCAGCAGCTCATGGGCGCTTGCGTAGCATGTAGCTCATGTAGCTGCACGTGAGCACTGTACGGATGTGTTCCCCGTATTGTACACCCAACAGATTAACCGCAGGTTAATTGTTAACGGTAGCAATACGCTGGTCGCGCTCGCACTGGCCAACTGTGCAGCTTCAATTACAGAAAGGGCACTGGCACACTATAAGTGATCACAATTTGAATCATTGGTGTAGCCGCCATGGCACAATTTGCTTGTGGCAGCCGCCACGTTTCGGGTAGACGCATATACACAAAAAAATCGTTTAAATAATATGCTATGCCGGCTTTTTATAATATATTTACACAATTTCTATCCAATATTGGTTGGGACGCACTTTTCACCGTTTTTAGTATCGGTTTCTTTCAAGTAATATCAATAATACGAGCTTTAATATGACGATGCCGCCAAGTTCTTTTCTCAATAAGAATATTGTTGTACAGGTCGTCATTCGGAGAAAGGAAATGCATTGGCCGGAACCAACTGTGTGGGCGTCGCCACGCACAAATGCTCTGAGTCAGAGTTGCTAATTAGGCTGTGAATGGTTGGGCCAATGCATCATTATCGATCAGCTGTTTACATGTGTGCTTGCGTTGTTAGAGTCGCGTCCCAAAAAACGTTACCAGTGCGAATTCTTCTAATTTTTTTTTTGCTTGTTAATATAAATGTGCATATAGGTACATCACTACAACACAGGTTTGATCTAAGTCTGCTAGACGAAGATAAAAGCTGAAGAACGGTGATCATATAAATTACCATACGTCTTTCACATGAGATGAGCCTAACTCTCTGCTATTCAGGTCTTCCAAAATATGTAACGAGTTTCCTAACCTTTTCTTGACACAAACTTTGGTTCCAATAGGAGCTAGCTTTAATTAAAATTTGCGGATGCATTACTTAATACAAAGTTTCGTTTAACAACTATTTGTCGAACTTCAAATATACGTGGCCTCGCACGTAGATTATATGTTCTCTGATTTTTATCGTAAGCCTTATTCATATGCTTTTGGATATCCGAACGTAATTTAGCAAACTCGTCAGCTCGATTCAACTTGATTGCGCCTTCGCTTAGTAAATTCAAATTTTTAAGCAACAAGTAATCTTTCCCGTGAGTGAGCATATATTGTCCAAACACAACGAAATAGGGTGACTGTCCAATAAGTCATGGTGAAGGGCTAGGTTTCTCTGCACGAGGCAGCACGAGCTTTATGCTAGTGTAGGACTGCACTACTTAGGTACAATTCCCAATCTCTCTGATCGTGTCACATACGATCTTAAACGTCATCGTTCATGTACCGATTATACTCGTTCTGCAGACATTTCATTACAGGTGAAGTAAACACGGTACAATATGGCTCTCACCATGCTTTGAGAAAATGTAGTAATTCATGGCTTTTAAATGGAGTTCCAATATATCTACTTACAGTTATTCGGGAATGGCCACTCATTAAGAATTGAACCAATGTCCTCCTTTCAAGTACGAAATGATAATTTCGGAGTTCAAATAATTCCTTACAGGTTTCGGATATGTGAATTTGACACAAGTCGGTACTAATACAAGTATAAAATTCCAATCATTTCGACCAATTCTTCCGTACTTGGCCATAAGTCCAATACAAGCATTCATACGTACAGCCATTTGCGAATGCGCCATCTTTTGGTTGACAGCTTTTTACTAGCCCTCCTTTTGTAGTCTCCAAATGATCCACTTGCGCCACGACGCCCAAAGAAATGCTGCATGTGGATGACTCGCAGCCTGTCTCCAAAATGGTTTCAGTACGAGCATCGTTAGGTTCGATTGCAGAATTATTGCTGGATGTTCGCCAATCAGAAAATTGGCCGGCGTCAACTCATCCACTGGTTAATACAGCAGTAATGATGATGCCTTGCGAGTATTTACTATCCGCCTCCCACAATCCGCCAAAGTTTAGTGACCGCGGGGGTCTGTTACTGCAGAAGCTACCGCTCACTGTCAGGTCGTTCGGCCAGCCGGGATTTCAGCTGGTCCAGTTTGAATTGATACGCCTGCTCCACATTGAGTTGTATTGAAGCTCTGTATTGATGCGCTGCAGCAGCTCATGGGCGCTTGCGTAGCATGTAGCTCATGTAGCTGCACGTGAGCACTGTACTGATGTGTTCCCCGTATTGCACACCCAACAGATTAACAGCAGGTTAATTGTTAACGGTAGCAATACGCTGGTCGCGCTCGCACTGGCCAACTGTGCAGCTTCAATTACAGAAAGGGCACTGGCACACTGTAAGTGATCACAATTTGAATCATTGGTGTAGCCGCCATGGCACAATTTGCTTGTGGCAGCCGCCACGTTTCGGGAAGACGCATATACACAAAAAAATCGTTTAAATAATATGCTATGCCGGGTTTTTATAATATATTTACACAATTTCTATCCAATATTGGTTGGGACGCACTTTTCACCGTTTTTAGTATCGGTTTCTTTCAAGTAATATCAATAATACGAGCTTTAATATGACGATGCCGCCAAGTTCTTTCTAAGAATATTGTTGTACAGGTCATCATTGGAGAAAGGAAATGCATTGGCCGGAACCAACTGTGTGGGTGTCGCCACGCACAAATGCTCTGAGTCAGAGTTGCTAATTAGGTCACCGATTAGAGTTAAAATTAGGTCACAAAGGCTGTGAATGGTTCGGCCAATGCATCATTATCGATCAGCTGTTTACATGTGTGCTTACGTTGTTAGAGTCGCGTCCCAAAAAACGTTACCAGTGCGAATTCTTCTAATTTTTTTTTTGCTTGTTAATATAAATGTGCATATAGGTACACCACTACAACACAGGTTTGATCTAAGTCTGCTAGACGAAGATAAAAGCTGAAGAAAGGTGATCATATGAATTACCATACGTCTTTCACATGAGATGAGCCTAACTCTCTGCCATTCAGGTCTTCCAAAATATGTAACGAGTTTCCTAACCTTTTCTTGACACAAACTTTGGTTCCAATAGGAGCTAGCTTTAAATTAAAATTTGCGGTTGCATTACTTAATACAAAGTTTCGTTTAACAACTTATTTGTCCGATTTGTACTCCTCGCACTAATTATATGTTCTCTGCGATATCGCTGAAGCGTAATTTAGCAAACTCGTCAGCTCGATTCAACTTGATTGCGCCTTCGCTTAGTAAATTCAAATTTTTAAGCAACAAGTAATCTTTCCCGTGAGTGAGCATATATTGTCCAAACACAACGAAATAGGGTGACTGTCCAATAGTCTGGTGAAGGTGGTTTCTTAAGGAGCAATTTATACTACTTAGGTACAAATCCCAATCTCTCTGATCGTGTCGTACATACGATCTTAACGCAGCGTTGATCGACCGATTAACTCGTTCTGCAGCATTTGATTGAGGTGAGTAAACAGCGGTACAGATATGCTTTACACCATGCTTTGAGAGAAATGTAGTGAATTCATGGCTTTTAAATTGAGTTCCATTATCACTTACAATTATCTCGGGAACACCAAAACAATCGAAAATGTCCTCCTTCAAGTACGAAATTATAATTTTGGAGTTAAATTTCCTTACAGGTTTTAGGAATGTAAATTTGGAAAAGTGGTCTAATACAATAAAAATTCCAATATTTCCCTTTTTTGTACGTGGGTAAGGTCCAATAAAATCTACGTACAGTCTTTGGAATGGCCTCTCACTTATGACTTGATTGCCAATTCGTGTTTTCAGTGCTTGAGATGGATATTTCGGAGTTTTACATAATTCACAGTTTCGAATATACTTGCGAATGTTAACAACAATTCGCGTACAAACAACAAGCGTATCAAACTCAGTCGAAGTTGCATTCTCTGATTTCACAATTCTTCCGCTAACAATTGGCCATAAGTCATTATACACCAGCACACTTTTCATATGCACCGCCCATACCGCGTAGTTTTCGCCATCCAACTTATCGATGGCATATAATCCTTGTCCACTCATGTTTATTATATTATTATTATAGCACACAGCAATTAAAAATAACAAACACTACTCTGCATGGCCCTGGGCCCATAACCTTTTGTCAATAACGTGGCAAAATGAAGAGTCAAACGCAGTTTCTAATTATGGATTATTTTTATTATGCGCGAGTGCGTCTTTACTTGTTGACGAATTAAGAGCAACCCAACTTAGTAGAATACAATGCATAAAAGAGAACACAATACATGTGTGACCAGAGCTTCGATATTAATCGATATAGCGATACTTAAGTATTAATCGTTTATGTGACATTCAAACATATTTCAACAATAATCAATTAAAAGATTATCCTTAACAGCAAGCACATCTTGTTGACAGCTTTTTACTAGCCCTCCTTTTGTAGTCTCCAAATGATCCACTTGCGCCACGACGCCCAAACAAATGCTGCATGTGGATGACTCGCAGCCTGTCATCCAAAAGGTTGCAGTCTAGCATCGTTAGGTTCGGTTGCAGAATTGTTGCTGGATGTTCGCCAATCAGAAAATTGGCCGGCGTCAACTCATCCACTGGTTAACACAGCAGTAATGATGATGCCTTGGGGTGTTTACTGCCGCCTCCCACAATCCGCCAAAGTTTAGTGACCGCGGGGTCTGTACTGCAGAAGCTACCGCTCACTGTCAGGTCGTTCGGCCAGCCGGGATTTCAGCTGGTCCAGTTTGAATTGATACGCCTGCTCCACATTGAGTTGTATTGAAGCTCTGTATTGATGCGCTGCAGCAGCTCATGGGCGCTTGCGTAGCATGTAGCTCATGTAGCTGCACGTGAGCACTGTACTGATGTGTTCCCCGTATTGCACACCCAACAGATTAACAGCAGGTTAATTGTTAACGGTAGCAATACGCTGGTCGCGCTCGCACTGGCCAACTGTGCAGCTTCAATTACAAAAAGGTCAATAGGAGCTAGCTTTAAATTAAAATTAGCGTATGCATTACTTAATACAAAGTTTCGTTTAACAACTTTTTGTCGAACTTCAAATGTACGTGGCCTCGCACGTAGATTATATATTCTCCGATTTGTATCATAAGCATTATTCATATGTTTTTGGATATCCGAACGGAATCTAGCAAACTCATCAGCTCGATTTAACTTGATTGAGCCTTCGCTTAATATATTCAACTTTTTAAGCAACGAGTAATCTTTTCCATGAGTGAGCACATGTGGTCCAAACACAACGAAATAGGGTGACTGTCCAATAGACTGGTGAAGGTGGTTTCTTAAGGAGCAGTTTATACTGCTTATATACAAATCCCAATCTCTCTGATCGTGTCGTACATACGATCTTAACGCAGCGTTGATCGACCGATTAACTCGTTCTGCAGCATTTGATTGAGGTGAGTAAACAGCGGTACAGATATGCTTTACACCATGCTTTGAGAGAAATGTAGTGAATTCATGGCTTTTAAATTGAGTTCCATTATCACTTACAATTATCTCGGGAACACCAAAACAATCGAAAATGTCCTCCTTCAAGTACGAAATTATAATTTTGGAGTTAAATTTCCTTACAGGTTTCAGGAATGTAAATTTGGAAAAGTGGTCTAATGCAATAAAAATTCCAATATTTGCCTTTTTGTACGTGGGTAAGGTCCAATAAAATCTACGTTCAGTCTTTAGAATGGCCTTTCACTTATGACTTGATTACCAATTCGTGTTTTCAGTGCTTGAGATGGATATTTCGAAGTTTTACATAATTCACAGTTTCGAATATACTTGCGAATGTTAACAACAATTCGCGTACAAACAACAAGCGTATCAAACTCAGTCGAAGTTGCATTCTCTGATTTCACAATTCTTCCGCTAACAATTGGCCATAAGTCATTATACACCAGCACACTTTTCATATGCACCGCCCATACCGCGTAGTTTTCGTCATCCAACTGATCGATGGCATATAATCCTTGTCCACTAATGTTTATTATATTATTATTATAGCACACAGCAATTAAAAATAACAAACACTACTCTGCATGGCCCTGGGCCCATAACCTTTTGTCAATAACGTGGCAAAGTGAAGAGTCAAACGCAGTTTCTAATTATGGATTATTTTTATTGTGCGCGAGTGCGTCTTTACTTGTTGACGAATTAAGAGCAACCCAACTTAGTAGAATACAATGCATAAAAGAGAATCGGTATAGCGATACTTAAGTATTAATCGTTTCTGTGACATTCAAACATATTTCAACAATAATCAATTAAAAACGTATCCTTAACAGCAAGCACATCTTGTTAACAGCTTTTTACTAGCCCTCCTTTTGTAGTCTCCAAATGATCCACTTCCGCCACGACGCCCAAACAAATGCTGCATGTGGATGACTCGCAGCCTGTCATCCAAAAGGTTGCAGTCTAGCATCGTTAGGTTCGGTTGCAGAATTGTTGCTGGATGTTCGCCAATCAGAAAATTGGCCGGCGTCAACTCATCCACTGGTTAACACAGCAGTAATGATGATGCCTTGGGGTGTTTACTGCCGCCTCCCACAATCCGCCCAAGTTTAGTGACCGCGGGGGTCTGTTACTGCAGAAACTACCGCTCACTGTTAGGTCGTTCGGCCAGCCGGGATTTCAGCTGGTCCAGTTTGAATTGATACGCCTGCTCCACATTGAGTTGTATTGAAGCTCTGTATTGATGCCCTGCAGCAGCTCATGGGCGCTTGCGTAGCATGTAGCTCATGTAGCTGCACGTGAGCACTGTACTGATGTATTCCCCGTATTGCACACCCAACAGATTAACAGCAGGTTAATTGTTAACGGTAGCAATACGCTGGTCGCGCTCGCACTGGCCAACTGTGCAGCTTCAATTACAGAAAGGTCAATAGGAGCTAGCTTTAAATTAAAATTAGCGGATGCATTACTTAATACAAAGTTTCGTTTAACAACTTTTTGTCGAACTTCAAATGTACGTGGCCTCGCACGTAAATTATATATTCTCCGATTTGTATCATAAGCATTATTCATATGCATTAATATATTCAAATTTTTAAGCAACGAGTAATCCTTCCCATGAGTGAGCATATGTGGTCCAAACACAACGAAATAGGGTGACTGTCCAATAGTCTGGTGAAGGTGGTTTCTTAAGGAGCAGTTTATACTGCTTATGTACAAATCTCAATCTCTCTGATCGTGTCGTACATACGATCTTAACGCAGCGTTGATCGACCGATTAACTCGTTCTGCAGCATTTGATTGAGGTGAGTAAACAGCGGTACAGATATGCTTTACACCATGCTTTGAGAGAAATGTAGTGAATTCATGGCTTTTAAATTGAGTTCCATTATCACTTACAATTATCTCGGGAACACCAAAACAATCGAAAATGTCCTCCTTCAAGTACGAAATTATAATTTTGGAGTTAAATTTCCTTACAGGTTTTAGGAATGTAAATTTGGAAAAGTGGTCTAATACAATAAAAATTCCAATATTTGCCTTTCTTGTACGTGGGTAAGGTCCAATAAAATCTACGTTCAGTCTTTGGAATGGCCTTTCACTTATGACTTGATTACCAATTCGTGTTTTCCGTGCTTGAGATGGATATTTCGGAGTTTTACATAATTCACAGTTTCGAATATACTTGCGAATGTTAACAACAATTCGCGTACAAACAACAAGCGTATCAAACTCAGCCGAAGTTGCATTCTCTGATATCACAATTCTTCCGCTAACAATTGGCCATAAGTCATTATACACCAGCACACTTTTCATATGCACCGCCCATACCGCGTAGTTTTCGTCATCCAACTTATCGATGGCATATAATCCTTGTCCATTCATGTTTATTATATTATTATTATAGCACACAGCAATTTAAAATAACAAACACTACTCTGCATGGCCCTGGGCCCATAACCTTTTGTCAATAACGTGGCAAAATGAAGAGTCAAACGCAGTTTCTAATTATGGATTATCTTTATTATGCGCGAGTGCGTCTTTACTTGTTGACGAATTAAGAGCAACCCAACTTAGTAGAATACAATGCATAAAAGAGAACACAATACATGTGTGACCAGAGCTTCGATATTAATCGATATAGCGATACTTAAGTATTAATCGTTTATGTGACATTCAAACATATTTCAACAATAATCAATTAAAAACTTATCCTTAACAGCAAGGACATCTTGTTGACAGCTTTTTACTAGCCCTCCTTTTGTAGTCTCCAAATGATCCACTTACGCCACGACGCCCAAAGAAGTGCTGCATGTGGATGACTCGCAGCCTGTCATCCAAAAGGTTGCAGTCTAGCATCGTTAGGTTCGGTTGCAGAATTGTTGCTGGATGTTCATCCACTGGTTAACACAGCAGTAATGATGATGCCTTCGGGTGTTTACTGCCGCCTCCCACAATCCGCCAAAGTTTAGTGGCCGCGGGGGTCTGTTACTGCAGATGCTACCGCTCACTGTCAGGTCATTCGGCCAGCCGAGATTTCAGCTGGTACAGTTTGAATTGATATGCCTGCTCCACATTGAGTTGTATTGAAGCTCTGTATTGATGTGCTGCAGCAGCTCATGGGCGCTTGCGTAGCATGTAGCTCAGCAATTGTTGCTTCCAGCTGCTTTCATTCCTGCTCCCCGTCCGCCTTCTGCTCTAGCTTTATCAGATCTGCATCATCATCATCATGTCAATCGGGGCGATAACCAAATCAACCAATGTGGACTACCAAATATCTCGGAAGGCAGGTGTCTTGTCGGGGATAACGCCATCACGTTCCACACTGTCCATGAAATCACTGACTAGCTTTTCAATGGCCTGGTCACCATTGGCCGAAATCGTATCGACGTGAGCACTCTCCTCTGGGTCTTCACCAGACGCGACATGCTCTTCAGCTTAATATCCTTGGCCACCGTCACGCCATCCTTGGTGATTTCTGGTTCGGTTGAGGATGCCACTTCACCATCTCGCGTTCCGGTTACAGCATCAGCATCTTGCTTGTCGGTCTCTATGATATGCGCCTCAGACATCAAATGATTGTTATCATCAAATGTCAACTGATCAACTGTCAACTCCATGCGACGGAGTCTCAATGATATGGACCGTGATTCATATATTTCAAACTGCCTTTTTAATCTAGACCAATGTCACAACCAGCCATTGAAATCTTTGGCATAACTTACTAAACATTTTATTATAGTCAAGTCGCTCCAGTTTCTCATGCTCAAGGATGAACAATTTTTCAATTTTATTCAGTAAGTCTAAATTAGCCTTAAGCAGCACAGCATCAAACGAAATAATCTCAGATTCTGAACATGAAATATCAAAACACTTTAGCGAATCATATCATAAATATCTTTAAAACGTTTATAAAATGGTTTTTGCGAAAGCACGCTATCTGCAGACGCGACTGTGCTTGAAATACACTAATTTAGCGGTTTCTATGTGCTCAACCGCCCACGCACAGCTGCTTATATACACAAAAAAATTTCACGAAAGTTCACACTAATCGACGATTAACGGATTTCTACTGCACTTGTCATTTTATCTGTTTTATACACCTATGGGTGTTTAAATTAGAGTTAATTCCAAATTAGTATATTCGCATCATTACATCGATTGATATAGCCTTTGGCTAACAATTCCTCAACCTGTTTGTTGACTTTGGCTCGCATCTTAGGATTGGAGAGTAGTGCTGTTTAATGGGCTGATCGACTCTCATGACAATGTGATGTTCAGTTAGATGCGAAGTACCATTTTCGTCCTCAAATGCCATCAATCGTGTTCGAATTGCCTATGAGTAGCCTCTATGTTGTTGTAGTGTGGTGGCTCCTGACGTATTTTTGGTTGTTCCCTGTAGCTCGGCAGATCTATGCGCCATCGTGGTGGCTCCAACCGTCTCTGTGGTGGCCCCAGATGTACTGATCTCTTTTCTCTTTGAGTTCTTCAAACGCTTCGGCGAAACGCTTATAAGTCTGTGATGATATTATTGTAAATTTTGTGAAGCTCTTTTTCTTAGAAATAATGCAGAAACATGAGTGTCCACATCTCCACCATTTACACCTTAAATAACTCGTGACCAGCCTGACGCCTTCGAGTAACTTAGTGCTTTAAATTCTCGATGTATTCCCTAGTTAGGAAATACTCCTAAAAACTCTGGACGAATGTTACCCATCTCGTACAGTGCTGACTTTTAGCTATGCACCATTTAAATGTCATGCCTTTTAGAAATTCGTGCATATCCCTCAGAATAAAGATGAGGTCCAGTCCATATCTATCGGATGGCCACTCGACTTTTCCTAAGAATTCAAAAGGTTTTGTAAACCCGTCGAAGCGAAAGTTCTACTCCCGGCTGGCTTCGGTAATTTTCGATATTCTTACAACAAAGCTGGCCTCTTTTTTTGTGTGTGGACACTCAGCTTGCTGCTTGTGGAGTTGACGTTGTTCCCCAAATATTGTGGGTGGCATCTTGAGCGTGAGCTGCTGCATTGCTGGGATACTCAGGTGTCCATATGCATCTCCTGCATCCGCAATTTGGTCAGCTTCCTTGGTAGGTGATTGTCTGCCATGAGCCGCATCCAATTCTGCCAGTCGTGTGCAGAATGGCCTTAGGGTTTCATATTTACTCACTAATTTTCTGAATTATCGACTCTTCGCATCCAGCGTTCCAGTCAGCCAATAATGTTAATTGTTCATTTCGACTCTAGGGATGTCTTGTGCCCACCAGTGTCCGCAAGTATCGGCCCCAGGCACTCCGCCCGCCACACCATGATATCAGTCTGTCCGCCGGAGAATTCGCGCAAGAACGCTCGTTGTTCACTAGAACTAGTGGTCTCCTCTAATAAATTCTTATAAATTCTCACAGAAAGCGGAGTCTTGTACTGCAGCGTACCTTTTACAATATTATTGGCTTCCTTTTTGGAAGATGCCGTGATCTTTGGTAATTTTCCACTGCCATTTGCTGGTACCAACTATTGTCCATTAGTGTGAGTATGGACATCCACATTATGCGTCCAATATGCTTTACACACTAATGGGACATATCCTGATGGGCAGCTAAAAATGGGATACCGCCTGCGCTAGAATTCTCCACAACTGCATCAGGGCCGGGTTTCGGCCTGATATACAGTTACTGTTTACACCCCTGTACACCCGAGCATGACTTTCTGCATATATTTATGCTGCAATATATATATTGTAACGAACACGTTGAAGTGTGCAGCAAACTGGAGGCGTACTCTGTATCGTATCAGTATCGACTGTGCTCAGGGAAAATGGGGTGGGTGCTTTTGCTACTTAGTAAGCTGCCGTGTCACATAACTAAAAAATAGTAGACAGGGTGCTAAAGGAACGGAATAAAACAACCAGACAGAATAGCTAACAGAATCCACTAATGATATATTTAGATCGAAGAACAGAGATGTTGATGTTCTTCTTCTTTTACCCGCCCAACCTGTAAACATATTCGGTGCCTTTACCTTATTAAAGATGTAAAACCATATTTATATCAGGAGCCCATTAAACTATTTTAATCCATAATTAAATCTTTATAAACCCCATATTGATGGTTTTAGTTCCATTCTTTTTAACATTAATTTTGGAGTTCTACTTAATTACTAGTTTTCAAGTTTCATGTTTGGGAGTGTTACTTAATTTCATTCAATTTCATTTTACTCAATTTGGATTTAATATTATTCAATAATAAACTTATGCTACAAAGGCCTTTGGATATATATATATATATATATATATATATATATATGTATGTAATTTGAGTTAACTAAATCAGGCATGTATTTACATATGTCTTTGTATGCCACATCTGTTATATGGTCATTATTAGTTGGTTATTTTCTTTATAACTTACAATCTCTGGGTGCGGTTACGCCGGACTTACAGCACCAAAACAGATGTTAGTAGTCCATCGTAGTCGACAAGCGTGAAGACTGATGACCTTGCTGTTTGAACTTCAAAACGGATTAGACAATATAACAGCTGATATTATATATACATACCATACCAAGTTTAGTTAATGCATTATAAAATTAAATATTAATTCCTTACAAATGCATTCTATGTTAATTTAAGGTAACGTTAATTAAATTGTTGTGTAGAGTTATGTAGCCCTGGAGAGTTCAGTCCTAAATAATCGAAGTTTTCAAGTGCGGTCACTATTTCTACAGCATGATTCGGTCAACCGCCGCTCACATATGATCCGATACTTGCAGAAGTTAGTGCACTTTATGCCAATCAGATCTGAGCGGGAGCACTGTACTAATGTGTTCCCCGTATTGCACACCTAACAGATTAACAGCAAGTTAATTGTTAACTGTAGCAATACGCTGGTCGAGCTCGAACTGTTAATATTAATGTGCATATAGGGACACCACTACAGTATATATATATATATATATATATATACATATATACATATATACACGCCGTTGATCATTTTAATTCACCACATTATCTGCCTGTGCATAGAGTGGTTAAAGTGGTAAAGATGCACTCGCGCATAAGTAAGATACTTCATAATTACAACAAGTTATGGCCCAGGGCAATGAAGAGTAGTTTTTGTTATTTTTATTTGCTCTATGCGATAATTAATTTCTGTGTGTTATAATAATAATATAATAAACATGAACGGACAAGGATTATATGTCATCGATAAGTTGGATGGCGAAAACTATGCAGTGTGGTTGGTGACTTATGGCCAATTGTTAGCGGAAGAATTGAGAAATCGGAGAGTGTAACTTTAGTTGTGCACAACTACATAAATGGGTTATCCAATATAGTGGATAAGCTAAAGGAAATTGGTATGGAAATTTCTGAAGACATTTTGACAATTTTGTGGTGTTGGAATTGGGGTAAAGTTTTGAAAATGTTGTCGTCCTTAAAATCAAAATTATTGAAGAAGGCGAGATACAACAAATAAGCAGTGGAGAAGCCGACAACAGTATACAGCAATTGTTTGAATCACGTACAAAAACAGAGCAAGCAGAAATGAAATGATAAAGGAAAATAAAAAGTAACGACGCAAACCCATAGCTCGCTATACTCACGAGTGTACAGAGTAACAGTAAAGTTGCAAAATCTATGTGGTGTCTAAGGTAAGCAGATGGTTTCATACGCAGCGTCGTAAATAAGATAATATTTAAGATATGGTATCTGTAAGTGCATAGATAGCTATTGAATTTTTAAGAGAGAAATTCAAATTCAAATTCAGATCACATCCAATAAAAAGAAGGCAGATTAATATCGGTTCTTGGGCTACAACGATGTTGGTTATGTTGCTTATATTTCCGCTAATATTGGCATAATCGATAAACATAACTCCGTTCCGATCAAAAACTGGCCTTTTTTTAAATTGGATTATCAGTAGCTGATTGGACGATTCTAGCCTACTTGGACTTAAGACCCTACTGGACCGACATAGATACATTTTCGAGAGGAAGGATTGGCCAAATGTGTTTAAAATTATTGTCATACCACATCTCCACCATTTACACCTTAAATAGATCGTGACCAGCCTGACGCCTTCGAGTAACTTAGTCTTTTAAATTCTCGATGTATTCCCTAGTTGGGAAATACTCCTATAAACTCTGGACGAATGTTACCCATCTCGTACAGTGCTGACTTTTAGCTATGCACCATTTAAATGCCATGCCTTTTAGAAATTCGTGCATATCCCTCAGAATAAAGATGAGGTCAAGTCCATATCTATCGGATGGCCACTCGACTTTTCCTAAGAATACTAAAGGTTTTGTAAACCCGTCGAAGCAAAAGGTCTACTCCCAGCTTCGGTAATTTTCGATATTCTTACAACAAAGCTGGCCCCTTTTTTTGTGTATGGACACTCAGCTTGCTGCTTGTGGAGTTGACATTGTTCCCCAAATATTGTGGGTGGCATCTGCCCCAGGCACTCCGCCCGCCAGACCATTATATCATTCTGTCCGCCCGAGAATTCGCGGTAGAACGCTTGTTGTTCACTAGAACTAGTGCTCTCCTCTAATAAACTCTTATAAATTCTCGCAGAATGCGGAGTCTTGTACTGCAGCGCACCTTTTACAATATTATTGGCTTCCTCTTGGAAGGTGCCGTGATCTTTAGTAATTTTCCACTGCCATTTGCTGGTACCAACTATTGTCCATTAGTGTGAGTATGGACAACCACATTATGCATCCAATATGCTTTACACACTAATGGTACATATCCTGATGGGCAGCTAAAAATGGGATACCGCCTGCGCTAGAATTCTCCACAACTACATCAGGGCCGGGTTTCGGCCTGATATACAGTTACTGTTTACACACCCCTGTACACCCGAGCATGACTTTCTGCATATATATATGCTGCAATATATATATTGTAATGAACACGTTGAAGTGTACAGCAAACTGGAGGCGTACTCTGCCTACAGGGTCGACTGTGCTCAGGGAAAATGGGGTGGGTGCTTTTGCTACTTAGTAAGCTGCCGTGTTACATAACTAAAAAATAGTAGACAGAGTGCTAAAGGAACGGAATAAAACAACCAGACAGAATAGCTAACAGAATCCACTAATGATATATTTAGATCGAAGAACAGAGATGTTGATGTTCTTCTTCTTTTACCCGCCCAACCTGTAAACACTAATATTCGGTGCCTTTACCTTATTAAAGATGTAAAACCATATTTATCTCAGGAGCCCATTAAACTATCTTAATCCATAATTAAATCTTTATATACTCCATATTGATGGTTTTAGTTCCATTCTTTTTAACATTAATTTTTGGAGTTTTACTTAATTACTAGTTTTCAAGTTTCATGTTTGGGAGAGTTACTTAATTACAAGTTTTCATTCAATTTCAGTTTATTCAATTTGGATCTAATAATATTCAATAATAACCTTATGCTACAAAGGCCCTTGGATATATATATATATATATATATATATATATGTGTATGTAATTTGAGTTAACTAAACCATGCAGGTATTTACATATGTCTTTGTACGACACATCTCTTATATGGTCATTATTAGTTGGTTATTTTCTTTATAACTTACAATCTCTGAGTGCAGTTACGCCGGACTTACAGCACCAAAACAGATGTTAGTAGTCCATCGTAGACGACAGGCGTGAAGACTGATGACCTTGCTGTTTGAACTTCAAAACGGATTAGACAATATAACAGCTGATATTACATATACATACCATACCAAGTTTAGTTAATGCATTATAAAATTAAATATTAATTCCTTACAAATGCATTCTAGGTTAATTTAAAGTAACGTTAATTAAATTGTTTTGTAGAGTTATGTAGCCCTGTAGAGTTCAGTCCTAAATAATCGAAGTTTTCAAGTGCGGTCACTATTTCTTCAGGATGATTCGGTCAACCGCCGCTCACATATGATCCGATACTTACACTGCGTCCGAGACCTCGGCGCTAACCCGCCTTTAAAGGGACGGTACCGCTGCGCGTGAGCACTGTACTGATGTGTTCCCAGTATTGCACACCCAACACATTAAAAGCAAGTTAATTGTTAACGGTAGGAATACGCTGGTCGAGCTCCGACTGTCCAACTGTGCAGCTTCAATTACAGAAAGGGCACTGGCACACTGTAAGTGATCACAATTTGAATCATTGGTATAGCCGCCATGGCACAATTTGCTTATGGCAGCCGCCACGTTTCGGGAAGACACCTATACAACAAAAAATCTTTTAAATAAAATGCTATGTCGGGTTTTTATAATATATTTACACAATTTCTATCCAATATTGGTTGGGATGCACTTTTCGCCGTTTTTAGTATCGGTTTCTTTCAATTAATATCAATAATTCGATTAATTAATACGACGATGCCGCCAAGTTCTTTTTTCAATAAGAATATTGTTGCACACATCGTCAATTGCAGAAAGGAAATGCATTGGCCGGAACCAACTGTGTGGGCGTCGCCACGCACAAATGCTCTGAGTCAGAGTTGCTAATTAGGTCACCGATTAGAGTTGCTAATTAGGTCACAAAGGGCTGTGAATGGTTCGGCCAACGCATCATTATCGATCAGCTGTTTACATGTGTGCTTACAGCCTGATCGTTGTTACAGGCGCGTCCCAAAAAACGTTACCAGTGCGAATTGTTCTCATTTTTTTTTTTTTGTTAATATTAATGTGCATATAGGGACACCACTACAATATATATATATATATATATATATATATATATATACACACACGTTGACATTTTTAATTCACCACATTATCTGCCTGTGCATGGAGTGGTTAAAGTGGTAAAGATGCACTCGCGCATAAGTAAGATACTTCATAATTACAACAAGTTATGGCCCAGGGCAATGAAGAGTAGTTTTTGTTATTTTTATTTGCTCTATGCGATAATTAATTTCTGTGTGCTATAATAATAATATAATAAACATGAACGGACAAGGATTATATGTCATCGATATGTTTGATGGCGAAAACTATGCGGTGTGGTTGGTGACTTATAGCCAATTGTTGGCGGAAGAATTGAGAAATCGGAGAGTGTAACTTCAGTTGTGCACAACTACTTAAATGAGTTTTCCAATATAGTGGATAAGCTAATGGAAATTGATATGGAAATTTCTGAAGACATTTTGACAATTTGGTGCTGTTGGAACTTTGGTAAAGTTTTGAAAATGTTGTCGTCCTTAAAATCAAAATTATTGAAGACGGCTAGATACAACAAATAAGCAGTGAAGAAACCGACAACAGTATACAGCAATTGTTTGAATCACGTACAAAAACAAAGCAAGCAAAAATGAAATGACAAAGGAAAATAAAAAGTAACGACGCAAACCCATAGCTCGCTATACTCACGAGTGTACAGAGTAACAGTAAAGTTGCAAAATCTATGTGGTGTCTGAGGGAAGCAGATGGTTTCATACGCAGCGTCGTAAATAAGATAATATTGAAGATATGGTATCTGTAAGTGCATAGATAGCTATTGAATTTTTAAGTGAGAAATTAAACATCTAGCTCTTCTATTTAATGAAGTGGAGCCCACCCACAAGCATCCAGTAGATGTTCTTATAGAAAACGGGGAATCAGATCACATCCCATGAAATGAAGGCAGATTAATATCGGCTCTTGGGCTACAACGATGTTGGTTATGTTGCTTATATTTCCGCTAATATTGTCATAATCGATAAACATAACTCTGTTCCGATCAAAAACTGGCCTTGTTTTTTAAATTGGACGATAGTAGCCTACTTGGACTTAAGACCCTACTGGACCGACATGGATACATTTTCGAAAGGATTGGCCAAATGTGTTTTGCCCGCCAGACCATGATATCAGTCTGTCCGCCGGAGAATTCGCGGAAGAACGCTTGTTGTTCACTAGAACTAGTGCTCTCCTCTAATAAATTCTTATAAATTCTCACAGAAAGCGGAGTCTTGTACTGCAGCGTACCTTTTACAATATTATTGGCTTCCTTTTGGAAGATGCCGTGATCTTTGGTAATTTTCCGCTGCCATTTGCTGGTACCAACTATTGTCCATTAGTGTGAGTATGGACAACCACATTATGCGTCCAATATGCTTTCCACACTAATGGTACATGTCCTGATGGGCAGCTAAAAATGGGATACCGCCTGCGGCCGGGTTTCGGCCTGATATACAGTTATTATTTACACCCCTGTACACCCGAGCATGACTTTCTGCATATATTTATGCTGCAATATATATATTGTAACGAACACGTTGAAGTGTACAGCAAACTGGAGGCGTACTCTGTATCGTATCAGTATCGACTGTGCTCAGGGAAAATGGGGTGGGTGCTTTTGCTACTTAGTAAGCTGCCGTGTCACATAACTAAAAGAAAATAGTAGACAGGGTGCTAAAGGAACGGAATAAAACAACCAGACAGAGAATAGCTAACAGAATCCACTACTGATATATTTAGATCGAAGAACAGAGATGTTGATGTTCTTCTTCTTTTACTCCGCCCAACCTGTAAACATATTCGGTGCCTTTGCCTTGTTAAAGATGTAAAACCATATTTATATCAGGAGCCCATTAAACTATTTTAATCCATAATTAAATCTTTATAAACCCCATATTGATGGTTTTAGTTCCATTCTTTTTAACATTAATTTTGGAGTTCTACTTAATTACTAGTTTTCAAGTTTCATGTTTGGGAGTGTTACTTAATTTCATTCAATTTCATTTTATTCAATTTGGATCTAATAATATTCAATAATAAACTTATGCTACAAAGGCCCTTGGCTATATATATATAAATATATATATATGTGTGTAATTCGAGTTACCTAAATCAGGCAGGTATTTACATATGTCTTTGTACGACACATCTGTTATATGGTCATTATTAGTTGGTTATTTTCTTTATAACTTGCAGCACCAAAACCGCTGTGTTAGTAGTCCATCGTAGTCGACAGGCCTGAAGGAGGATGACGTTGCTGTTTGAACTTCAAAACGGATTAGACAATATAACAGCTGATATTACATATACATACCATACCAAGTTTAGTTAATGCATTATAAAATTAAATATTAATTCCTCACAAAATTCATTCTATGTTAATTTAAATTAAAGTTTAAGTAAATTGTTGTGTAGAGTTATGTAACCCTGTAGAGTTCAGTCCTAAATAATCGAAGTTTTCAAGTGCGGTCACTATTTCTTCAGGAAGATTCGGTCAACCGCCGCTCACATATGATCCGATACTTGCAGAAGTTAGTGCACTTTATGCCAATCAGATCTGAGCGGAAGCACTGTACTGATGTGTTCCCCGTATTGCACACCCAACGGATTAAAAGAAAGTTAATTGTTTACGGTAGCAATCGCTGGTCGCGCTCGAACTGGCCAACTGTGCAGCTTCAATTACAGAAAGGGCACTGGCACACTGTAAGTGATCACAATTTGAATCATTGGTGTAGCCGCCATAGCACAATTTGCTTGTGGCAGCCGCCACGTTTCAGGAAGACACCTATACAACAAAAAATCTTTTAAATAATATGCTATGCCGGGTTTTTATAATATATTTACACAATTTCTATCAATATTGGTTGGGACGCACTTTTCACCGTTTTTAGTATCGGTTTCTTTCAATTATTATCAATAATACGATTAATTAATATGAAGATGCCGCCAAGTTCTTTTTCAATAAGAGAATATTGTTGCACACGTTGTCAATTGCAGAAAGGAAATGCATTGGCCGGAACCAACTGTGTGGGCGTCGCCACGCACAAATGCTCTGAGTCAGAGTTGCTAATTAGGTCACCGATTAGAGTTAAAATTAGGTCACAAAGGGCTGTGAATGGTTCGGCCAACGCATCATTATCGATCAGCTGTTTACATTACCAAAAAACGTTACCAGTGCGAATTGTTCTCATTTTTTTTTTTTGTTTGTTAATATTAATGTGCATATAGGGACACCACTACAATATATATATATATATATATATATATATATATATACACACGCCGTTAATAATTTTAATTCACCACATTATCTGCTTGTGCATAGAGTGGTTAAAGTTGTAAAGATGCACTCGCGCATAAGTAAGATACTTCATAATTACAACAAGTAATGGCCCAGGGCAATGAAGAGTAGTTTTTGTTATTTTTATTTGCTCTATGCGATAATTAATTTCTGTGTGTTATAATAATAATATCATAAATATGAATGGACAAGGATTATATGTCATCGATAAGTTGGATGGCGAAAACTATGCGGTGTGGTTGGTGACTTATGGCCAATTGTTGGCGGAAGAATTGAGAAATCGGAGAGTGTAACTTCAGTTGTGCACAACTACATAAATGAGCTTTCCAATATAGTGGATAAGCTAAAGGAAATTGATATGGAAATTTCTGAAGACATTTTGACAATTTGGTGCTGTTGGAACTTTGGTAAAGTTTTGAAAATGTTGTCGTCCTTAAAATCAAAATTATTGAAGAAGGCGAGATACAACAAATAAGCAGTGAAGAAGCCGACAACAGTATACAGCAATTGTTTGAATCACGTACAAAAACAGAGCAAGCAGAAATGAAATGACAAGGGAAAATAAAAAGCAACGACGCAAACCCATAGCTCGCTATACTCACAGTGTACAGAGTAACAGTAAAGTTGCAAAATCTATGTGGTGTCTGAGGTAAGCAATGGTTTCATACGCAGCGTCGTAAATAAGATAATATTTAAGATATGGTATCTGTAAGTTCATAGATAGCTATTGAATTTTTAAGTGAGAAATTCAACATCTAGCTCTTCTATTTAATGAAGTGGAGCCACCACAAGCATCCAGTAGATGATCTTATAGAAAGCGGGGAATCAGATCACATCCCATGAAAAGAAGGCAGATTAATATCGGTTCTTGGGCTTCAATGATGTTGGTTATATTGCTTATATTTCCGCTAATATTGGCATAATCGATAAACATAACTCTGTTCGGATCAAAACTGGCCTTTTTTTAAATTGGATTAGCAGTAGCTGGTTGGACGATAGTAGCCTACTTGGACTTAAGACCCTACTGGACCGACATAGATACATTTTCGAAAAGAAGGATTGGCAAATGTGTTTAAAATTATTGACATACCACATCTCCACCATTTACACCTTAAATAGCCCGTGACCAGCCTGACGCCTTCGAGTAACTTAGTCCTTTAAATTCTTGATGTATTCCCTAGTTAGGAAATACTCCTAAAAACTCTGGACGAATGTTACCCATCTCGTACAGTGCCGACTTTTAGCTATGCACCATTTTAATGCCATGCCTTTTAGAAATTCGTGCATATCCCTCAGAATAAAGATGAGGTCCAGTCCATATCTATCGGATGGCCACTCGACTTTTCCTAAGAATTCAAAAGGTTTTGTAAACCCGTCGAAGCGAAAGTTCTACTCCCGGCTGGCTTCGGTAATTTTCGATATTCTTACAACAAAGCTGGCCCCTTTTTTTGTGTATGGACACTCAGCTTGCTGCTTGTGGGGTTGACGTTGTTTCCCAAATATTGTGGGTGGCATCTTGAGCGTGAGCTGCTGCATTGCTGGGATGCTCAGGTGTCCATATGCATCTCCTGCATCCGCAATTTGGTCAGCTTCCCTAGCAGGTGATTGTCTGCCATGAGCCGCATCCAATTCTGCCAGTCGTGTGCTGAATGGCCTTAGGGTTTCATATTTACTCACTAATTTTCTGAATTATCGACTCTTCGCATCCAGCGTTCCAGTCAGCAAATAATGTTAATTGTTCATTTCGACTCTAGGGATGTCTTGTGCCCACCAGTGTCCGCAAGTATCTGCCCCAGGCACTCCGCCCGCCGGACCATGATATCAGTCTGTCCGCCGGAGAATTCGCGCAAGAACGCTCGTTGTTCACTAGAACTAGTGGTCTCCTCTAATAAATTCTTATAAATTCTCACAGAAAGCGGAGTCTTGTACTGCAGCGTACCTTTTACAATATTATTGGCTTCCTTTTGGAAGGTGCCTTGACCTTTGGTAATTTTCCACTGCCATTTGCTGGTACTAACTATTGTCTATTAGTGTGAGTATGGACAACCACATTATGCGTCCAATATGCTTTACACACTAATGGGACATGTCCTGATGGGCAGCTAAAAATGAGATACCGCCTGCGCTAGAATTCTCCACAACTGCATCAGGGCCTGGTTTCGGCCTGATATACAGTTACTGTTTACACCCCTGTACACCCGAGCATGACTTTCTGCATATATTTATGCTGCAATATATATATTGTAACGAACACGTTGAAGTGTACAGCAAACTGGAGGCGTACTCTGCCGTATCAGGATCGACTGTGCTCAGGGAAAATGGGGTGGGTGCTTTTGCTACTTAGTAAGCTGCCGTGTCACATAACTAAAAAGTAGTAGACAGGGTGCTAAAGGAACGGAATAAAACAACCAGACAGAATAGCTAACAGAATCCACTAATGATATATTTAGATCGAAGAACAGAGATGTTGATGTTCTTCTTCTTTTACCTGCCCAACCTGTAAACACTAATATTCGGTGCCTTCACCTTATTAAAGATGTAAAACCATATTTTTCTCAGGATCCCATTAAACTATTTTAATCCATAATTAAATCTTTATATACTCCATATTGATGGTTTTACTTCCATTCTTTTTAACATTAATTTTTGGAGTTTTACTTAATTACTAGTTTTCAAGTTTCATGTTTGGGAGTGTTACTTAATTACCAGTTTTCAATCAATTTCATTTTATTCAATTTGGATCTAATATTATTCAATAATAAACGTACGCTACAAAGGCCCTTCTCTCTCTCTATAAATATATATATATATATATATATATATATATTTATATATATATATATATATATATATGAGTTAACTAAATCAGGCAGGTATTTACATATGTCTTTGTACGACACATCTGTTATATGGTCATTATTAGTTGGTTATTTTCTTTATAACTTACAATCGCTGAGTGTGGTTACGCCGTACTTACAGCACCAAAACAGCTGTGTTAGTAGTCCATCGTAGTAGTTTAAGTAAATTGTTGTGTAGAGTTATGTAACCCTGTAGAGTTCAGTCCTAAATAATCGAAGTTTTCAAGTGCGGTTACTATTTCTTCAGGAAGATTCGGTCAACCGCCGCTCACATATGATCCGATACTTGCAGAAGTTAGTGCACTTTATGCCAATCAGATCTGAGCGGAAACACTGTACTGATGTGTTCCCCGTATTGCACACCCAACAGATTAAAAGCAAGTTAATTGTTAACGGTAGCAATACGCGTCAGTCGAACTGGCCAACTGTGCAGCTTCAATTACAGAAAGGGCACTGGCACACTGTAAGTGATCACAATTTGAATCATTGGTGTAGCCGCCATGGCACAATTTGCATGTGGCAGCCGCCACGTTTCGGGTAGACGCATATACACAAAAAAATCGTTTAAATAATATGCTATGCCGTGTTTTTATAATATATTTACACAATTTCTATCAATATTGGTTGGGACGCACCTTTCACCGTTTTTAGTATCGGTTTATTTCAAGTAATATCAATAAGACGAGCTTTAATATGACGATGCCGCCAAGTTCTTTTTTCAATAAGAATATTGTTGTACAGGTCGACATTTGGAGAAAGGAAATGCATTGGCCGGAACCAACTGTGTGGGCGTCGCCACGCACAAATGCGCTGATTCAGAGTTGCTAATTAGGTCACCGATTAGAGTTGCTAATTGTGTCACAAAGTGCTGTGAATGGTTCGGCCAATGCTTCATTATCGATCAGCTGTTTACATGAGTGCTTACAGCCTGATCGTTGTTACAGGCGCGTCCCAAAAAACGTTACCAGTGCGAATTGTTCTCATTTTTTTTTTTTTTGGTAATATTCATGTACATATAGGGACACCACTACAATATATATATATATATATATACGCCATTTGATAATTTTAATTCATCACATTATTTGCTTGTGCATAGAGTGGTTAAAGTGGTAAAGATGCACTCGCGCATAAGTAAGATACTTCATAATTACAACAAGTTATGGCCCAGGGCAATGAAGAGTAGTTTTTGTTATTTTTATTTGCTGTATGCGATAATTAATTTCTGTGTGTTATAATAATAATATAATAAACGTGAACGGACAAGGATTATATGTCATCGATAAGTTGGATGGCGAAAACTATGCAGTGTGGTTGGTGACTTCTGGTCAGTTGTTGGCGGAAGAATTGAGAAATCGGAGAGTGTAACTTCAGTTGTGCACAACTACATAAAAGAGTTTTCCAATATAGTGGACAAGCTAAAGGAAATTGATATGGAAATTTCTGAAGAAATTTTGACAATTTGGTGCTGTTGGAACTTTGGTAAAGTTTTGAAAATGTTGTCTTCCTTAAAATCAAAATTATTGAAGAAGGCGAGATACAACAAATAAGCAGTGAAGAAGCCGACAACAGTATACAGCAATTGTTTGAATCACGTACAAAAACAGAGCAAGCAGAAATGAAATGACAAAGGAAAATAAAAAGTAACGACGCAAACCCATAGCTCGCTATACTCACGAGTGTACAGAGTAACAGTAAAGTTGCAAAATCTATGTGGTGTCTGAGGTAAGCAGATGGTTTCATACGCAGCGTCGTAAATAAGATAATATTTAAAATATGGTATCTGAAAGTGCATAGATAGCTATTGAATTTTTAAGTGAGAAATTCAACATCTAGCTCTTCTATTTAATGAAGTGGAGCCCACCCACAAGCATCCAGTAGATGTTCTTATAGAAAGCGGGGAATCAGATCACATCCCGTGAAATGAAGGCAGATTAATATCGGTTCTTGGGCTACAACGATGTTGGTTATTTTGCTTATATTTCCGCTAATATTGGCATAATCGATAAACATAACTCTGTTCCGATCAAAAACTGGCCTTGTTTTTTAAATTGGACGATAGTAGCCTACTTGGACTTAAGACCCTACTGGACCGACATAGATACATTTTCGAAAGGAAGGATTGACCAAATGTGTTTTGCACGCCAGACCATGATATCAGTCTGTCACGCCGGAGAATTCGCGGAAGAACGCTTGTTGTTCACTAGAACTAGTGCTCTCCTCTAATAAATTCTTATAAATTCTCACAGAAAGCGGAGTCTTGTACTGCAGCGTACCTTCTACAATACTATTGGCTTCCTTTTGGAAGGTGCCGTGATCTTTGGTAATTTTCCACTGCCATTTGCCGGTACCAACTATTGTCCATTAGTGTGACTATGGACAACCACATTATGCGTCCAATATGCTTTCCACACTAATGGTACATGTCCTGATGGGCAGCTAAAAATGGGATACCGCCTGCGGCCGGGTTTCCGGCCTGATATACAGTTGCTGTTTACACCCCTGTACACCCGAGCATGAATTTCTGCATATATTTATGCTGCAATATATATATTGTAACGAACACGTTGAAGTGTGCAGCAAACTGGAGGCGTACTCTGCCTACGGGATCGACTGTGCTCAGGGAAAATGGGGTGGGTGCTTTTGCTACTAGTAAGCTGCCGTGTCACATAACTAAAAAATAGTAGACAGAGTGCTAAAGGAACGGAATAAAACAACCAGACAGAATAGCTAACAGAATCCACTAATGATATATTTAGATCGAAGAACAGAGATGTTGATGTTCTTCTTCTTTTACGCTCAACCTGTAAACACTAATATTCGGTGCCTTTACCTTATTAAAGATGTAAAACCATATTTATCTCAGGGCCATTAAACTATTTTAATCCATAATTAAATCTTTATATACTCCATATTGATGGTTTTGCTTCCATTCTTCTTAACATTAATTTTTGGAGTTTTATTTAATTACTAGTTTTCAAGTTTCATGTTTGGGAGTGTTTACTTAATTACCAGTTTTCAATCAATTTCATTTTATTCAATTTGGATCTAATATTATTCAATAATAAACGTACGCTACAAAGGCCCTTCTCTCTCTCTATAAATATATATATATATATATATATATATATACATATATATATATATATAAATATATATATATGTAATTTGAGTTAACTAAATCAGGCAGGTATTTACATATGTCTTTGTACGACACATCTGTTATATGGTCATTATTAGTTGGTTATTTTCTTTATAACTTACAATCGCTGAGTGTGGTTATGCCATACTTACAGCACCAAAACAGCTGTGTTAGTAGTCCATCGTAGTCGACAGGCCTGAAGAGGGATGACGTTGCTGTTTGAACCTCAAAACGGATTAGACAATATAACAGCTGATATTACATATACATACCATACCAAGTTTAGTTAATGCATTATAAAATTAAATTTTCACAATGTTCTCAATTTGTTCAAGTTTGGCAAATTGCTGTGTATTATAACCTAGAAAGCTCCACCACGAGTTTTCAGTGCAAAAATCACTGAAAATCGGTCAGCTCAATATGATCCGACTTCACTTTAATTTTATGCCAATCAGATCTGAGCGGAGCTTATCAATGTGACGTGTTCTAGAATGCACACCCAAATGACAGTTAATTGCTAACGAACGTGGTCGAACTGGCCAACTGTGCAAAACTACAGAAAAGGGCACTGGCACGGCAAAAAATCACAATTTGGAATTTTCAGGAGCGCGCGGCACAGTTTCGGGTAGACGCATACCAGAAAAAATCAGTTACCAATATGTTGGCGCTGCGTTTTTATTATATATTTGACAATTTCAATATCCATATATTTTCACCGTTTTTAGTATCGGTTTATTTCAAGTAATATCAATAATTTTTACGATGCCAAGCTCTTTTTTTCAATAAGAATACTGTTGCAGGCCGCCAAGAAGTCGGTATTGCCGGACTCGTAGATGTCGCCACGCACAAATGCTCTGACAGGTCGTCGGATAGAGCTACAATTGGGTCATAGTGCTGTTATCGATCAGTCGTTTAGCATGTGCTATTGCTGTTACTACAGGCGCGTCCCAAAATGTTACTACAAAAGTGAATTCGTTCTCATTTTTTTTTTATTGGTTAATATTAATGTGCATATAGGAATATCTACCTATTTATATATATACGTTGATAATTCACCATAAATTGCATAGAGTACAAGCGGTGTTATGGCTCCGCATAAGTAAGATTAATATATCGACAACAAGTTATGGCCCAGGTCGAAGAGTTTTTGTTATTTTTATTTTTCAGCTGTATGCGAGAACATTTTGTGTAAGTTATGGTATTAGGTCGGACAAGGATTACATTGGAAAACTCTTTTATGTAGTTGTGCACAACTGAAGTTACACTCTCCGATTTCTCAATTCTTCCGCCAACAATTGACTGTGAGTCACCAACCACACTGCATAGTTTTCGCCATCCAACTTATGGATGACATAGAACTTGTCCACTCATATTTATTATATTATTATTATAACACACAGAAATTAATTATCGCATACAGCAAATAAAAATAAATAAAACTACTCTTCATTGCCTCGGGCCATAACTTGTTGTCATTATGAAGTATCTTACTTATGCGCGAGTGCATCTTTACCACTTTAACCACTCTATGCACAGATAATGTGGTGAATTAAAACATTTCATCATGTATATATATATAAATATATATTGTAGTGGTGTCCCTATATGCACATTAATATTAACAATAAAAAAATGAGAACAATTCGCACTGGTAACGTTTTTTGGGACGCGACTGTAACAACGATCAGCCTGTAAGCACACATGTAAACAGCTGATCGATAATGATGCGTTGGCCGAACCATTCACAGCCCTTTGTGACCTAATTAGCAACTCTAATCGGTGACCTAATTAGCAACTCTGACTCAGAGCATCTGTGCGTAGCGACGCCCACACTAGTTGGTTCCGGCCAATGCATTTCCCTTCTGCAATTGACGACGTGTGCAATAATATTTTTATTGAAAAATAACTTGGCGGCATCGTCATATTAGAGCTCTGTTTATTAATTTTAATTTGAAAGAAACCGATACTAAAAACGGTGAAAAGTGCGTCCCCACCAATATTGGATAGAAATTGTGTAAATATATTATAAAAACCCGGCATAGCATATTATTTAAAAGATTTTTTGGTGTATATGCGTCTTCCCGAAACGTGGCGGCTGCCATAAGCAAATTGTGCCAGGGCGGCTACACCAATGATTCAAATTGTGATCACTTACAGTGTGCCAGTGCCCTTTCTGTAATTGAAGCTGACAGTTGGCCAGTTCGAGCGCGACCAGCGTATTGCTACCGTTAACAATTAACTTGCTGTTAATCTGTTGGGTGTGCAATTCGGGGAACACATCAGTACAGTGATCACAAACGCAAATCTAGCATCTGATTGGGATAAATGTGCACCAACTTGTGCAAGTATCGGATCATATGTGAGCGGCGGTTGACCGAATCTTCCTGAAGAAATAGTGACCGCACTTGAAAACTTCGATTATTTAGGACTGAACTCTACAGGGTTACATAACCTCACACAACAATTTTATTTTCTTATTTAACTTTAATTATGTAGCAATTATATCTAATCATGAATGAACCTATTTAAAGGCTGTAGGACATTGATTTGTAAAGGTTTGAATTAAAAATAGTATGAATTGCATCCATAACATAAACTTGGTACTGGTTCAGCAGATAATATGTAATATCAGCTGTTATATTGTCTAATCACGTTTTTGAGGCCCAAACAGTCCAGACGTCATCCGCTCTTCAGGCGCTGTCAACCTCATGCGAGCTGGATCTGACCTAAGTGAGCAGGCCAATGGGTTGACGTGATTGTGCAACCGGTCATTATACCACACTCAGCGATTGTAAGTTATAAAGAAAATAACCAACTAATAATGACCATATAACAGATGTGTCGTACAAAGACATATGTAAATACCTGCCTGATTTAGTTAACTCAAATTATACACATATATGTATATTTATATATATATATAGCACAAGGACCTTTGTAGCATAAGTTTATTATTGAATATTATTAGATCCAAATTGAATAAAATTAAATTGAATGAAATTAAGTAACACTCCCAAACATGAAACTTGAAAACTAGTAATTAAGTAAAACTCCAAAAATTAATGTTAAAAAGAATGGAACTAAAACCATCAATATGGGGTTTATAAAGATTTAATTATGGATTAAAATAGTTTAATGGGCTCCTGAGATAAATATGGTTTTACATCTTTAATAAGGTAAAGGCACCGAATATTAGTGTTTACAGGTTGGGCGGGTAAAAGAAGAAGAACATCAACATCTCTGTTCTTCGATCTAAATATATCATTAGTGGATTCTGTTAGCTATTCTGTCTGGTTGTTTTATTCCGTTCCTTTAGCACCCTGTCTACTATTTTTAGTTATGTGACACGGCAGCTTACTAAGTAGCAAAAGCACCCACCCCATTTTCCCTGAGCACAGTCGACCCTGTAGGCAGAGTACGCCTCCAGTTTGCTGCACACTTCAACGTGTTCGTTACAATATATATATTGCAGCATAAATATATGCAGAAATTCATGCTCGGGTGTACAGGGTGTAAACAGTAACTGTATATCAGGCCGAAACCCGGCCGCAGGCGGTATCCCATTTTTAGCTGCCCATCAGGACATGTACCATTAGTGTGGAAAGCATATTGGACGCATAATGTGGTTGTCCATACTCACACTAATGGACAATAGTTGGTACCAGCAAATGGCAGTGGAAAATTACCAAAGATCACGGCATCTTCCAAAAGGAAGCCAATAATATTGTAGAAGGTACGCTGCAGTACAAGACTCCGCTTTCTGTGAGAATTTATAAGAATTTATTAGAGGAGAGCACTAGTTCTAGTGAACAACAAGCGTTCTTCCGCGAATTCTCCGGCGGACAGACTGATATCATGGTCTGGCGGGCAAAACACATTTGGCCAATCCTTTCGAAAATGTATCCATGTCGGTCCAGTAGGGTCTTAAGTCCAAGTAGGCTACTATCGTCCACCAGTCGCTAATCCAAAAAACAAGGCCAGTTTTTGATCGGAACAGAGTTATGTTTATCGATTATGCCAATATTAGCGGAAATATAAGCAACATAACCAACATCATTGTAGCCCAAGAACCGATATTAATCTGCCTTCTTTTCATGGGATGTGATCTGATTCCCCGCTTTCTATAAGATCATCTACTGGATGCTTGTGGGTGGGCTCCACTTCATTAAATAGAAGAGCTAGATGTTGAATTTCTCACTTAAAAATTCAATAGCTATCTATGCACTTACAGATACCATATCTTAAATATTATCTTATTTACGACGCTGCGTATGAAACCATCTGCTTACCTCAGACACCACATAGATTTTGCAACTTTACTGTTACTCTGTACACTCGTGAGTATAGCGAGCTATGGGTTTGCGTCGTTGCTTTTTATTTTCCTTTGTCATTTCATTTCTGCTTGCTCTGTTTTTGTACGTGATTCAAACAATTGCTGTATACTGTTGTCGGCTTCTTCACTGCTTATTTGTTGTATCTCGCCTTCTTCAATAATTTTGATTTTAAGGACGACAACATTTTCAAAACTTTACCAAAGTTCCAACAGCACCAAATTGTCAAAATGTCTTCAGAAATTTCCATATCAATTTCCTTTAGCTTATCCACTATATTGGAAAACTCATTTATGTAGTTGTGCACAACTGAAGTTACACTCTCCGATTTCTCAATTCTTCCGCCAACAATTGGCCATAAGTCACCAACCACACCGCATAGTTTTCGCCATCCAACTTATCGATGACATATAATCCTTGTCCATTCATATTTATTATATTATTATTATAACACACAGAAATTAATTATCGCATAGAGCAAATAAAAATAACAAAAACTACTCTTCATTGCCCTGGGCCATAACTTGTTGTAATTATGAAGTATCTTACTTATGCGCGAGTGCATCTTTACCACTTTAACCACTCTATGCACAGGCAGATAATGTGGTGAATTAAAATTATCAACGGCGTGTGTATATATATATATATATATATATATATATATATATTGTAGTGGTGTACCTATATGCACATTAATATTAACAAACAAAAAAAAAATGAGAACAATTCGCACTGGTAACGTTTTTTGGGACGCGACTGTAACAACGATCAGCCTGTAAGCACACATGTAAACAGCTGATCGATAATGATGCGTTGGCCGAACCATTCACAGCCCTTTGTGACCTAATTAGCAACTCTAATCGGTGACCTAATTAGCAACTCTGACTCAGAGCATTTGTGCGTGGCGACGCCCACACAGTTGGTTCCGGCCAATGCATTTCCTTTCTGCAATTGACGACGTGTGCAACAATATTCTTATTGAAAAAGAACTTGGCGGCATCGTCATATTAAAGCTCGTATTATTGATATTAATTGAAAGAAACCGATACTAAAAACGGTGAAAAGTGCGTCCCAACCAATATTGGATAGAAATTGTGTAAATATATTATAAAAACCCGGCATAGCATATTATTTAAAAGATTTTTTGGTGTATAGGCGTCTTCCCGAAACGTGGCGGCTGCCATAAGCAAATTGTGCCATGGCGGCTACACCAATGATTCAAATTGTGATCACTTACAGTGTGCCAGTGCCCTTTCTGTAATTGAAGCTGCACAGTTGGCCAGTTCGAGCGCGACCAGCGTATTGCTGCCGTTAACAATTAACTTGCTGTTAATCTGTTGGGTGTGCAATACGGGGAATACATCAGTACAGTGCTTCACGCTGCAGCAGTACTGATTGGCATAAAGTGCACTAACTTCTGCAAGTATCGGATCATATGTGAGCGGCGGTTGACCGAATCTTCCTGAAGAAATAGTGACCGCACTTGAAAACTTCGATTATTTAGGACTGAACTCTACAGGGTTACACAACTCTACACAACAATTTACTTAAACTTTAATTTAAATTAACATAGAATGAATTTGTGAGGAATTAATATTTAATTTTATAATGCATTAACTAAACTTGGTATGGTATGTATATGTAATATCAGCTGTTATATTGTCTAATCCGTTTTGAAGTTCAAACAGCAACGTCATCCGTCTTCAGGCCTGTCGACTACGATGGACTACTAACACAGCTGTTTTGGTGCTGTAAGTACGGCGTAACCGCACTCAGAGATTGTAAGTTATAAAGAAAATAACCAACCAATAATGACCATATAACAGATGTGGCATACAAAGACATATGTAAATACCTGCCTGATTTAGTTAACTCAAATTACATACATATATATATATTTATATATATATAGCCAAGGGCCTTTGTAGCATAAGTTTATTATTGAATATTATTAGATCCAAATTGAAGAAAATGAAATTGAATGAATATTAGTAATTAAGTAACACTCCCAAACATGAAACTTGAAAACTAGTAATTAAGTAAAACTCCTAAAATTAATGTTAAAAATAATGGAACTAAAACCATCAATATGAAGTATATAAGGAATTAATTATGGATTAAAATAGTTTAATGGGCTCCTGATATAAATATGGTTTTACATCTTTAATAAGGTAAAGGCACCGAATATTAGTCTTTACAGGTTGGGCGGGTAAAAGAAGAAGAACATCAACATCTCTGTTCTTCGATCTAAATATATCATTAGTGGATTCTGTTAGCTATTCTGTCTGGTTGTTTTATTCCGTTCCTTTAGCACTCTGTCTACTATTTTTTAGTTATGTGACACGGCAGCTTACTAGGTAGCAAAAGCACCCACCCCATTTTCCCTGAGCACAGTCGACCCTGTAGGCAGAGTACGCCTCCAGTTTGCTGCACACTTCAACGTGTTCGTTACAATATATATATTGCAGCATAAATATATGCAGAAAGTCATGCTCGGGTGTACAGGGGTGTAAACAGTAACTGTATATCAGGCCGAAACCCGGCCCTGATGCAGTTGTGGAGAATTCTAGCGCAGGCGGTATCCCATTTTTAGCTGCCCATCAGGACATGTCCCATTAGTGTGTAAAGCATATTGGACGCATAATGTGGATGTCCATACTCACACTAATGGACAATAGTTGGTACCAGCAAATGGCAGTGGAAAATTACCAAAGATCACGGCATCTTCCAAAAGGAAGCCAATAATATTGTAAAAGGTACGCTGCAGTACAAGACTCCGCTTTCTGTGAGAATTTATAAGAATTTATTAGAGGAGACCACTAGTTCTAGTGAACAACGAGCGTTCTTGCGCGAATTCTCCGGCGGACAGACTGATATCAAGGAAGCCAATAGTATTGTAGAAGGTACGCTGCAGTACAAGACTCCGCTTTCTGTGAGAATTTATAAGAATTTATTAGAGGAGGAGAGCACTAGTTCTAGTGAACAATAAGCGTTCTTCCGCGAATTCTCCGGTGATGACTGATTCATGGTTGGCGTAAAACACATTTGGTCAATCCTTCTTTCGAAATGTATCTATGTCGGTCCAGTAGGGTTTAAGTCCAAGTAGGCTACTATCGTCCAATTTAACAAACAAGGCCAGTTTTTGATCGGAACAGAGTTGTTTATCGATTATGTTAGCGGAAATATAAGCAAAATAACCAACATCGTTGTAGCCCAAGAACCGATATTAATCTGCCTTCATTTCACGGGATGTGATCTGATTCCCCGCTTTCTATAAGAACATCTACTGGATGCTTGTGGGTGGGCTCCACTTCATTAAATAGAGCTAGATGTTGAATTTCTCACTTAAAATTCAATAGCTATCTATGCACTTTCAGATACCATATTTTAAATATTATCTTATTTACGACGCTGCGTATGGCTCCATCTGCTTACCTCAGACACCACATAGATTTTGCAACTTTACTGTTACTCTGTACCTCGTGAGTATAGCGATTTGGGTTTGCGTCGTTACTTTTTATTTTCCTTGTCATTTCATTTCTGCTTGCTCTGTTTTTGTACGTGATTCAAACAATTGCTGTATACTGTTCGGCTTCTTCACTGCTTATTTGTTGTATCTAGCCTTCTTCAATAATTTTGATTTTAAGGAAGACAACATTTTCAAAACTTTACCAAAGTTCCAACAGCACCAAATTGTCAAAATTTCTTCAGAAATTTCCATATCAATTTCCTTTAGCTTGTCCACTATATTGGAAAACTCTTATGTAGTTGTGCACAACTGGTTACACTCTCCGATTTCTCAATTCTTCCGCCAACAACTGACCAGAAGTCACCAACCACACTGCATAGTTTTCGCCATCCAACTTATCGATGACATATAATCCTTGTCCGTTCACGTTTATTATATTATTATTATAACACACAGAAATTAATTATCGCATACAGCAAATAAAAATAACAAAAACTACCTCTTTGTCGCGGCCATAACTTGTTGTAATTATGAAGTATCTTACTATGCGCGAGTGCATCTTTACCACTTTAACCACTCTATGCACAAGCAAATAATGATGAATTAAAATATCAAATGGCGTATATATATATATATATATTTGTAGTGGTGTCCCTATATGTACATGAATATTACCAAAAAAAAAAAAAAATGAGAACAATTCGCACTGGTAACGTTTTTTGGGACGCGACTGCAACAACGATCAGGCTGTAAACGCTCATGTAAGCCAGCTGATCGAGTGGCCGTAGCATTGCCGAACCATTCCGCAGCTCTTTGTGACACTAATTTTAGCTCGCCTCTGATGGGATGGGGCTAATTAGCAACTCTGACTCAGCGCATTTGTGCGTGGCGACGCCCACACAGTTGGATTCCGGCCAATGCGTTTTCCTTTCTCCCAATTGATCGACCTGTACAACAATATTCTTATTGAAAAAAGAACTTGGCGGCATCGTCATATTAAAGCTCGTATTATTGATATTACTTGAAAGAAACCGATACTAAAAACGGTGAAAAGTGCGTCCCAACCAATATTGGATAGAAATTGTGTAAATATATTATAAAAACACGGCATAGCATATTATTTAAACGATTTTTTTGTGTATGTGCGTCTACCCGAAACGTGGCGGCTGCCACAAGCAAATTGTGCCAGGGCGCTACACCAATGATTCAAATTGTGATCACTTACAGTGTGCCAGTGCCCTTTCTGTAATTGAAGGCTGCAGTTGGCCAGTTCGACGCGACCAGCGTATTGCTGCCGTTAACAATTAACTTGCTGTTAATCTGTTGGGTGTGCAATACGGGGAACACATCAGTACAGT